>CM069441.1:120383458-120730628 GCA_035610835.1 Ophiura sarsii | reverse complement strand
GTATAATTTGTCGTCATGTCAATTGGTAGGCTATAATTATGTACATCAATGGCAGGTTTGCTATATGGGACATGCATTATACTTGTAAGCCTAGGCCCACGTTTTGAACAAATAGGGGACGTGGGGTGATTCTAAACACAACGATAACCGTAAGCAAGCGATAATGGACGTAATGTGCAACTATACAATATAATAAAGGCCAGTTCATTTTATTACACCATAGACTTGGTGCAGGATTGGGACCTTAGTACACTAATTACATTTGTACACGTTTGTATTGTAGTGCTGAAGTAGTGTACGGTATAGTGTTTTTCAAATGTAATGTTGTCAAAATGTATTTTTAAATGATAGTTTGTGTGCCGAACAACCCACATGTAATGTGTGCGTGCGCAAAAGCAATGAATATGAGCTGGAAATTGATAACAAAGCACGTACCACTTATCAAACTGCATGATACATTTCACGGACATAAATTATGCTAATGAGCGTTGGTTCCAAGTTCAACAGACAGCACATGTATTTAATTACACAGCAACAACAATATTCAGGCAACATTTGAGAAAAAACGATGCCCGGCTTTGCAAGGGAGTGTACGGGGAAGTGTACGGGTGAACATGACAAACTAAAACAGCCTAGTAAATAACCGCCTCCGTGGCGCAATTGGTTAGCGCGTTCGGCTGTTAACCGAAAGGTTGGTGGTTCGAGTCCACCCGGGGGCGTTGTTTCTTTTTGCAATTAATGCAGATCGACAAATCACAGTAAAAATCTAATATTGACAAAATCACAGACCACTTACACAAAAATCGCATCTGCGCATGCTCCTGATCGAAATCCAACACACAAGCAATGGGCGAGTTTTATAAGTGCAGAAACGGCAAAATATACACCAATCGTTTGATATCGAGTATGGGGTAATTACTGCTAGTAAAGCTCAACTTGGCTGGTATTCCCGTTTTATTGGCAGAAATAGAACTGTAAAATGATATGCATTAGGGGGTTAAAAATGACGACCCGACTATACCTGAACATGGACCAGGAAAACACACTGAAACCGAGGAAAACACACCGAAACATATTTGTAGAACACCAGTATATTAAAAATAGTAAAAAAACTGAGTAAAAATCATTGTTGCAAGACTCCTGGTCACTTGCTGCTCATTCTACTTATTCCAAGCTTGCTGGTGTCGTAAAAACACACCGACAACACACAAAAACCCGTCGGGATCCGCGTCGTCACCGCGCCGTGGACCAGGAAAACACACTGAGGCCGAGGAAAACACACCGAAATATATATTTCTGTAAAACAACAGTATTTATTTTAAAAAAGTAAAAAAATAGTAAGAAATCATTACTCCTGGTCACTTGCTGCTCATCATTATTCCAAGCTTGCTGGTCATAAGAACACACCAGCAACACAAACAAATCTGTCGGGATCCGCGTCGTCTTCTTGAAAAGCTGTACAATTCTCTAATATTAAATTGCAATTAATTCCAATATCATACGAGGGACGTTCAATAAATACCCGCAACCCTTGTTTTTCTCCACTCATGCGCGACGTATGCCAACTAGAATTAGGGTAATTTGAAATATGGGTCTTTATCTTTCCTCGCTATGCATGAATGAACAATATCGTTTGTGGGATTACGTAATAGCACATGCGTAAAATCAATACTCTCTGGACACTGCATGAAAAATAGCGGAGAATATTTGCAAGCAATTTGATGCGCAGTTACTTTTTTCAAAATATCTGAAGAACCGATGCATGGAATAAGTTGCCGTTTGAAATAGTGATAGACCAGTACTATGTGCTCAACATTACTTATTTTCAGATGCAAATTATGGAGAAAAACACTTATTATGTAACATTAAAACGTCATCTTCTTGTCATAGCTTAAAAGAAATTCTTTAATGAATAAACAGTCAAGGTCAAGGTATCCAACCGCAAGATTTGGCTTAAACCTCTTGTTCCTCATTGTTACATATTATAGATTTAAACAGGAGATCATAAAGACAATATCTGAAACCGTTTTCTGCAGAGAAAATGTTAATACAATGAAGCTCTTTTTACCCAATTTGAGTAAATTCACTATACTGACCATAACATTAAATCAAGGTATATCAAATAAGGTGGGGCCGTTTCAAAAAATCCTTAAAATCGTGATACGTGTCTCTATTTTAAATAGAAGTTGTCAAAAACATAACATTTTTGGTATCATATTAAAGACAATTTATCCAGCTACCGAATAAAAAAGGATTAAAGCCACATGTTTAGCAACAGTGAAGTTATCAAGCTAAACGTCGAGTGAGTCGAGGGTGGGGCCGGTGGATGAGGCACCGGTGGATGAGGCGCCCATAGGTTTCTACACAAAATAGCGGAAAACTAGAACTTTTGAAATTGATGCCATTTTAAAAGTATACATAGGAAAGTTTTCAAACTTCTCATATGTGTTAATAACATGTGCCTGCTACTATGAATAATAATATTGAATTGTTATCTAGACATTCTCTACTAGAATATGATGTTCAATTCAGGGAGTGTTTTAATGTAAAAAATACACAGTTCCTCATTTTATTGAATAAACAATGGCCAAATCGCAGTCTCTCTATTTAATTTGTGTGGCTCTTCGGTCCTTTTCTACCCTGGGTAGTAAAACATTTAACTAAAAAAACCAGAAGTGTTTCTTCACAGAATTGTTCATAGATTTATGAACAATTTGCTATTTAGACCTATTTTGGGCCACCCTGTATTCAAAATAAAAGGAACTTTAATGATATTCATGTAGTTCATTTTGATAACCATTTTTCTTTAAATTAAATAGTCCATGCTAACTAAATTTCATAGAATATTATATACAAACCTTCATTTTATGCATTATTTCATCATAATTTTAGACACCCTGTACTTTTCCTGTGTACATGTTGGGCATTTTGATTCTTAGCAAATTTGGTAGCACCTTCTGCGGTTGTTCTGATTTTGGTGACTTTCTTCAGCTAAACCCTAATTGTACAAACTATCAAAATATTTTGTGAGGAGCAAAAATGATCAACTTTTTTATGTTCCACCCTGTATAAATGTTACACACCCTGTATAATTTGATTCTTTTTTGCAAAAATGAAAAACCTTGAATCATAAGCTTTCCAACAAATAGTTTGTGGGTCATTAAGTATGTAAAACTTAAGTTTTGTCCCGTTTAATCAGAATTGGTGCATTTCTCAACATTATTAGAAGTGAAACATTTTTTTGGACCAGTTTGTGACTTCTGACCAGAAGCATTTGTTTGTACAGTATAAATGAAATTTATTGAATATAGTCTTGTAATTTGTAAGAGATGAATAAATTATGATAATTTGTTGTGGCAAATATAATATTTCAGAGGAAAAAAAGCATTTGTAGAGTATAAATTAAATTTATTAAATATAGTCTTGTAATTGTAAGAGATAAATAAATCAAGATTTGTCGCCGTGCCGTGCTTCTTCAAAGTCGTTAATTTCTCTAATATTAAAATTGCAATTAATACAAATATCATATTTCAGAGGGAAAAAGCATTTATACAGTATAAATTAGATTTATTGAATATAGTCTTGTAATTTGTAAGAGATGAATAAATTATGATAATTTTTTGTAATGATTATTAATTAGTAATATGAATATTCATGATTAATTTTGGATCCTCTTGGATCATATCGGTTCAACCAGGACCCTTTCAGTTCAATCTGGATCATTATAAATTAAATTTATTGAATATAGTCTTGTAATTGTAAGAGATGGATAAATTAAGATATTTTTGTCGCCGCGCCGTGCTTCTTGAAAAGCCGTATATTTCTCTACTATTAGTATTAAATTGCAAGTAATTCAAATATCATATTTCAGAGGGGAAAAAGCTTTTGTACAGTATAAATTAGATTTATTGAATATAGTCTTGTAATTGGTAAGAGATGAATAAATTATGATAACGTTTTTGCAATTATTATAAATTGGTAATATGAATATTCATGATTAATTTGGGATACTCTATCTTGGGTCACCTCGGTTCAACCAGGATAATTTCAGTTCAATCTGGATCATTCATATTGCTAATGATTATTCATATTGCTAATTAATTGATTAATTATTCATATTGCTAGTGAATATTCATATTGGAAATTAGTATTCATTACAAAATTAAAATTCATTAATATCTCTTTACCCCGATTTTAGACTATATTCAATAACCCAAATGGCCGCCCATACAACGTCGTTCATATATTCAGTGGCGTAGGCCCCAATCAGAAGCAATGCCCCCCTGATGCCCCCCAAATGAAATATGACAAAATACAATGTTACCCATACATGCCCTAATTTGACCAGTGGCTTGACTTTTAAAGTAAAAATAGCTCTAAAATGGTATGAAATACGGTCCTACTTTTAGACCAAAAAGCTATTTTTAGATGCCCCCCCCCCAAAAAAAAGACAAAATATAATGACCCATGACAGTGCAGTACATGCCCTAATTTGACCAGTGGCTTGACTTTTAAAGTAAAAACTCTAAAATGGTCTGAAATACCTACTTTTAGACCAAATTAAGCTAATTTAGGTAATTCTGATATTAAAAGGAACAAATTTTTGCGCGCTACGCGCGCATTTCCCACCACAAATGTATCTTGCCCCCGTTTCCCCACCATTTTTGTTTTTAATGCTGGCGCCGCCACTGGATATGCCCCCAGTCAGAGGCCATGCACCCCTGATGCCCCCCAAAAAGAAATGAAATAGGCCTACCTAGTTACGCCCCTGTTCATGTTGCAAATTAGTATTGCAATTATAAAAAATAATTCAAATATCATATTTCAGAGGAAAAAAGGCATTTGTAAAGTTTAAATTAAATTTCCAAAGTTCAATTCATAAAACAACGCCATCGCGTTGTACAAAAATAAAGACAATAGAAAAAATGGCACCAGTGAGATTCGATCCTCGAGATGCGATCTCATTGTAGGCTTAGCTGTGCAATTTAGTAATAAATTGTAACAGTATTTTGCATATTATCAATGGTCCCTTTCATTATAAATAAACTATATACTAACGAGAAAAGATACGGACGCTACCATGTGTGTTTATTACGAGCTTCTACAAGGGTACCTTCCCCTAGCCTGGCTCCCGCTCAGCCCGCGTTACAATACAATATCGGTTTATCGTGTTTACTGCAGAACAAGCTTTAAAAAGAAAAATCATTCTGAATATTAACTCATAACATGCGTAAGATCCTGAAGAATTTCATTTATTCTTTTCGAAAGTATAACTTTTGAGGATATAAAGAAAATAAAGAAAGTGCTTGCTTGAAAGAGTGATACCTGGAAGTGTGCATCACTCATCCTATTTTGACCGATACGGCTTTCCATACAAGGGGAATTCCCACATCTGTTTGTGGGCATTCTTATGACGTATACTTTGTGTCGCCAGACTTGTGCCGTTATCCAATCAGAGCGCTCATTCTTTCGATTGCGACATTTAGCCACACCTCGTAGCCTTCAATTAAGGAGCCGGTTAGAAAAGGTGGACAAACAAGATGGCGTAACACGCATGTGTTGCGTGGTATCCTGCGGGACGTTAAATTTGAAGATATTATACAATAAAAAATACAACAAAAGTAAGTTGAAAGTAGAGAGGACATCGTTACTTCCTGTCTGCTTATTTATTATTCGCTAACCGCTCGGCGAAGCACGAACTGACCGTAACAAATATTAAAGAAACAAAAGACCCGAGACTCGGTAATTATGAAGGAGACTAAAGCGGACTAAATTCAAATTAAAAAAGCCCACAGGGGTCTCTACTCTTTGCAACCCTGCCCCTTGCCCAACAACGTAAGTTGGACGAGTTTTTGTTGAAAAATTAATTACAAAACAATACAAATACAATGTTTGTCATTCTTTCTATTTGCAACTCCGTGCAAAAACATTACCAAAGTACACAAATGTGTCAAAATAATCACTTCCATTTTTGAGTGTCAATGATTTAAATTTCAGTTTTCACGAAAATGCTTAGTAAAAATAAAACGCCTGAGACTCGGTAATTTGAAGGAAAATAGCTAAAATACACAGCAACAAATTTTCTTTTTAATGGACTAATTAAAATAAAAAAACTCCATAGCTCTGCCCCTTGCAATCCCGACCCCTTGCCCAATAACAAAAGTTAGTTTATTTTTGGAAAAATAATTACAAAACAATACAAAAGCAAAAATATTTTTTCCTTCTTTCTATTTTTAACTACGTACAAAAACATCACCAAACAAAAGTAAATGTGTCAAAATGATTGCTTTCATTTTTGAGTGTTATTGATTGAAATGAGATTACAATTTTGTCAGTAATTTGAAGGAAAATAGCTAGAAAATAGATTGCAGCAATACAATGTGTTTTTGGTGGACCAAATTTAAAGATTCTCCACATCAACGGGCTCTGCACACGTGCAACCCCCGCCCCTTGCCCACCAAATTAAGTTGGACTACATTTTTGAAACTATAATTAAGAAACATAACAAAAACAATAAGGTTTTCCATCTTTTTTATTTATAACTACATGCAATAACATTACCATACAAAAGTATAATAATGTGTCAAATGATCAATTTCAATTTTGAGTGTTATTGATTTAAACAAGATTTAAAAAAAAGAAGTTGTTTAAGTAAAAGTCCTGAGACTCAGTAAAAGTAATTCGAAGGAAATATATTTTCAGCGGACTAAATTTAAAAAATAATCCTTAACGGATTTTCACGTTCTGCGCTCACAATGTTGATTTTCAGTAAACATAAATTGTTCCCATCCACCCTGGTCCGCCCCTGATATTTGGATCATGTTTCGTGCCTTGTTAAATTGTAAACTCGTATTGTGATAGTGTAATACCTACATGTAAGGTATATAAGTTATATTGATCTCAGATTGTGTATCATGTAACTAATTATTTTTTAAGTTCAATACTGTTTCCCTAAATGATGTTGTTACAAGAAAGGCCACAATAATGTATTTGCTAGGGCCGGGTCCTTGGCTAGTACAGGAAAGCCATACGTTGGTGTTTTTTTCTTTTTCCCCCCCTACCAACGTATGGGGAAATTGTATTGCTAGAAACCGTCAATTTGATTTGCTCTACAAGTGAATGGTGGCGCCAATCGAATGACTGTCGGGGGAATTAGAGCAAAACAGCATTCCCGTTGATTTTCATACTAGCTACACACCTTCATAAAGTCCTCATCTTTCTTTTCAGCCACTTTTTAAAACATGAAAATGCTAAATTATTCCATATTTAATCATAAATTCTCCGCCGTGTAAACGCAATGGCAGATTTTTTTTCGGATTTCACGAGTATCCCGGTAGGCAACGCGGTCCCGAATTTAGTCTCATTCCCATCGCCAACGTCTATATACGCACATCACTTTTTTACGAACTTACGAATGTATTGAAACGAGTCTATTAAATAATAAAACATGGCGCCGATTTCGATAAACATCGCGAGTGCCGTTAAAGTGAATTGGCTTAGAATTTCACCTCAAATTTCAAGGGAATATTGCATTTGTACAAAATTTTAAACGAATGGCAAGTTAGATGAGAAAGAGTAGATAAGAACAAGCACAAAGAAGTGTGTTTTTGAGCTCTGGTAAGCGATACAGAAATTAACACGAAAATCATATTTAGAAGGAGTCATACTTAGGATGGGGACAGATAGTGAAACATGCAAAATACCCTATGATGAATAATACCAACTGATGACAAATAGTATGGGCGGCCAAAGGGGTCAAACTGGTCTAAAATGGAGAAAGGTCTCAGTAATTTAGAGAAAGGTGACTAGAAAATGGAGAAAGGTCTCAGTAATTTAGAGAAAGGTGACTAGAAAATGGAGAAAGGTCTCAGTAATTCAGAGAAAGGTGTCTAGAATGTAGAAAGGTCTCTGTAATTTAGAGAAAGGTGTCTAGAATCGAGAAAGGTCTCTGTCATTTAGAGAACGGTGTCTAGAATGGAGAAAGGTCTCAGTAATTTTGAGGAAGTTGTCTAGAATCGAGAAAGGTCTCAGTAATTTAGAGAAAGGTGTCTAGAATGTAGAAAGGTCTGTGTAATAGTCTTGGAAAGGTCAAATGTTGAGAACGGTCTGGGTGTAAAGCAGAGAACGGTCTGTAAAGCAGAGAACCGTCTGTAAAGCAGATAAAAAGTATGATTTGTTGTACTAGTCCTTGGTCAGGAACAAATTTGGAGGCCCCAAATTACTACGAGGAAATCATGCGCTCTCAAGTGGCTGAAAAGGTGAGAACAATAGGGAATAATAGGGAGCAGTGGCGTACATATAAAAGTGTGGGGGGTGTGTGTGTGGGGGGGGGGGGGGGGGGGGTGGGGAGCGAAAATAGCAAATTTGCTGACAAAATCTCCGTTCCTTTCGCTATTTGCTATTTTTGTAGTAATTTGGCCATCAAAAGTCGGGGAGAAGCAAGGATCCAGCCCCATATTTATTTGTCAATAATAACCATGGTAACTTAAACGCGCAATTATGAACTATTGGAATTATTCTGGCACTTAAAATTAATTATTTCAATTCGAATTATGATTGGTAAGCTAACCAACCTGATGTGGGCGGTTTTTAAACAGGCATCTGTCATATTTAATATGGAACATTGCATTAGTGATTGTTATAGTAAGCCTTTTAAGAATATTTATTTTTAAGCATGCCATTCCACTGTATTTGGGTATGTACAGGTTCCAGCCCTTCCTTTTTTAATTTTTACAAGTCATATAATCAGAAACTTGTGGCACAGGAATCAGGAAGATGTTAAAAATACAAAGAAAGAACCGTTCTTTGTATTTTTAACATCTTCCTTATTCCAGCGCTAAATGTTTATGACCTGATTATAAGATTATGATGATGTTGGTGGCTCTGGTAGAATTAAAAATTAGATGTGATGGTGAGGTCGACTATGGGGTCAAAAGCCAAAAACCTCTGTAATTTCAACCCATCTAATTGCTGTGAAAACCACAGACTGCACTGGAGTGAACTTTGTTACAACCTTGTTACAAGATTGATAAATTTTACCAATGTTTACCAATGTCATGAAACTATGCTAAATATACTTATTATTATTATCAATAATAAAATTTACTTTAAGTCTGTAGATTTTGGTCCCTTTTCCCTGAAAGTGACCGCTCATAATTTGAGCTTCGATTACCAAAAATGCTATGTGGGTCATATAACCTTAGATTCTCAAAAAGGAAATTAATGAACAATTATCTAATTATAATTTACAAAAGAAACCACAATAAAATTATTTTTTTTGGTCACAAAATAGACAATTATTTGGAACTTAAAATGTACACGATGGGTTTAATGATATGACAGGCTTAAAATAGTTAAAACCCGCAATTTCCCCTCATCAATAATAATTTACTTAACCCGTTAAATAACCGCCATTTATATTTTACAATTCACTGATTCGTTGTTCCTGGCTTTTTGTCTGGCAGAAACGTTTTTCAAATATTTGAAATACAATGTGGTGATTTGGTGATTAGCAAGAATACAGAGATGGTTGATGACTGGATAGAGTTTTTGTTATCGATTTTAAGGCGTGAGAATGCATGATCGTCCCCTTTCACAATTTGTGACAGGTTTCGTAGGAGTGATTCTAAATGCAATATCCACACTGGGAAATGCTGATAAAACATTCTTTCGTCTGATGAACTGACTGGAGTACAGTCGGTTAAAGAATCATGAGGGATTTAAACTGCAGCATTTTATCTTCAAGATATTCATCCAGGTCATCTAAGTACTCGGACACTAACATAATTGTTGTGCTCAGCTTTCTTTCTAATTTGGTCAGCGTCTATTGTTGGTAATTCATATGTAACTTTTTATTCTTGAACAGGGGGGGGGGTTGTGTAAATTTGTTTAAACTATAAAGATGGTGGTGATTGGAGTGATTTTAGAGGCTATTTTGGAGTGTAAATGCCATTTTTTCTGCGCTTCGCGCATATTTTCTTAAAACCTATCGACTTCAAAAACGTTTACTATGAGAACAACTTCTGGACAGCAAATCGACGACATCTATATAATCATCAACGGTCGAGACATTAGAGCCACAGGGTGTATAATGTTACAAAATCCAATTTCATGATTTAAAAATGTGATTTATTGCATGCTTTTCACCTCATCTCTGCTTTGCACCAATGCTCACAAAAGTAGAAAATTTCACTGGATTATACGTTTCCGCTCAGCATGTTCTAACTTATTCGGGTTATAAAGACTCACAAAATCACCCAAAATGTATAAATATGAAGAAGAAAAAAATCCAACTCGCTACGCTCGCCATTACTAATTTCACACAATAAAAAGAAGGGGCATCATAAAATTATTGGCCGTTCAGATAGGGCACAAACAAAATTTGCCAACGTATCCATGAACAAAATTCCAAAGGTAAAGACAACCCCTTAAGTATGTGACAAGTTGATTTTTTTTCGGGGAGGGGGGGGGGGGGGGGGGTTGTGTAAAAAGCTACTGGTTAGCAGTGGGGGTCATGTTATTTTCAGTTTCAGCTGTAGGGGGGGGGGGGGGTTAGGTAATTTTAACATACGAGTCTCGAATTTGTCCCAACCTCCCTCCACCATAAATAATGAACGGTCCCTTAGGCCCTACAACCTTCCAGACACTGTTCGTGCTAGTATAGATAAATTATGGATGAAACGCCTGCGTGCCATCCAGCCACATGGTCTCAACATCCAAGAAGCCAACGACTAAGTTTCAATTTGTTCACTTTCTTTTATCTACATGTTGTGTTGTATTTCAATCATTTTATTTATTTATTTATATATTTTTATTACTGGATCTTCGAGACCAAGTTATAGTTTCAGCTCTATTTGTTCACCCATTCTAGACCGGGAAAACGCCCGATATTACTTGCTCACGAATGCGATGGCTGTTTATTTGCTATGGTTACTAACGGACCACGTATGAACTGTGCGGTTAAATTCGAGAGGGTTGTGACCCTCAATCTTCTAGGACCGCAATCAAAAAATTTCCAGCTAATTAATATGCGTAAATGTTATAAATCCAGATGTGAATGGTGTATTGCAATCAAACTTGGTATACTGGCTAACTGTATAATACCCAATCTTTTAAACTATAATTTAGTTTCATAAGCCCATTAAATATGCAAATTAGCTAATTATCTATTCAAGTAATTAAGATGTAAATGAGCAATGTCCGACAATTTTTCCCATCTTAAGAGTGATCGGTAATAGATATATAACATGTATAAGTCTTTTACTCACACTGTGCACTCAAGGGATGCAAAATCTGATCATATCACTAAATGAACTAAAGTGTTTAGTACAATATCTCAGGTTAGGTTGATTTAAATCGGCCGAATATATAGAAGTTTAGAGCAAATTTCGAAAATTGGTAAAAACAGAAAAGAAAAAAAACTAAAAAACCAGATGATAACTATTTATACCTGAATCAAGGTGATATAGTGTAAGGTCATGCCTACCATATATTTGGCAAGTTCACTGCCCTATAGGGAGTGCACAGTGTGAGGATAATCCATTTTATATAGGGGTGTTTGTCAAAGTAGAGCTGCATACATTATATGAAGAGCTTTTTTTGCATAAGGGCTTACAGACCACTCCTACATGTTACTCATTTTGCATAATTGAGTTAATCAAATTATTGTATGTCTGTCTTCATGACTTTCTATAGTGCATCCATGCACGCCAATTGAGGCACCAACAATACAAGCCACATTCCATATATGAATAGCCATCCATTCAATAATACAAAAAGAGTAACAGGTAGAAGTGGATGTAGGCCCTTTTGCAACACAGCTCTTCATGTTGTTGTGTGGCAGACTCTGTGTGTGTGCATTGTGCTATGCCTAATTAGAGACTGGAGGAAAACAGCTTAGTTGTTGGGCTTACATAAGTGTTTGGTATTGCGTTTACCTTTGAGTTGACTTTTGTCCATATGTTTGTCCAACAGTAAACGGCAGTGTTATAATTTTATAATAACATACAACTTCAAAATAATAAGTCATCAGGCGGCAATTAACAAATAAGTCAACGTAGTCATAAACAACCATGATAATATACCAACAAACTAGACCCAGTTAGGTTTTGTCCAAAATCATACAAACATTCAAATCCAACAACCGCGGAAGCCGAGAACCGCTCTAGTTATTATATATTTTGTATTCATGGATAAATTTATTGATTAATTAATTAATTGATTAAATATGTTAATTATATAACTATTTATTTATTTGTGTACTTCATAATTTATAATTCAACCACTCTCTTTTTATTTTTATAGTCAGCCATTTGTTCTCTTGACTTTCCATGCATTTTGTTAACACATCAATAATTGTCTTATTTTATTTCGTAATCTTGTACTTTATTAATCCTGCTATGACTCTTCATCTTTCCATTCATGCTTGTTTTCAGTCAATCAATAATACATCTTATCATATTTACAGCCTCTATTCTCATTCATACTTATATTACACTAATCTACTTAATTTACCCACTCATCCCTTTTGTTGTTGATTTTAAACCCTCCATTGTTTTGGTTCCGGTCCTTTGTTTTCTTTTTCTTTCTCTCGTTCGTACCTATGTTTATATACAAGTGTTTGTATGTATCTTGTCTCATTCTGCCTTTGATAAAGATTCTGCTAGGATTGAAAGCTCAGGCCCCTTACAATGTAAAACTGTACGAGGGGATTCAGAATTAGTTGGACTCAATAGGATAAAATTATTAAAATAATGAAGCTAAACAAGTGGAAATCAGATATGGTTATTAGTCCGAATTGTCCGTATGTTTGAAATGCTTGAATTCAAGTACACCCGTGGATCCATTGTGAAGAAATGCGCTTGCAAAGAAAACACACAGAGTGACTGCATCAAAAGGTGTTTTTCGTCCTATAGAGTAAAAACAATCTAAAAAACCAAAAACGAATTCATACCTAGATTAATTACTGAAGAAAAGCAGATATGGGTGTTACTTATGATCAGAAATGTAAATCTGCAAGAAAATCTACTTTCTAAAAATGCATACAGGGCGCCCGTGTAAAATATCACATAATACGCCTTTAACGTAGCATTAGCAGGTCTACTTATTTGGTGCAAATTTATATCTAACGTAAACAGTATTGTTTTAAATAGTTTCATTATATTGGAAAGCTGTACCTATAAAACAAATTATTGCTCGTTGAGAATAGCCGTGAAAAAATGAATCAAGCTTTTGTTTCAAAGTTTTTTCTTATTTTGACATTTTGATATTCAGGCGGCAGTTGTTTGTTCGAATCTACGGTGTCCTGGTAGATATGTATCTCCTCTGTTGTTTTCGGATCTAGATCCTCGTAATCGGAACATTTCCCGCCCTTTTGTTGCAACTCACGTGGTTCGGAATATGTGTGGTCGATATTGGTTTCTTGTTTGTCTGCTTCGTTATATGCTGTATTAAGGCTGACCGGGCTTGCCTGCTCATCCCGGGGTACTGCATTGGGTTGACGTCTTAAAAGGCAATTAATAAAAACATAGAAAATACAGGAGGATCATACGAAAGAGTGATTCAAAGAACAATGTTTACTATAATTGTTTTATACTTTTCCAAATATCAAAATATTCTATTCTATTAACATGGAGTTCGAATAATTATACGTTAAATCAAAAAGCCAACACCACCATATTGTATTTTGTATATGACCTAAAGTTAAATATCCAGAAATCAAGACCACCATATCGTTTAATTTAAAAGCCATCTTTCTTGTAGATACACCTCTAACTGGCCTGATCATCACTATTTACCTTATTAAATAAGCAACCAGCAATGCCAGAAACAGTATAATCATCGATAGGCCAACAGATATGCCGATCAAAACTGCACTGCTCTCATCACCTTAAAATGTAAACGTCAATATTTACATTGCTTTACCAATTCTAAAGTGCACATGCATTGGAACTGTGTAGTCTGAAGATATTACTTGCATAAAAATATGTTACAGACTACCTTCTTGCTGTATAGCCTATATTTGCATGCGTGCGTGGTTTTTTGCGTTCACGCCAAAGCTCTCTATATCTTTCGAAAGTAGGGCCTGCTGGAATCAGTATTTTCCAACAATCATGTTCTTGATAACTTGAGTTTGTATGGTAGCTACAATTATGGGCTAACGGTATTTCACCAATTCCTACGGTGATCTCGATTGGGTATTTTTACGACGCTCTGAAGAATCGCAGGGGTATTTCATGACGCTAAGGGATCTGTTATGACGCTGTGAAGACAACTCGGCTTTCGGGATCTATTATGACGGGTTTTTAACACGCTGTTATATTTTATGGTCCTGGAACATAATTTGGCCACAGTTTTGGGCTCAAATATCAGAACAAATTTAGTCACGAAGACAATCATTAATGGCGACGACAGAGTATTCGACAGGAGAAAAGCGCCGAAAAGCGGATTGGGAAAAACTGTATTTTAGTTCCCTGATACTGTTATACCAGTATCGATCGTACAAATTATACGGGAACATAAAAGTTCTTTGTTTTACATTTTTAACACATATCACAATAAATCATGTCATGGATGTTTAAAGCTTCGTTGAGATCTCGTAGAGGGACACCTCGTTTTAGGAGTGACGTTCGCTCTTTTTGGAGCGATTTCCCCCTCTCTTAGAGTGACCTTCACTCTTGTTAAGAAGGACTTTCACTCTTTTTAAGTGTGATTTTCACTCTGAAAAGAGTGAACGTCACTCTAGAAAAGACCGTCCTGCCACGAGCTCAAAGAGGGAATTTTTTAGCTCGTTTACATTCAGAGAGTGGTAGTGGATTAATGGATAGATGATAGATAGATGGATCAAGATGGATGATAGATATATAGATAGAGATTGATAGGAACATTGTGTTATGTTCTTTAATAATATACATGCATTACCGATCGAAGGTTCGGGTGGTGGTTTCTTGTCTGATAGAGTTGTGCCATTAACCGTGTCTGACCAAGATCCTTCACCTCCATTGGTAAATCCTTGGACCTGTTGAAAATGGCACATCCGGTTAAACGAGTCTTTCTTTTGAACCAAAATATTTTGTTTACCATGTTTACAATATTTAACATAATTTCACAACCAAACTGAAGAATATCCTTTTTTCCTTTAATAAATGTCATTGTATGTATTATCAACCCTTTTTTCTTCTTGCTATTAAATGTAAAGTTGATTTGAAGGATAAGACATGGTCGTAACATCTGTTGCCTCCATAACAGTCCGTCCTGGCTTTACCACAGTTTACACAGTTAGGGATGGCATCCAGATTCGTACGGATTGGAAACCGTAGATCGGAGAGGGTAAACGCATTGGCTGTCCGTTCACGGGAGTTGTTCAATGCGTTCACTAACTTGAGCGTGGCTAAACACGTATTGGTTGGTCATTATTTAACTGCGTTCCGTTTATCTACACAAAACTGTCCGTTTATCCTAGTGCGTTTACCCTCTCCGATCTACGGTTTTCAATCCGTACGAATCTGGATGCCATCCCTTACTCGAAATAAAGTGGGTCGTACAGACAAGACTAACCGTCCATAATGATGTTCTCTACTTTGTGACACACAGGTCTATTAAACTTGGCGGCCTTCATGGACTTTTTCCAACTCAAAATAACCTAAGATTTATTATCGGTACCTTGAAAAAATATAATGTTTCTGACGCCAAATCAGTCACATTTATTCCAATTCTTCGTCTTTGAAGATTTTCCTCTATCATTACGTGACTTGGGTCATCCGTGGTTTCCTCAGTGGTCACTTCCAACCTATATTTAATCAAGACACCATTGAGAACTGACGGTATTTTCTCGACACTGTTTGTGAATTCTCCCAATATTGCAACGTCCTCAGGGGCTTCGGGACCTGAAATGAATCATCTAATTATGATTGCACAGCCTCTAGCCTATAACGAGAAGCTTTGAATGAGTTATCATAAAGGAAATTCGTTCACATAAATTTAAAATACTGATTTTCGTATAGACTGCTTAATGTTTGGCATTTGATAAACATGAACCGGACGGTGTGAACCACGTGAACTATTTGGTCCACTAAGGAACCATTGACGTCAGTACAAACGGAACTATACAATTATGCGAAATTTCAAATGAAATGTTTGAAGTGGCAGTTCTTTTACCAGACTCCGGTGTTCTGGTCTCAATTATTTCAGTAAATGGTCCAGCACCCATTGTATAAGCACGAACACGGAAGTCATACGACGTATAGTGAGGCAATTTGGTAAAGTCAACTGTAAGAGATGTTGCTGGTCCGGATGTATAGTCACCATCAGAAATACTTTCTCCAAATTGATATTCATATACTACTATTTCTCCATGGCGTTTACCGCATTCTACCGGCATTCAAGCATAGGATAGCTGTTGCTTAATCACAGTTGATACTGTCAGTTTTTCTGGCATTCCATCTGGAACTAAACTTGAAAGTGCGACATGTGTTATTTTGCTATCTCACCTTAATATGAAACTGTATATTATGATTTGAATAACAATGGGGAACATGTACATCTTAATTAAAGTTTACATTGTATAATATCTTTAATAGAATTAAGGGATGAAAACCAAAACTCGCCGTTCGAGGTAGCGGCATCATACTACATTATAGTGTCGCTATCAATACTCGATGCGAAGATCAGTATTTTATCAACAATTACGATACTACTTATTGTGCACTTGGATCAATCATACATAATACGTACCCGTCTCAGCGATAACCGCTTTCCCACGCTCCACGGGTCCACTTTCGTTGCCTGATCTCGCCTGTACAGTTATCTCGTAAGTTGAGTAGCTCTCTAAACCGCGTATCTCGAAACTGGTCTCGACCGTTGTGTTTGACGAATATTTATCGCTTATGACGCACTGGTCAAGCAGTGTGAGATTATAACTAACGATATAACTTGTGACCTCACATTGACTCTGAGCAGGTTCCATCCAGTTGACTTCGATAGAAAAGTTGGACGATGCTGTGACATTAAGTGAATCGACTTCACCAAGAGCTTCATAAAGAGATACAGAAATAAACTGAATAACATATCTCTATTGCAGATCTAAGACTAATTTCTGTGTTAGGGGGATTTGCGAGTAATCCAGCAAATGCGTCGGCGCAAGTGGCGCCTAAGATAAAAAGGGGCGACTGTTGAACCAACATACATACATCGATCGAAACGATGCTATACTGTTATCAAGTACACGAAGGAATAACACGTAATAACAATATTTAAGCAAGATATGGTTAACTCTCATGAAAACAGTGCAAAATGAACTTTTTGATGTCTTTGGTCCATTTCCGTGTTATACAATGTTTTCTTGCTTGAAAAACTTTTTTCTAGATAGATCTCGATGTTTTCTACTTGGATATATATACTTTGCTATACTTCTGATCGTGTTTTCACTAAAAAAGTTTGCCCTCATATACCCCAAATTAGCGAAATGTCCATGTCCGCAGCATAAAAGTAAATGTTGCCTTTATTAATTACAATATAAAAAGTACACAATTTTCTACAAGATATGTCCTAATTTGTAGGGATCATAGCGATATTCCATGGTTAGAAAAAAATGCACATCTTTTACGATGTTTACCTGTCTCAATTTCATATATTTTGTCCGAGATGTTGATGTTTATCACGTTACCTGCGACATATAGAGGATCAAAGTTGTTCAAAATTAATATTTAAATATTTAAATGTACATATTCTAAATCTAAAGAACATGGGTGTTGGAAAATAATAATTTCAAAAATCTATAGCAGCATGTCTGACCTTGAGAAGAAATCAAAATGCTGCAAAGCATGCGACCTTGTTAAGGATGTTTATTACGTTGTTCAGATTTCTCCCGAACTATGGAGTAAAACACAATTTTTTGGTTAAAAACCTATTTGATACATATACATAGACCATGTGGTTACTTGGAGCACTCTTTCCAGATCGTCTACATGGTACTTTGAGTACGAAAAACGTTTACTACGTTATCGTTTATTACGTTATCGAATACATCTAAAGAGAGACAGCTGCTCTCTACGACTGTATTAACAAAGATACGTGGCAGGCCCTTTTCGCAGGCATGTACGGAGAAAACTCGTTGTTGAAAGTACAATGCAAAAAAATCACGACTAATGGCACCAATTCCTCATTTTTTTCTTGTAAGGAATATGAAAATTAAGCTGAATGACAGTTGAAGTCATTATAGATCTCTTAAGAACATTGAAAATGGACCTATGATATCAGAATGGGGTTAATAATATGAAGAAATGCAGTAGGTATCGCTAACATTTACATTGATTGCTTTGTATATACGTTATAAACCAGCTTTAGGCACTGTTGCAGTTGCCAATAACGTAATAAACGGGATAACGTAACCAACCTCATTGTCTATTCTCATGTCAATGTTGGCGTCAATTCCGTAGATTTCATGATGTACTTGAGTATCATACATTGTACCCAATGTTATAATTTTAATATGTTGGCCTTTCTATGTCAGGACTGAAACCACCTTATAATGGATAATAAATCGTAATAAACTTTTCATCATTTGATAAAGATAATTGCACCTTGTTGACAGTGATTCAACATTCAGTATGTGTATTGAATGTTAACTTAGTGTTCATACATAATTGTCTCACATACTGACACAATCTCATTTGTTTGCATTCTTCAATGGTGTATAGTTCTATGGCTATTGGATAACGTAATAAACCGATACGTATAATTGGGTGAATAAATATGGTATACCTAGCTGAAACAGCTACAATATCTTTCATCAATTTTGTTTTGTTTTGGTATCATTATTATACAGGAATATGGGCAACACAGTGCAAACAACTAATGGTAATACCGGCAGAACCAAATGCAACAGTGGAGAAAAAAGGTCATCAGAGTACAGTCTTATTACAAATCTACTACCATCATTTAAAATAAAATGAATCAATATCTTACTAATTTAAAGAGATTACAAGGCAATTCAATATTTAGTGCTATTATAAGTTACATGATGGTAATAATGCTATGGTTTAATAAACATACCTGCACAGTGCTATGTTATATCAGGCGATTTAGTGACCAGATGGTTTATTACGTTATTCACTCTATTTACTCTACATCAAAAGAGCGAGTCAACAGTATATAGAACTGTCTTTCGGTTGATTAAGGCAACTTAACTTTCTCAAATACCATTTACCGGGTATCGCTGAATACACTGAGGTGCTTTATACATATAATTGTTTTTTATTTGATAGTGCTTAGTTCTGTATTATCATTGTGGATGTTTAGAATTTGAGGTATAACATATTATGCTTGTGTCATTTAACACAAGTTTAGTGAGATTATATGTGGTAAGCATAATATATGGTAAACTGTTCGTTTGTTATTTCGTTGGTAAAAGAAGATTGAAGATAAAATAAATGTATTGTGATGTAAAACTAAGCGTTTGAAAATGTGGTACTAAACAACTGTAACTATGTTTTTTACGTTATCCATCCTCGTTGTTGGAATTGCATTCTGATGTAATTTACAAGTGTGTTTACTGCTTTTTACTGCTTTATGTTGTCAAATGGGCTTCAATGTATGTCGACAAGATGTGTTTTGTATACAAAACAAACTGTTTATTACGTTACCAAACCAAATAAAGTCAGAGTTCCAATGCCAGCGTTATTAGTGAAGCATAATATCATTGTTTCGGGGCTAACTTTGGAAAACACATTATGACGATTGGAAAAAGATACAATCAAAGATATATTTTATACTTTGCACAAAAGTATTCATTTTGGAAAGCCGTGCATTTTTTAGATTTAAAGATGAAGTTCATGAAGTAATGTGAAGACCTAAAAACGATTCATAGTACTTGCAATTTAAAAAATTACATTGCATTTTTTTCGCTGTAATTGAAAGACGTATGCTCTCGTTACTACTATTTTGTGTTTTGGGCATCACAGTTTGTAAACTCGTTCTGATTTAGAGCTGATAGGCAGTAGATAACGTAATAAACGTGGAACAAAATCTGCAAAAAAGTGATTTAATAATTTGAATTCAACGTTATATTTTAAAAAAATGCAAGGAGTGTTGTAAAATAGCGTAATAAATAAAATTGGAGACAATTTTTTCTTCTTCAACTTCTGAAATCTCATTTGCACTATTTTCATGAGAGTTGACCATATGTATCTATATCGGGATCTATATAGTCTAGGATGTATGTTGCATTATGCAGTTGCGCCCATTTAGGTAGCAATGTATTTAGATTTCAGATATAACGTCATGAACGTAGCATACTTTACTTTTCATTTTCCTTCGGACAATTTCGTTGTCTATGTACATTAGTCATTAACTTTTAACACGTTCAATTTATTGGCAGATACTTCATAAAACAAGTATAGCAATATGAAGTATCAAACATCCAGCTATTACACACATAAACATATTATCAAATGTCTAACATAAAAATAGTTCACTTACCAACGGTATCTGTTCCCGTATCTGTTATGGCGGACACGGGTGGGCTTGTCACTCCGTCTGCGTGTTTGTTTGTTGCTTGTATCTGAAACTCAAAGCTTGTACATGGTTCCAGTGAACTTATTGTGGTTGTTAGATTGGTCAATGGGACTCGTATTGTGGTCTTCGAATTTGAACTAACTTTATAGTAGGTTACTATAAAGTCCTTCAAACTTTAGCATTGCATCCAGTCATCCCCATCGGGAATCTACCAAGGCATGCGAATTAGATAGATAAGATCATTGAAATTTTCACTTTTGAATTTTATAAAAAAAACACATTAAATGCAGAGCCTGACAGTGGCATTTGGTGCTGAAAATAAAGATGTTCCCTGCATGACTAACCACTCAAATCTAAAATTTCATTCAGATTAAAGTATCCAATTTGGACAAATCTCGCCAATAGACACTGTATAGAAACCGTAAGTGAAGTAAGCTGACGAGGCTGACAATTTTCACCAACTGACACGCTGCTAAATAAGGACTTCATTGTATTATTTCGCTTCAGCAATTTACCGATATCTGCAAATTATTTCGGAGCACACATTTTATCCTCTTGTTTAGTATTCATGTTACGATGGAAATGTTATGTTCCTAGTGTGTAGCGTCATTGGTCGTTCTATGTACCCGGAGGTTCTTCTTAAAGGTATATTATGTGATCTTTTCCAGGGATCGCCCTCAATCCTCGAAAAACAAATTGAAAGCAGATTTTCTTGCAGATTTACATTGATGATTATAAATCATGAATATCTTCCAAGTTACAGAGCGATACGATTCCTAATACTTCAAAATCATGGTTTCCGAGTGAATTTAGTAAAAATAAGTTGTCGTCCCAGACTCTGACAGTTTATTTTCACTCTAAAACCATGATTTTGAAGTAATTAAGAATCGTATCGCCCTGTAACTTGGAATGTATGTACGATTTATGATCAGAAATTTAAATCTGCAAGAAAATCTGCTTTCATTTTTTTTCAAGGAATAAGGGCGTCCTGGGAAAGATCACATAATATATCTTTAACGGGTGCACGTTAAACGCCGAGTACGAAGGCGCGGTTAAAGAACCGATTTGTCATATTTATTGCAATTTCATCAACCGTTTCGAACTTAATTGAACTCGTTTGAGGGATCTCTTGTGACTTTGGTACCGA
This sequence comes from Ophiura sarsii, assembly GCA_035610835.1. NCBI lineage: Eukaryota > Metazoa > Echinodermata > Ophiuroidea > Amphilepidida > Ophiuridae > Ophiura > Ophiura sarsii. The sequence continues at coordinate 120,708,970 of CM069441.1, read as the reverse complement.
TTTTTCTTCTTCAAATGTTTAATCTTACCGTCCATTCTAACATGACAGAGTCACTACTCAGTACAGTTACTTCAGTGAAGATCGGGTATTCTGTAGGTGCTGTTGAGAAACATTAATTGTTCATTGTGCGTTAAGTTTTATCAGGAGAAACATCCCTGATCTCTGTACTATTTTCATGTGATGAATAATATTTCTGTTATTATAGATTACATACTATGAAGTTTACTATATCTTTTCACGAAGGAGGAAAATCTCAAACAATTGATTTAAACGAAAGTATTCTATAGGAACATTTTGATTTAATACTCTCACACTTTTAAACTGAAACAATCATGTTTTACCTATACAGTGTGTGGTTCCGCTAATAACATTTCCCAGCTTTCCTTCGACAGGATTGCCATCTACAGGCCTAAATGCTGAAACCGCGAAGTCATATTCTATTTCAGGTCGTAAACTCTGAGGTGTCCCGTCTGAATCAGTGACTTCTTCGAAGTCCGCAAATTCATCATTGCCGCGTTCTCTGAAGTATAGGCGATATAATGTAGCCGGTCCATTCCCATAGTCAACAATTTGGTCCCAATCATCCCAGTCAACTTCTATCATTATGCCTACTTTATGAACTATTTGTGGATCGTTAGACAATGCTGGTAAAGTTGAAATAATGAAGATATGAAATGATTTAGTTGTGAAGCAAACACATTTAAACACACCATTTCAATATATGCACCATATAAATAAAATTAACAACATTGAAGTGAGACTGGCCCAAATGAAGTTACAAACATCATTTATTTAATATTTGATTAGATGGACGTTCAATAACCCGCTTAAAAGGAATTGTTTGGGTCCTTGCGCACGGAGGAATATTTTCACTTTAACCTACAGGACGTTTGCATGTCATCAAGGGCGGAAATCCCGGGGGGATGGGGGGATATATCCCCCCACTTTTTGACCCGGGGGGATGGTCAATGTAATCATCCCCCCTGATTTTTCACATCTACAAAAAAACAAAAAGGAAAAAGGGGGAAAAAAGAAAGAAAAAAAGAAAAAAAGGGGAAAAAGGAGAAAAAAAAGGAAAAAAGAGAAAGAGAGTCGGAGGCATGCGAGGGACATAAGAACGTTTGGAGTTTATTGTACGTTGGTCAGGATACATACGCGTACGTACGTTGACTAGAATCCATCTTATGGAGGTATTTAATTTACCTCTTTCTGACATAGGCCTATATCTGCCTATTTAAAAAGCCAATATTGATCAGAAATAAAGTGATTGCTTTTCAATAAAATATTGGTCAAAAGTACACACCAAATCGCACCAAATGGGTTCGAAAATTAATTTATTGAAAATGAAGCGATGAGTTTGAAAATTGAAAACAATTGTACTTCATGGGGGGGGGGGGGGCACATCCCCCTCAGACTCCCCCTGTTCGAGCTTTTAAACCATCTATACTAAATTCAAGAATATATCAGTATAAAAAAATGCTCAACTTCTTTCGCGCATTGATAAAAAACAAACAAAATAGTTATTGAGAATGAAGCAATGGCTTTTCAATACAATATTGGTCAAAAGTATACACCAGATCGCACCAAATGAGTTTGAAAATTGAAATTTTTTCTACTTCTGAGGAGGCACATCCCCCCTCAGACTCCACCCTGTTCGAGCTTTTAAACCATTTATACTAAATTAAAGAATATATCAGTATAACAAAATGCTCAACTTCTTTCGTGCATTGATAAAAAACCAAAATATTTATTGAGAATGAAGCGATGGCTTTTCAATACAATATTGGTCAAAAGTATACACCAGATCGCACCAAATGAGTTTGAAAAATGAATTTGTTCTACTTCGGAGGGGGGGGGCACATCCCCCCTCAGACACCCCCCTGTCCGAACATAGCTCGGAGTGCGGTGCCGCATAGATGGTACCAGCTCAATTTCATTTTTTGGGGGCCACACTTATCACCCCCCCACACCTAACAAGAAATGTCCGCCCCTGCATGTCATGCCAATGAATGGAGAACAATAACAATTAAACTGATATCAATCCGACATTCATAGATGGAGTGCGTCTATGAATGTCTTCGTTTGGAGGGATGATTAGAAATAATGATCTTCCGTGCAAGTGCCCTATTGATCAGATGGCAAGTCTCTAAATGTACTTGCAGGAAATGTCTCGCTAGACGTCCCGTAACTGATGTTCGTATGCTCATAACGACTAATGTATTGTCGCAGTATACGGTTTATTCCGTATGCATGGTATGGCACGTCTAGCAAGATATAGCCTACTTGCACCTTACCCTGTTGACAGTCATCACCAGCCCATCCTTCCGCACACTGACCATTGACGCACACTCCAGAGGATTTATGACACGCAGCTCTTCCGTCACAGTGGCAACTGTACTCGCATTGTTCACCGTAGTATCCAGTAGAACAAACAACTGGACCTAATCATGAACATTGGCCTTATGGCCTTATGATTATTTGCAACACTTTTGATGTATAAGGGATTTGAAACTCTAGTGGAGTGACGAACTTCAAAAATTTTACAGTCACAGGTAGGCCTAAGTATTTTGATTTGGCTGATGTTATGAAAAAGGGAGAGTCATGAGAATCCATAGGCCATAAGCATCCGTGTGTGTTTTATCCTGCACCTATCGGTAGTCTTGTCTAGTATTCTCTGTCGTCAATTCATCGGACGAATGTATAGGCTACTATGCTATCAAATGTGCATACTAGTTATACAGGATGAGCCTTCTGTGTTTTACCTCATACCATGGTATTTCGACGGTTACATTTTTAAGAAAAACTGAATGTATCAAGTCTTACTTCACAGAAAGTTTATTTTAGAATGTCTAACAATGTTCAATAACTTATTTTTAAAATCATAATTTGTATTGATACTTAAAATCCTCGTTACCTTCACAATGGTGATCCAAATAGTCATGATAACATTTACCCCCACCACTCAGTACACATCCTTTGGCCGCATCACACTTGCTAACATCACAATGGCAATCAAGGTCGCAGTTTGCGCCATATTTGCCGGGAGGACAAGCTAAAGAGATAACATTCACATTCATAACAATTATTATGTATCGTATATATATGATAACGTGTCCATTCGTTACGCCATTATCAATTATCCATCAAGCTCCATGCTATTTAACGCTTGTTATTCAGTTTCCTCTTGTATCACTTTATACGATCCCTACCATGTTTGGCCACTTGTCTTTATGTTAAAGTGTTATGTGTAGATTGTAAAACCCCGCCGCTTATACACTTACCTTTGGTTCAACTTGCCGTTTACCAGCAAGACCGGTGGCTCCGTGGTTAAATCGCCTGGCTGGTCATTAGGAGACCAGGGTTCAATTCCCCGCCGGTGAATATCCTTGCTTATTTTTCGCTGGGACATTCTCCGGTTTTGTTAATATTTGTTGTTATATTGTCTATTGTAAAATACCGTAGGTTGGTAAACCTAGCACATAAAGTCCCTGACCAGATGCTTTGAGGTTGGCTAATTCAAAATATATAATCGGTACCAAAAATCTAAAATATACATTAAAATGAGCAAATTTCGTCTCCGCAGTTTGATACCTCATTCAACAAAATCGAATGGATACTTTTAAAGTTATGGCGATTTCAATGACCGCGTATAACAACAGCAAAGTTGCACTAGGTATTCATTGAATTGTGTGTGATTACTGTCATAACTGTCACACAAATCAATGATTTCCTATGCCTAGTGCAACTTTGCTGTTGTTATGCGCGGTCATTGAAATCGTTTCTTTCAAAATATCACTAACTCATGATGCCTAATTGTACACACGCAGGAAATAAGTTTCCGTTCTAGGCCTACCCATGCAGCTAATGGAATAGTCTCCTAATGAATATAATGAATAAATGTATTAAGGTCAAAGGTCAGTAGTCAATGCAAAAATCAGCAGCAAGGGGCGGAGCCTAATTGTGCATGTGTAATATAGCGCACAATTGGGCCCATTAGCTGTACTCATTACATTGAAAGAAGTATTTAACACGGCAATACTGGCAAATAGGCGCTAATATTGGATGGCAATTCCTTTATAGAACGCCTTCGGCGAAAAACAATATACTCTTGTATTAACTTTCAGTTAATAGTGGAGTATAATAATTTTCAATTTCTTTAATTTTCGCAAAATTTATATTCCACACGTAGACGTGCACGCTCTAAGAAAATAAGCTTGAGGATGCTTATTTTTGCACCAATGTCATGTTGAACTGTAAGCGCGAACATTACTGTACCACGAAAATTGCCACAAGTAAGCATATAGCAGACTATCAGCAAGCCGATACAGGGCCAAAGTCTTCTCGGCGCAATATCTTGAGAACGAAATGAGCGATTGGAACGACATTTTCAGCGTCGGGTCGAGTCCACAAATTATCGATTCAGGTCGGTTCGCTTAAAATGTGTGACGTCGCTTTTCGGGTTACCGTGACGACCAATAGTGAAAAATTACAAAATGAGCCACAAAATGAGCTCTCAAGCACTCATTTTTACATGTGTGACTTAGCACTGGTATCGTGCCTACCCAATACCCCGAATATATAACCATGTGAACATACGTAGTAGTGGATCCGCCCATGCCCCGATCTATGGTTCCCGTTGCCATGGAAACGGGTCAAAATTTTACGAGTGGCACATTAACTCAAGCTGTTGTAGTAATCAGCCTGTGTGCCAATTGTCAGTGCAATAGCTCAACTAGTTTTTGGAGATATCTCATCGGGAGTATTTTCCCATTGTTTTCAATGGGGGGGGGGGGGGGGGGATAATATTCGAATATTATCTCAAAGCCGAGATAAGCTAAAATAAGCCTTTTCCATGATAAAATAATAATAATAATAATAATAATCGAATTCGGAATAATAATAATAATAAAAACGCATTTTATAGCGCTCTCAAGGCGCTTTTCACAGTGATAAAAACACAAGCATATCAACCAAATTATACAGTTTTAAAAAATACTAGCAGTCATGTTTTTGAATGTGAGAATCAGGAAGTCCAAATAAGATGCTGTTGCTGATGTCTATGCGGGATGTTATGAAGGCATGCACGAGTTTTTCGGTGCCTTTCTTATCCAAGTAGTGACGAATTTGCCCTAACTTGCGAATGGCAATCATGGCAGCACAACATATATTACTATTGTGATGGTTCAATTGCAGACCGCCATCGAGCATAACACCGAGATTACTGGCTTCGGAAACAGACTTAATTTGCGAGGAACCGACAGTTACATGCTCCAAAGGAACAAGTTTTAATAGTGAACCGAGAAGAGATGTGTACGACTTCTGCTGTTGCATCATTTAAAAGCCGTTTGTTCTCAATGGTCCATGCACGAATGTCTTTTATGTTTACACTGTTAAAACGCTTTTTTTTTAAACAACATAAGTTAATCAGTGCATCGCTCAACGTTGTTTAACATTTTCAATATTGTTGTTCAAAGTTTAATTAACTTACTTAAACTTTTGAGAAACATTCAAGATTTTGAAAGAGCTCGACAGAGTAGACCCATCAGACTTCTTTACATTGGCCCAAGCAACCCACGCCACAAGAGGACATCAAACTAAAGTCTACAAGCCAGCACTTGCTTAAGAACGGGCGTCCTACTAGTTGATTTTAGTTGTGAAAAAAATGTGGGCATCAATGGGTAATAATCATTTTGGGACAGCCTGTATACCCACGACCGCTTCTTTACCTATTTAACTCGCCCTCAAGTTTAGCCTAAAAACTAGCTCATATAGAAACAAAGCTTGAGATCACTCATGTGTGACGATCCATATTTACTCTTCAAATTATATCAAACTGAAGAATATTAATGATTTGAACAACCGTAATTAACAAACAACAGTTAGAAATGAACAATGGCAGACAAGAGATTGAAGAGAAGCGCAGAATCAGAGCGGACCTCATCGAAACATTCAAGATTTTGAAAGAGCTCGACAGAGTAGACCCATCAGACTTCTTTACATTGGCCCAGCAACCCACGCCACAAGAGGACATCAAACTAAAGTCTACAAGCCAGCACTTGTCAAGAACCTCAACTGCAGGAAATACTTCTTCACGATGGGAGTAATCAACAAATGGAACGAGCTACCTACATATGTTGTCAACGTCAAGACAGTGAATGCATTTAAAAATAGACTTGACAAACACTGGAACAGAACAGGATATGGAATCATTAAGCCTAACAGCCTAAACTAATTTTTTTCCATTAAACCTTAAGTGTAAGTGTACATGTAAGTGAAGAATATTTTTGCTTCTATAAACAAGTTTAACACACGAGCCTTTTTTTGCATTTTGCCAAAAAGGTGAAATTACAATGCCATGCACAATGATCTGGAGTGTAACCTCAGTTAAATAAGTCCGATATTCATAATATTTTAATGAAAGGGCATCGTATGTCGAAGATGATGAAAAAAGACGGACCTAATCTCAATGATTTTGATGATGAATGAATTAATGAACTTTGGGCATCGATGGGTACTAATCATTTTCGGACTTTGTGAATAATATTATAATTTATCGAATTCGAACCATGGATATGATGAGCTTATTCCATATTTATCTGAAAATTAGTTTAGTCTAGTACATGTATAATGCTGTGTGAGTGGCAGGAGCGGACTGGCCATTGTGGCGTTGTGGCGATCGCCACATGGGCCGCTTGGTTCTGGTCCTTTCAGGTCAGGGCCGTTTACTCACTTGTGTAAAGCATTTTTTCGGGACGTTTTGGACTAAAATATGTCCTACCCCCCTTTGTGTAAAGCATTTTTTTCGGGCCGTTTTGGACTAAAAATTTGTCCTACCCCCCCCCCCCCCTCCCCCTCGCTACGCTGACATAGTCAAAAAGGGCCGCTTTCAGGTCCCAGTCCGCCCCTGGTGAGTGGATCAAGGAAGAAGACAATGAAGCAAGTCAATGTAGAACTGTACACATTTCCTTATAATATACAAGGTAATTCAGAATTATTTCGACTCAATACGATATCATTAAGATAATATAGCCATTATCAAAACAAGTGGAAATCAGATATGTTTGAAATATTTGAAACAATTCTAGCACATTGTGAAGAAATGCGCTTGCAAGGAAAAACACTTTACGACAGTTTTATGGGTCAACAAATGTTTTGAAAATTATGAACAGATGTGACTGCATCAAAAAGGTGTTATTTTTCCACAATAGAGTAAAATACTCTAAAAGACGAATCCATACCTAGATTAATTACTGAATTGAAAAACAGATATGAGTGTTACTTATAAAAAAATATAGAAATACTCGATAGTTTGGTAGTTCGGTTCAGTTTTCATGTGGATTCAAAACTTTGTCATTCGAAACAAATTTTGTGTCCAAACCTGTTTTGTGCTGCAGACTGAGAAATGACAGACATTTCAATGAAACTAACATTGTAAAATTCAAAATTCCTATGAAATAAACGGTTTTAAACACTCATATAAATCATCAATTGTTTTCCAACAGACTCACCATTGCTATATTTATTTATAGATTACTTGTTCATACTTGTAGATTACTTATCATACATCACGTTGTTTAACAATATATAATCTATTGTTTTATTTTCCACACTATGCATTTAAACCAAAATATCATGAACCAAAATGGATTGAAATTTTGCTCGGTGGAGACCGATCAAAGAAATATTGCATGAGCAGTGTAAATGAGTTATCAGTGTTATAAGATAACATGCCAGTAAGTTATGATTTTTCAATAGGTCTCTACAATTCAATTGTCTATATAAAAGCACTAAGTCCTAAAACAGATTTATAAGTGAAGCAGCAGTGTGATTTGTGATATTCAATTACACAAGTTAGATAAAAATATAAACACAAAGCTTGAACATATTGATACGTAAGGGAATGTAGCGATACTTAATTATTTGTAATTCTAAAAAGTTTATATGTAAAACGTGCTAAGTCCATCAGATACCAAAATTAAGATTACTGCAGAAACGTGTTGTACTTGTAGAATACAACGTTTGCCTTTTATTTGAAGTTCGTATCTCATTCAGTTGCGGAGATATTACACATTCAAGTTTTCCGGAAAATTTGAATTAAACAAAAGGTTTGGTTTCAATTTAATCTTTCATTTGAAATACAAAATGATAGTAATTGTTGTACGTTTAGTCTTACGTAAGCAAACATTCAAATGACGTCAATCTCTTGTAAAATCTCAATATTTAGGGAAATGGTCATTTTAGGTCACTTTATCGAATATATTCAAAAAGGTATAAAAAGAAAAGGAAATGAGTTTTTGGATTAATTCCTTTTAATTTCTAATTCAATTAACAACCCCTTTAAGGGGGGTGTGCACCTTCAGGTACAGCCTCCTTAAAACTGCCGTAACTTCTTCATTATTCATTTAATCTATGTAAAAGTATACATTTTTTGCAGAAAAGGGTTCAGTGAATCCAACCATGATCATGAAATTGACCATTTTGGAGAAAATTATTAAAAAACACGTTTTTTGACCCAATTTGGGTTTGGAAAAGATAATTAAAAATATATTTTGTCAAATTTTGTCATACTAGTTTTATTATATTCCTCATATAATTCACTAGGAATTTTTTTGTTGTTGTTGAAAATCTTTATTATTTTTTGAATTATCGACCAAAAAGTGCCAACAAATGTGATTTTTTTACCAAAAATGGTGATTTTCACGATTTTGGAGGTTAAAAAAAATCATGGGGAAACGATTCCTAGGGAATTATATGAGGAATATAATAAAACTTGTATGAAAAAATTTGACAAAATATATTTTGAGTTATCTTTTCCAAACCTAAAATGGGTCAAAAAACGTGTTTTTTTATAATTTTCTCCAAAATGGTCAATTTCATGATCATAGTTGGATTCATTGAACCCTTTCCTGCAAAAAAATGTATACTTTTATCTAGATTAAATGAATAATGAAGAAGTTACGGCAGTTTTACGGAGGCTATACGAAGGTGCACATCCCCCTTAAAAGAGGCACAGTGGTTACAAAGAGTGTTTCTAGAAATTGGATCAATCTGTTTAGTTGCAAAAGTCTATAATATTTTGGAAACTAAAGAGATAATAACACAGTAACAAAGGTTCAGGATTTCAACAAAACGCGTTATGTTAGTTTTGTATGGGCATATACCTTAAGGGGGGACTCAAGGAAGTTTTGTTTTGAATTTTGTGAGTGCTGCAGTTATTGAACCATGACTCAAATGTGTATAAATGTAAACATTTTTGGAAAGGAAATGGATCAGAGAATCCAAATTTGGCATCAATTTTGTCCAGAAAGTCACACACCACTTTTTTACCCACATTTTTTGAACAAAGCTAACAATGAAAATAATCTTGAGTAAGAAAATGGCCATATTGCTTGATGATGATGTAAAGACACTAACATAGGGACGATTTTTTAAACCTAATCTAATGTTTTTTGAAATTTTGACTAAAAAATGCCCCCCCCCCCCAAAAAAAAAAATCATCCATTTTCCCCTTTCTTTTGGCACTTTTTGGTGGAAAATGTGAACCGCCTCAGTTTCAGTTCAGTTTTATTTTCACCATAGTATATAATACATCATACAAGCAAATTATTAGAAAACAAAGGTGGGGAAAACCAAATTGTATTGGTCACCCTGATAATTTCATGTTAAATATGATAGTTTCTTAAAAGTACTACAAAGAAGACGACTACAAACGAGAGACAGAACAGGATATGTGTAAACAAGACCGGACAGGACATGTGTAACTAAACACTAAAATGTAGGCAGTAATGTTGGCACAGCTATAACATAATAATCTCATGTGGTACAATTTCTCATGTGGTAAACGGTAAATTTTAAACTTTAAAAATGATTAATTGATTATTGGTTATATGAAAGAAGATATAACTTAAACTTTCTTTTAAACACATGTGACTTCTGCTATTCACTGAATTCAATAGCAGAGGGCCTTGTCTTCTAATTGTATGTCTGGCTAAATCATAGTTAAAATTCAAGGGACAATATAATGAAGAAATGCGTGTTGGGTAGCTATGAATTGATCTATTTTTTAATGAAATAATCGGCAAAAGTATCGGGAAGATTGTTGAATGCGTGACTATACATAAATATACAAAAAGTCAGCTTGTGAATATCATAAATTGTCAGGGTATTAAACTTCTTGAATAAGGGCGGGGTATGCTCAAGCCACTGAGAATTTGAGCATAGTCTCATTATTCGTTTTTGTTTAAGATGGATTTGGTGGAGATGGGTGTTATTTGAATCTGCCCAAATCAAATTACAATAAGATAAGTGGGGAACACAAGAGTATTGTATAATGAAAATAATGTTTTGGAGGGGAGAATATCTTTAAGGCGATACATAATGCCACAATACTTGGACAACATATTAATAACATTTGAAATATGCTTTGACCAGGTTAGAAAATCATCTAGAAGAACACCAGTAAAAGCATGTGTGTTGAATGCAAGGGTGACGGGCAGCCCGTAGAACAAATCCTCAGACCATGTTTGATGTCCTGTTTCCCTAGATTGTGCTAGAATCTTGGATTTGCACCTCCTTGGAGGATATGGGTATAAATAAAGTCTAGGACAGTTTTTTTTTATTATTTGGCAACGTAATATCATTCAAACAATACATTTCTCACCATTCAAAATATCTTTAAAAAAAACAACAGTTTTTTTTATAGATGTGTCGGTCTCGTTTAGGCAAACAAACATTTTGTTTAGGCCTAAATATTGTACATACGAGTATGCACACCTAACCCAATAAGTTCAAGACCAGGTGTGATTTGATTTGATTTTATCTAATTTAGCTAATTTAAAAATCAGTAACCACTATAAAAAAAAACTGAGACATAAACGAGCGAATTTCCTCTCAACAATATGGCACCTCACCTCATTCATAAAAATAGAGCGGATACTTTATGTCTTATAGTAGCCACACCAACCGAGCACAAAGTTGCATTCAAATGATTTCAATGGGATAGCATTGCCTAGTGTGTGCTCAGCAGTGACAATCTGTGTGCAATGAATCACAGCTCACATCCGTAAATTCCTGACTGAAACACCAACAACTTTCCCTTGTTAGGTGTTGTTACTAAAAGCATCACAACTAATATCCAGTCAATTTTTATGAATGAGGTTTCATTTTGTGGAACGGAAATTTGCTCGTTTAATGTATATCTCAGTTTTTTAAATTATGATTACTGATTTAAAATTAACTATCATTGAAGCACCTGGTCTGGAATTTGTTGGGTTAGATATATTTACATGTACTCGAAAGCTCTAGATACAAAACAAATCATTGTTCGTTGACAATAGCCGTAAAAAATAAATCAAGCTTGTGTTTCAAAGTTTTTCTTTGTCATTTTGACATTTTGGTATCCCGGCGGCAGTTGTTGTTTGTCCATATCAACGGCGTCCTGGTAGATATGTATCTCCTCTGTTGTTTTCGGATCTAGATCCTCGTAATCGGAACATTTCCCGCCCTTTGGTTGCAAATCACGTGGTTCGGAATAAGTGCTATCGATATTGGTTTCTTGTTCGTCAGCTTCGTTATATACCGTATTAAGGCTGGCCGGGGTTGCCTGCTCATCCTGCGGTACTGCATTGGGTTTACGTCTTGTTCTAAAAGGTAATTAACAAAAATATAGAAATAATTGAAAGAAGATTTAACAATTTTTACTATTGTTATATACTTGTCCAAATATCGAATTATTATATTCAGTTAATAGTGGAGTTCAAATAATGTTAAAGTTAAATATCCAGAATCCAGACCACAATATCGTAAAATAAATATGTGAAAACCCTTTTTATATTGTTACTCTTGTAGATACACTTTTAACCATCACTATTTACCTTATTAGATACACAACCATTAATACCAGAAACAGTATAATCACCGATAGGCCAACAGATATGCCGATCACAACTGCACTGCTGCTCTCATCATCTAAAAATGCAAACATCAATCTTTTTAATAAAGTATTTGGTTTTACCTTACCTAACTAATTTTAAAGTGCACAAACATTGGAACAGTATGGTACTGAACCTTCCCTATACAAGTAATATCTTATCACTGAATATTACTAGGCCTATAGCCTATAGTTTCGTAAAATGCAAGTAATACCTTCTTACAGAATATGGGCATATACGGTATTTGTATTAACCCTATATTTACATACGTGCATGGTTGGTGTCCAGGGCAAAGCTCTCTACATCTCTCGAAACTATAGGGTCTTCTGGAAATTGTCTTTGGCAACCATCATGTTCTTCATATCTTGAGTTTGTACTTCCATGGTTTGTATGATAGCTACAATTATTGGATTACGGTATTTCATCAGTGGGTACGGCAATCCGGAGAGTGCGAAATGGTGCGACAAATGTTTACCACCGCCCTCCCCCAGATAATAAAATGGAGATGTAAATGTCGAAAGCCTGTATATTGACCTGTCGGCAAATCATGGACTGTTCATCTAGTAGTGTGTAGCCTTAAACTGTTAAAAGCCACAGCATGACAACATAGACAGCTAAGACCAATACCACCAAAATATAATTACGTTGGTGTTTATTTTAGTACATCTACATGTCGAAATGAAAGTCATCTTACCTGCCTCTGGGGTCTTGATAGCGACAATGTCTGTGAATGGCCCAGCACCTTGGGTTGTGTATGCTCGAACTCGCATTTCATACCATGTGAAGGGCGCTAAATCAGTAAATAATATATTCATCGAGGTAGTTGATCCTGATGTGTAATGACCATCGATAATACTATCTCCAAATTGATATTCATAATGAACAATCTGGCCATGACGCTGACCACATTCTGGGGGAAACCATTCGCAAAGTAACTGATTCTTTTTCACAGACGATACTGTCAAGTTGACTGGAATTCCACCAGGAACTATTATGAAAGACAATCATATAAACAGCAGAATTAACAAATGCAATAATAAGAACACGAAAGACACACCAAACCACAAAACAAATCCATAAACATAGAAACGAACACACGCATTTTGTGGTGCCGTGATTCAATATTTTGTGCATAATGATTAAACCAGTGGTTCCCAACCTTTTTCTGGTGGTGACCCCATTTCAGAAACCAGCATCAGAACGCGACCCCTCACAGAACAAAGTCACCAGTGGCGGCACCAGCATAATAAATTGGGTGGGGAGGGGGCAAGAAACAATTTAGGTGGGGGCAAGAATTGAAAAATGCGCGTAATTTGTTTTGCCATTTTACGCTAAAACTGTCAAATTTGGTTTAATTTTAACTAATTTGGTAAGCAAATTGCATTATTTGGTCTTATTATACCTAATATGGTGATAAATGTGCGCTCAGCGCGCCAAAATTGTATGCTAAAATGGTCAAATTTGATCAAATTTTAACCTTTTTGAAATGTGCTACCATGATATTTGCTATAATAAAAGAATTATTTTGCTTGTCTAACATAATTCTGAGTTGCTCAAGCACAGGATTGCCAGTTCATTTTTCCATGGCTTTTTCAGACGGCCTTTGTCTTGGTTCCTTTAGGCCAATCACAAGTTCGAATTGCTAACCCGCGAATTTTTGCTTTGTTGCTCAGCCGTGCGTATCCGGCTCAACACAGCCCTTGTTTCCCTGGGTTCATTCGCTAGGTCATATCGTTCTGCGATTTCATACCAGAAGGATCTGTGAAAAATTTCCCACCCTCCCACCCTTGTTACAAGTAGGTGGAGGCGTTTGCCCGTCGGTTACACTGTTTGTTTTAATACACATCTGGGTTAGCAGTTTGCTATACACCTTTTGATTAACCAGAGTCACATCATCATTCTTTTTTTGTCCATTTCACATTTGCTTTTCAGTGAACAATATACATTTGAAAAAAAGTTTATTAATAACCTCTACCTTAAATCCCTTGGAGAGGGGTTTGGCTTCGCGTTCCCGCTTTCCAGGCTTTGTTAATAATGTTAGCCTCATATGGCAAGTTAGGTTCCCATACGATAGAATTCTAGGGAGAAATTGGGACAAGCTCTTCGCTGCCCAGGTTCTATTCTTTCCCAGTGCAGGCTCAGAAATGTTTATTATGAATACCATTGCGATGTGAAAAAGTATGATCGGTCGATAACTTCCACCAGGTAAAACCGGGGAAGGTTTCTTCATTTTGGCTGGTTATATACAACCCCCATGGTTAAATTTAATCGTCCTATACTTAAATAATTAATAATTAATTAAATTTGATGTAAATCAATGAAGTGTTTATCTACGGATAACAATGGAACAAGTACATTGAAAATGTGCTATTATGTGTCACTAAAAACTTTAAATATATGGACACATTTGAATAGAGTGACCTCAAGGTCAGCTCCTCATCTATTGATAAAAAATGTCATGTATTACATTTGAAAATAAAATTTAATGTGCATAATCAACTCCTTTGTCAGGAGTGAGGTCTGGTTTAGTAATGATAACATTAAAATGCACTTCTGGTATGAGCTTACAGAGTACGCTCCATATGACTTTTTGCGTTTGCGTCTTGTTCTTGTAATCCTCGTGTCTGGCAGCAACTTATATACAGTACAGTACAAAAACATAACATCTTATTTTTTGTCAAATTAGGCTAGTCCGCGACCCCACAAAAAGTGCGTCGCGACCCCAATTGGGGTCGCGCCCCATAGGTTGGGAACCACTTGATTAAACAATAAACATGATCAAGCTCAAGTATTAATTGCACTTGACTAGCATATGGTTCCAGATGATTGTATCATTTGATGTAGTTGTAAATACGTTATAACCTTGCTATTTGTTCACACTTCAATTCTTTACTTACCTAAAGTTTACTTAAGTTTGTATGACGATCATTTTTATCGTGGTTCTGACCAGGTGACATAGTAGGCCTAACTATCGGTTTTGACATCAAGTTTTTTTACAATTTATTTTCCATTTGTTTGAAATCTGGAGAGAGATTTACCCTCAATAATTTGTCTGAAATTGCCCTAAAAGATGGGGGAGTTTTGATTTATAACTGCGATGAATTACAACCAATATTGAGATAATGATAATGAAAGTGTTAATTCTTGAATCATATAGGCCTACTCGTATTTTAAAGAGTGTAAACGGTAAACTATTGCATGCAAATCAGGCATACGAATATTCAGATTGGAAACTTTGTAATATCAAATAAGATATCACAGAAATTGTTTACCTGTTAACCTAATAATGTATTGACCAATCAGAGCGTACCACGCCCGGATCAATGTTTGCCGCTGGTCTGGGGTGCGTGATTCAACTTCATTTGGTCGTCTGGGCCCATGGCGTCGTATAATCATATATCAGCGATGTAAAATAATGTTTTTAACTGTGATTTATCGTTTGACTGATGATTTAACCAGTTATATTAGGCCTATCTAGAAATCTAATAAATGAAGAGTACCAGTCGAAAATAGTGATTTCTTCTGGAGCTTTCTTGTAATTATTCTCCTCTGTCGGGTAATTACTATAGTAATTTTAACCACGTCCATCTTCACAAATATTTAATTGTCCCATTATTCTAGAATTGACAATTGATTGATATTCTGTATTTCCCATGTTATTTCATAACCCTTGACCAAGTAACGTATCGTTGGGAATAATTAAAAAAATATCAATAAAAGGGAAATAATGACGGTTTATTTCTTTCTTTAATTCTTTAAGGTTAAAATGAATAATTATAAATCAATTTATCGGCTATGTTTTTTTTTTTTTTTTTTTCTTCTCGTGATACATCATGTTAAGCTCTGAAAAATATAAGACATTAGGGGAAAAACAATGGTTCCGCAACAGAACTCACTTTATAGACTTTAGTCTTGGGAATTATTTTAAAAATAAATATCTCTTATCAAGTAAACTACCATGCATGTTTGGTGGTCCTGGCTCCTTTACCGACCATTATTTAAAACTTTATCGGGAATTTTCACCCGAACCAATTCTTGTTGTTTTTGAATGCACATTCGCTCGTGTGCACACGTTTTTCTTTCAAAACTGTGTATGTATATAAAATGATGATGATGATGCTGATTTCATGGTCAACATACATATTATATACTTTTTGTACATGTATAAACGTAGGATGTTATTTTTCATCATTATTATGTTATAGTCGTATTACGTATATCCTAACGGATATCCTTTTCAACATTAATATTATTAATATAGGCCTATGTGTTTGGCTTGTATATATATAAAAAACTCCAAGCAAGTGTGTCAAACTTTATATCGCTCTATTAACGGCCTTAATAACTATTACTGTTATGTAAACTTACCATGGCAAACCAAATTAAGATATGTACCCTTAATTGCAGAGGATTAAGGGATAAAAGGAAGCGCACAGATGTATTTAACTACACAGTAAAAACAATTTACTCAATATAGATTCTAATTTTACTCCATTTGGTATTCAAAAGGTGATCACCCCTAAGCAGAGTAATTTTTACTCTTACATGTTAGAGTAACAAATTGATCATTACATGGAGTAAGAATTACTCCTATAAACGGCGATCCCCCTTTTTACTCCACAACATGGAGTAAAAATTAATCATTAACATGGAGTAAAATAATTTACTCCAAAAAAGGGTGATCCCCTTTTTTAATCCACATCATGGAGTAAAACTTACTCATTAGCATGGAGTAAAATAAGTTACTCCAAAAAAGGGTGATCCCCTTTTTTACTCCTCATGGAGTAAAAGTTAATCATTAACATGGAGTAAAATAATTTACTCCAAAAAAGGGTGATCCCCTTTTTTAATCCACATCATGGAGTGAAAGTTACTCATTAGCCTGGAGTAAAATAATTTACTCTAAAAAAGAGCGATCCCCTTTTTTAATCCACAACATGGACCTAATTCCTCAGTTTTCTGGTAAGTAGACAATATTATTATTAGCAATCTTTAGAGACCAGCATATGCATGGGAATGAAACCAATAAATATACGACGATAATATTTCCAAATCAGTTTTTCTTGGAAATTAAAGACGTTTTAGCCATTTAACCAACGGCTACACATTATTAGAACATTAAAGATAATATCTGAAGCGAAGTAAGAAAAAAATTATGTCAAACAAATTTTGATTTATAAATACGACGCAGCAGTCGAATAGTAGAATCCATAGCGTTCTGTCAGACGTGCTGAAGACAAGCTATGGAACCAGAGCTACAGTAGGCATGTAGGCCTATCTATAGCTTGCAATGATAACGAAAAAAGATTTACACTTGGTCAAAGAGTCCTGTTGGCGCTATATTTTTTGTTTCATTCCCATGCATGCTGGTCTCTAAAGATTACTAATAATAATATTGTCTACTTACCAGAAAACTGAGGAATTAGGTCCTCAAACCCCCAGCCCAGCTTGTCAGCGTAGCGATCACGTTTTCGTCCGCCATTATTCTGCATGCATGATACAATGTCATGTGACCTGCTTCTTTCCTCCTTGTCGGCGTAAAATCTACGCGCGCATTGATTTAAAATTACTCGCAACTGGAGTCATGAATTCAAGAGACTCTGCTCGGGAGTAAATTAAACTCATTTGTTGATTAATTTGATTTAGCATGCAATAGTAGTTTTACTTTGGCGAGGAGTAACAGGAATTGCGAGCTTTTACTCGTCGCGTCGTGGAGTACAAAATTACTCTTTCCGAGTCAAAATCCCGTGTAGGCCTACTCCGCTCAGTTTACTCCATTAGTTTTACTTTGGCGAGGAGTAACAGGAATTGCGAGCTTTAACTCGTCGTGGAGTACAAAATTACTCTTTCCGAGTCAAAATCCCGTGTACTCCGCTCAGTTTACTCCATTAGTTTTACTTTGGCGAGGAGTAACAGGAATTGCGAGCTTTTACTCGTACGCGTCGTGGAGTACAAAATTACTCTTTCCGAGTCAAAATCCCGTGTACTCCGCTCAGTTTACTCCATTAGTTTTACTTTGGCGAGGAGTAACAGGAATTGCGAGCTTTTACTCGTCGTGGAGTACAAAATTACTCTTTCCGAGTCAAAATCCCGTGTACTCCGCTCAGTTTACTCCATTAGTTTTACTTTGGCGAGGAGTAACAGGAATTGCGAGCTTTTACTCGTCGTGGAGTACACAATTACTCTTTCCGAGTCAAAATCCCGTGTACTCCGCTCAGTTTACTCCATTATTTTTACTGTGTACATACGAGACAAAGGGTTTTCTGTGTACTGTTTGCAAGATGTTCATTGGGATAATAAATGGGGAAAATTCATAAGATCTGAATGGGGATATGATAGCTATATCGCTGGCTATAATACAAATTCGAGAGGAGTAGCAATTCTATTTAACAATAATTTTGATTTCAAAGTAATTAGAATTAAGCGAGATGATAATGGCAACTGGATAGCGATGGATATACATATCAAACAGTTGGAGATTACTATGCTATGCCTATATGGTCCCAACAAGGATACACCTGATTTCTATGCTCGTTTGAAAGATGTGGTCAATGATTTTAATAATCCTCTTTGTATTCTATGTGGTGATTGGAACTTGGTGCAAGATCCAATAATTGACACTTATAACTATGACAATATTAACAATCCTAAAGCAAGAGAATATGTATTACAAATGACGGAGGAGTTGAATATGTGTGACCCATGGAGAGTTCATTTCCCAGGTACTACCCGGTATACATGGCGTAGGCAGAACCCACAAAACAAGCTAGACTAGATTTCTTTCTAATATCATCCGAACTTCTTAATATTGTTGAATTTGTTGATATACAGCCGGGATATCGCACAGATCACTCGTGCGTGGTACTACATTTAAGAAATGAGTATATTAAACATGGAAAAGGTACTTGGAAATTTAATAATTCTCTTTTAAAAGAGGATGAATATAATGGGTCATTCCACCAGGTTGGGACACAATGTGTGACATGACTCATACATGAGTATGTATCGTCAAAAGTACCAATGCTTTTGATTCCGTTATTTTATGTAACATTCACCTTTAGGTGTTCAAGTATTTGACCAAGTTTGAAGTCATTCAAATGTGTCTTAAGAAAAATATGATGGAAAATGTATCAATTTGGCGTAACATTGACACGGTGTAAATGTTACGTCAGCATTTCACTTATCCACATTTTTTTCACACTTACAGTGAGAATCATTCAAAATCATTTTGTATACTAATTACAAGGCATGTATTGTATCAAAACAAAGTTTAATTATGGTAGTCAGTGGCTACATAAAGCAGGAATCACAAATTTTGTAATTTGAAACGGTGTAAATGTTACGTCAGCACTTTTAAAAATAGACTTTCACATTTTCTGTTCTTTCTGCTTAATCCGGACATTTGCTACCATAACAAAAGTTTTTCTTGTTGCAGTTTATTTTATTTTAATAAGTACATATATTGAGTTTGCATTGTTAGTTATTTTTGTATTGAAAATGGCAAAAAAACCAATGTAAATATAGGTGTGACATGAAAATTTACATTTAATTGTTTGAAATTTACAATACTAAAACAAGTAATCATGCAAACTCAATATATGTACTTATTAAAAGACACAAACTGCAACAAGAAAAACGTTTGTTATTGTATTAGATGTCCTGATCTAGCAGAAAAAACAGAAAATGTAAAAATATATTTCTAAAACTGCTGACGTAACATTTACACCGTTTTTAATTACAAATGATGCGATGCCTGCTTTATTTAGCCACTGACTACCATAATTCAACTTTGTTTTGGTGCAATTCATGTACTGTAATTAGTATACAAAATGATTTTGAATATTTCACAATGTAAGTGTGCAAAAAATGCAAATAAGTGAAATGCTGACGTAACATTTACACCGTGTCAATGTTACGCCAAAGTGATACATTTTCCATCATATTTCCATCATATTTTTCTTAAGACACATTAGAATGACTTCAAACTTTGTCAAATACTTAAACACCTAAAGGTGAATGTTACATACAATAACTGAATCAAAAGCATTGGTACTTTTGGTGATACATACTCATGTCACACATCGTGTCCCAACCTGGTGGAATGACCCATAATGTGTCTACTGTTCGAAATTCAATCGATAAGGTGAAGTCGATCTACGCTGCAACACCATATAATCCAGTCATGGTTGCTAATATTACGTCTGAATCCTTATTATATAATGATAGATGACCAGCTCTTTTTCGAAATGCTGTTATTAGAAATACGTGGTGAAACAATTGCGTATGCCTCAAAACGTAGAAAGAATATGGAAAATGTAGAGAATGAATTAAACAAAGCCATATATGATCTAGAGCTTCAGCTGTCTAATTTCACCAATGATACGACCAAATACATTGAGATAGCTTCCATTTTGAAAACAAAGCAATTAGAGTTAGAACTCATGAGAAGCAAAAAACTAAATGGTAGTTTTGTGAGGTCTAAAGCAAAATGGATAGAACACGGGGAGAAACCTACAAAATATTTTTTGAACCTTGAGAAGCAGAGATTTGTTAATAAGACAATCGGATTCATGGAAACTGATAATGGACGGATATTACGTAATCAAGAGAGTATCGATGCAGAAATAACAAGTTTTTATAAACAATTATATTCTAAGGTCGATAACAGTGATACGGAAACTCTGAATACTTTAAATGGAACACAGTTGACAAATGAACAAGCTCAGTCAATCGAAGGCATTCGCACTTTAGAAGAATTAACAGCCTCATTAAACACCATGAAGAATGATAAATCACCAGGCCCAGACGGTTTCACCGTCGAATTTTACAAAGCTTTCTGGTCGGATTTGTCTCAGTTTCTCTTACGTGCGGTAAATACGGCTTTCACAACTGGGGCTTTTTTAAAACCAAGAACAGAAGGGACTATAATTTTACTACCTAAAGGAAACAAACTCAGGAAATTCATTCGGAATTGGCGCCCAATATCTCTATTAAATGTATCGTATAAAATTGGTTCCGCCTCGATTGCAAATAGAACTAGATCTTGCTCCGGTCTAAGACCAGGCTACCTTGATTTTTTTATGAGAAAATGATCCCTAGTGACCTCTTCTTGACCTTTGACATGGTCAATATGATTAACTTATTTTCATGGCTCATCAATCCAAACAAGATGCAACAAATTTGGTTCAAATCAGAGCATGTCTTAACTTTTACCTCTGTAAAGTTCAATGACCCCTAGTGACCCCGTATGACATGTGACTTTTAATCGCTGAAGACCCTATATGAACATGGACCCACGGAATCTTTTGACCAATTATGAAGGTCATGAGTCATTTCCTCTGAGACAAGATGCATTTTAAGTGATCGAATTGAAAATTTACATTTTGACCCCTAGTGACCCCAAATGATTTTTAATTTTAAAAACCGATCTTTTGTACATGCGTACGGTCAAAAGAAATATGTGGACCAATTTTGACGATCCTAGGTCATTTCACTAAATTGGAAATGCGTTTTAAGTGAAAATCACCTTTTGACCCCTAGTGACCCCTTCTTGACCTTTGACCTGGTTAATATGATTGACTTATTTTCTTGCCTCATCAAACCAAACAAGATGCAACAAACCCGGTCCAAATCAGAGCATGTCTTAACTTTTACCCCTGTAAAGTTCAATGACCCCTAGTGACCCCGTATGACATGTCACTTTTAATCGCTGAACACCCTATATGTGCATGGACCAACGGAATCTTTTGACTAATTGTGAAGGTCATGAGTCATTTCCTCTGAGACAAGATGCATTTTAAGCGATCGAATTGAAAATTTACATTTTGACCCCTAGTGACCCTTTCTTGACCTTTGACCTGGTCAATATGATTGACTTATATTCTTGGCTCATCAAACCAAACAAGATGCAACAAACCCGGTCCAAATCGGAGCATGTCTTAACTTTTACCCCTGTAAAGTTCAATGACCCCTACTTACCCCATATGACATGTCACTTTTAATCGCTGAACACCCTATATGTGCATGGACCCAAGGAATATTTTGACCAATTGTGAAGGTCATGAGTCATTTCCTCTGAGACAAGATGCATTTTAAGTGATCGAATTGAAAATTTACATTTTGACCCCTAGTGACCCCAAATGATTTTTAATTTTAAAAACCGTTCTTTTGTATATGCGTACGGTCAAAAGGAATATGTGGACCAATTTTGACGATCCTAGGTCATTTCACTAAATTGGAAATGCGTTTTAAGTGAAAATCACCTTTTGACCCCTAGTGACCCCTGTGTGACCTTTGACCCCAAACTGTGAAGACCCTATATGAAGGTCAGGTGGGGGGTTCTACTGACCAAGTCTGGTGATTGTAGCATGTAAACTGTAGAAAAAATAGCATTTTTTAGACTGTGTGTAAGGCCCGGTTTGAGGAAAGAAAGAAAGAACTAGACATAAGCTGCGATCGGAGATCGCGGATATTAGTCTAGCGGATTTGGTAGTTAGAGAGCGGGGATGTGCGTATTTGTTGGAACCAATCAGCGTTCAGTTTTGATTTTAAAAACCGAACTATTGTATATGCGTACGGTCAACAAGAATATGTTGGCCAATTCTGACGATCCTATGGTAATTTCACTAAATTGCAACGGCGCTTTTTGACCCCTAGTGACCTTTTCTTGACCTTTGACCCCAAACTTATGATTGACTTTTTTTCTTGGCTTATCAATGCGCGCAAGAAAAAAGTAGTTCCGTCAAAATCGGAGCATGTCTTAAGATTTTCACCTGTATAGTTCAATGACCTCTAGTGACCCCGTGTGACATGTCACTTTAGTGGAGAAGGACCCTATATGAACATAGATAAGAGGAATCTTTTGACTAATTCTGACAATCATAGGTCATTTCCTCTCGGACAAGTAGCATTTTGAGTGAATGGAGAAAAATTTACATTTTGACCCCTAGTGACCCCAAATATTTTTTGATTTTAAAAACCGAACTATTGTACATGTGTATCGTCAAAAGGAATATGTTGACCAATTCTGACGATCATAGGTCATTTTTACTAAATTGCAAATGCGTTTTGACCCCTAGTGACCTTTTCTTGACCTTTGACCTTAACAATATGATTGACTTTTGTTCTTGTCTCATCAATACCTACAAAATGAGATATGCCCAGTCAAAATCAGAGCATGTCTTACATTTTATCCCTGTTTAGGTCAATGACCTCTAGTGACCCCATTTGACATGTCACTTTTAATCGCTGAACACCCTATATGAACATTGATCCAAGGAATCTTTTGACCAATTCTGAGTATCATCAGTCATTTTCCCTCGGACAAGTAGGGTTTTGAGTGAATGGAGTAAAATTTACATTTTGACCCCTAGTGACCCCAAATATTTTTTGATTAAAAAAACCGTTCTTTTGTACATGCGTACGGTCAAAAGGAATATGTTGACCAATTCTGACGATCATAGGTCATTTCACTAAATTGCAGATGCGTTTTTAGTAAAAATCACGTTTTGACCCCTAGTGACCCCTGTGTGACCTTTGACCCCTTATGCTTTTCAACCTGAGTAGTGGTGCACATAAGGGTTCTTATGACCAAATATGGTCAAAATCGGCTTAATGGTTACGGAGCTATAGGTCCCATGACGGAAGAAAGAAAGAAAGAAAGAAAGAAAGAAGAAGAAGAAACAGGACAAATACAGTATATTAGTCGTTTCTCGACTAATATAAAGAAAGAAAGAAACACGACAGATAGAATACCTCGATTTTTGAAAAAATCAAGGTAATTAAAAACATGCTATCTTTTGTTATACACGAAGACCAGACAGGTTTTGTACCGGGTCGCTATATTGGTGAAAATATTAGGTTAATATATGATCTAATGCATTATGCAGAACTAAGAAATATACCAGGAATGCTCCTGCTTATTGATTTTGAAAAAGCATTCGACACCATATCCCATGATTTTATCCTGCGAACTTTGAAATTTTTCAATTTCGGACCTGATATCATACAATGGTTCTCTTCTTTTTATAGTAATGCTTCTTCATCGGTTATCATAAATGGCCATATATCAAAGTCGTTCTCCATCAACAGAGGTTGCAGACAGGGCGATAGTCTCGATGTATTATATGCATGGGCTAATGTTATTCACAACCAGATGTGTGACCCAAATTTGGATTATAACTCCATAGCAAGGAATTACTTATGGTGGAATGATAAAATAACAGTTGGTAATCAATCTGTAAGATATAAACATTGGTATGTTAAAGGCGTAGTGTTCATAAATGATCTGTTGAAAAGTAATGGTAAATTTCTTTCTTTCCGTGAATTTTGTAACAAATATCATATATGCTCAAATATTATCGAATACTCTGGTATTGTGAATTCAATCAAAAGTAAATGGCCTTGTACACTCTTAGAAGGTCAGGATCAAATATGAGACGAAAAGGATCAATTTTGATCCAGAAGCGGTATCACATATGAGCTTACCCTTTCCGGATCAAAGTGATCCGACAAGCAGGATCAAAAAGTTTGATCCGAAATGGGATCAAATATTTCTGTCAAATGATACTGAAACGGATCAAAATAATGATCCTTAATCGGATGTACCTGTAGCTTATGATCCTACTCCAGGATCAAACTGAATCAAAGAAAAAGTGAAAACATAGGGGGTCATCGGGTGACAGATTGTAAAAACAAGCATGCATGCAAGGGTCTTTCGGTGACACCGGGCCAAAAAAGGGGGTATTTTTGATGGAGCCTGGTGTGAAACCTAATATTGATTGAGTGCCCCCACCCCCGGGTGCACACTGCAGACTATATATCGAGTGCAGTAAGCTTACTACATCGTGTAGGCCTAGTACATCGCAGTGATCGTGACATTTTGTGAGGAGCATTTTGACCGAAAATCGTACTGATGGCACTGGTCAGGTACAAGAAATTTGTTCACAAGAATAGAGCATGTTCAAACATAAAAAATAAAACTACTTTACCGACAAAATCATGTAACATTTTACAGATTAGACTGGATAACTTACCGCGGTATTTCACCCTTGTTTCAACTGTGGCGACCGAATTCAAAAGATCGTCTGCTTGTCGTCTATCGGTTTGCGAAAGAGTGACGTCAGTCACTCATTGACCAATGAACTGTTTCATCGAATTGATCCGGAAATCAGATCAAGTTGATCAAGGTGAATTTGATCCGTTTGTTGATATCTATCTGGAAACGGATCAAAACGATCCGAAAACGGATCAAAACGATCCGAAAATGATCCTTAAAGGATCAAAACAAAGTGAGCCGGAAATCTACTCATGTATTTGATCCTGACCTTCTAAGAGTGTATTGGCAGAGGCAGAGCAAAATTCCTGGAACCCTTTACACCTATGGCGTATGACCTGTTCTTAGGAGCGAAGAAAGGTTGTAAACCGTTCTATAAACTATTGCTAAAGAATGTTAAGACATCTTGTAACAGTCCGTTGAAATGGCAACACGAACTGGAGTTTCAATCAACATAAAGGAATGGCAACGAATTATGCTATCGACCAATGCAAATTACAAAAGATGCAACATTTCATTGGTTCCAGTACAGAATACTAAACAACATATTGGGCACAAACCGTTTGCTTTATAGAATGAAAATAAAAGATAATGATCACTGCAGTTTCTGCAACTCCAAAACAGAAACTATTTTTCACTTGCTATACCAATGTGATATTGTTACAAGTTTCTGGAAACAAATCCAACTATATATTAGATGTATATTAGCCCCAACTCTAAGAAATATCAATATAACGCCTCTAATTGTTATTTTAGGCACACAGAAAGATGATGCTCTTGACCTTGTACTGTTATTAGCTAAATTCCATATATGAAGAGCTTATTTCCAAAAGGCGCTAACTCCACTTTTTAAAAAAAGTGAGTTAGGTGCAGAACATGAAAGAGAGTTACAAAATACAAATTTTTAATCTTTGATCTATATATGTAGCATGTTCGGGTCCAAAGTTATGACCCTCGGCAATTTCCGGAAATTTGCGAACATTTCCGGAAATTCCCGGAAATTTGAATATAATTCACTATTTTAAAGGCCAAAATTGTAGAAATATGGTTTTTTTATGGTCATAGAACATTGATATGAATCTTCTTAATAAAATTCAGTGAAAAAAACGTAAGATTATTGGGATTTTTGTTTTGAAAATTGCACACGAACAAAATTGTTGTTGTTTCAAAATATGTGCAAAATTGTCAAAAATTACATTTTTTTCACGAAATAACAAAATATCATAATTCAAATAATTTAAAAGGTATTTGAATGTGGTTTTCCGTATTCAATGTTATTTGTCAATGTCTTTCAGGTGCACTTTATTTCTAAGTAAAGATTTTTTTGAAAAGTGGTTTCTGAAAATTGGTCGAGACATTTTTGTTCCAAAAGGCGCTAACTCCACTCGTTTCCGAAAATAAAGAAAGACATAGGAAATACAGTGGAAATAAAAAAATGAATTCAAACACGTTTTTAAGCTTCCACGTGTGGTATGTTTCATTGGGCAGAAAATAAACTTAATCAAAGAAGTGCAACATCCTCATATTAAAAAACGTTGCTTTTCTCCTATTTCATTTTTATGGAGTTAGCGCCTCTTGGAAATAAACTCTTCATATATAGGGCGAGAGTACAAAATACAAAACCAAACTTAATAACTTTTAAACATGAAATTCTTTTCCATCTTAAGGCCGAAAAATCTGTAGCAATAAGCAATAATAGACTTAATCAATATGATAAAAAATGGGCTAACTGGAATCGTCTATTTGTTTGAATAGGAATGAAAAATATGATTGTGTATATAGTTGGATTTTGATTTGGTTTCGTTTTCGTTTTGTTTATTTAATATTTTGATGTGGAGTTGTTCACACCCTACTTTGACTGTGTTTTTTCAGGTACACTTGCAAACGTGTGCGGTGCACACATTATGTATATATAAACGTGTAAAATAATGTATAATATGAATATGCTGTAAAGAGAAGTGATGAGATGTTGTCAATAAAAAAAAAACACCTCTTACTTGGAGGAAAAAAAAAAAAAAAAAGAAGAAAAAAAAGAAGGGAAAGAGCCCATAGCCGGTGTTTTGAATAAATAAATGAAAACAATAAATCACCCTGAACGCGATTTGAATATGTTTACAGTTGCAACAGGTATATACTTATCATATCCTTTGTTTATTCCGAGAAAAAAAATGAATGAGATCAAGTAGACATCCGCGCATCTATATGCATCTTTTGGGAGTATTATGAAAGTAGGCCTATATATGCCTATGCTTACCCGTTTCTTCAGTGTCCGAGTATCCATATTCCAAAGGTCCACCAACACTATCTGATCTTGCCTGCACTGTTATCTCATAGGTTGAGTAAGGCTCCAAATCATGCGCAGTAAAGCTGGTCTCATATACAACGGAAGAAATAAAGTTACTATGTTCAAGACACTGGTCCAATAAAGTAAGGTTGGAGCTCATAATGTAACTGGTGACGTCACACTGACCTTGATAGGGGGCCATCCATTCGATTTTGATTGACAGAAGGGGTACTGTTGTGATATTGAGCGACAATACCTTTCCAGGCGCTGTTGATTAAATAATGTAGAAAGAAAGATGCGTTAAAAGTCAGGAGTAATTCTGTTATACCCTTCACACAGGTATTCATAGTATTGGTTATATGTATTCAGCTTTTGAACTAAAACAGGCCAGACAAATGGTCCTGAACCTATCTTGTTAATACCCCTGTCACACATACGGCGATCAGGCCAGCGATTACACTGCGCTCAAAAAATCAAAATCAATATACATATAACACGCAGTGCGAGCGGGGACAACTGTCCGTAATTGTCCATTTTTAAATCAAGGTCACTAAAACCCTTTCACATTCTTCTGCGATTAGGTCGGCGCTTGGATAAGGCAAAAAAAAAGTTTGTCTCAAAAGACCCGCGCGCATTCCCGAAACCTCCCGCGTTACCTTTTTTTTAGTTTTTTTTTTCTTCAAATTTTTTTTGCTTCAATTTTTTTTCAATTTTTTTTTCTTCTTCAATTTTCTCAAAAAAATCTTGCAAAATCCAACTTTTTGGCCAAACAAATGACGATCAGGTCTAAATTGAAGAAAAAAAATAAATCCGCAGCCCGCATTAGATTTTCAGTCTCTCATGTCATTTGAGACAACCTTTTTTTGTTTTGTCTAACGCTAAAGCATTATCAAAACGCCAAGTCAAACGCATCAAGATCTCCACGAACCCCTCGATGACGCAGTGGGAACTGGCTGGGACGTGAGAGGGTCGTGAGAGGGTCCCCATGATCGTCCTTGAGCGCCAGTGCACCGCGTTTGTTTTGTGCATGCACAAAACAAGCGCGGAGGTTCGGCGCCTTCAGAGCGTTGTCTTGTCCTGTCGTTCCATGTACATGTAAATGTTCACTTGTCAAACTCCAAGAACAGACTGAGCATCCTTTAGACAAAGACATGAATGGATGGAGTCCAATCACTTGGATAATCAAGCTGAACAGGTGTTTGGTATTGTACTTGGGGTGATGATTTGAATTATATTGACCTGTTTTGACAAATTGAATGTTATACAATTTCATTAATTAATAATATCAACATTCCGCTTACATGCGGGTAATTAATTAAATTGCTGGCAAATAATGGCTAAATTGACAAAACACACGATCAAATTTTCCATATGAGTGCCTCAGACTTTCCCTTCCAGATATAATGCATCAAAGACAATTGTTTATAAGCCAAACTTACTCCGCCAGAACTATCACTTTTTTTTGTTGTGATCCATATAATTCAATATGTTTCTTATTGCACCGACACGAGCAGGGACAAACACATTATGAGCGTGTTTCTGCTGGGACACTGCAAAAAGTTTTAAAAAAAACACACGCTAAGTTTCAATCGGTCAGGTTTTAATCCCCCTGTTTCTACTCGCTAAAAGTTACCGCTAAGTTTATCGATCCTAGTCGATGGGCCACAACATTTGACCTTTCGTAAAACCAAACAATGCCATCGCACCTGAAAAAGATTGCTTCACAATAATTTGTATAACCCAGCGTGACACGGTTCACGGCGTAAACCGCTAAGAATCACCTTTCTGTTTCTGCTGGGTTTATTGCCGAATATTGCTGGTTCCAAACCTGCTTTGTGAAGGTTTTTGGGATTACCAAATTATTGATTACTGGTTTTTGGGATTACCGATTATTGCCCGGTTCTGCCTGTTTCTACTGGGCAAACTTAGCGTTTATTAGCGGTAACTTGCCCAGCAGAAACACGCTCTATGATACTACACCTAGAACATAAAGTCCCTGACCAGGTGCTTTGAGGTTGGCTAATTCAAAATATATAATCGGTATCAAAAATCTGAGATGTACATTAAATGAGCAAATTTCTGCTCCGCAGTTTGATACCTTATTCAACAAAATCGAATGGATGCTTTTAAAGGTATGGCGATTTCAATGACCGCGCATAACAACAGCAAAGTTGCACTAGGTATAGGAAATCATTGAGTGACAGTTATGACAGTAATCACACACAATTCAATGAATACTCGTCCCCTCGTCCTTGTTTAATGTTAGTGAAAACACTAAACAAGCTGCATAACATCTACGATCAACTCCTTCTGCCCACGCCCTCTACGACGGGTATCAGTCACTATAAAAACCCAGTGAGCAGAAGTCAGAGTTGCCAGTCTGATGAAGCTACCAGCGTGGTAGTGAAACGTCATTAAACAGTGAGTAACATCCTTCACTTCTTTTGGATTTGTACGCAAAGAAATTTCAATATTATGCCTACAAACAATCCAGAGACTTATTCAAAGAAAAAAAGTTTTTAACAAAGCTAACAAAAATTATTTTTAGTAAAAGATGCCCCAAATCGCTTGATTATGATGTAAATACACTAACTTAGGGCCGAATTTCTCATTTTTTAACCTAATCTAATACTTTTTGAAATTGTGACTAAAAAGTGCCAACAAAGTTTAAAAATTTGAAAAATCACTTTTTTGGCACTTTTTTGTCAACATTTCCAAATATATTGGATTAGGTTAAAAAGGAGAAATGTGTCCCTAAGTTAGTGTCTTTACATCATAATCAAGCGATTTGGACATATTTTACTCAAAAATAATTTTTGTTAGCTTTGTTAAAAAATGTTGGGTCAAAAAAGTTTTTTTTCTTAAAAAAACCAAATTGACGCCTAATTTGGATTCTCTTATCCATTACCTTTCCAAAAAATTATACTTGTATATGCATTTGATTAATAGTTCAAAAATTAGAGCACTCACAAAATTCAAAAAATCAAATCAAAAACGTCCTTGATTCCCCCTTTAAAGCCCCCCGAATATGTGCCCCTCATTGGATACACCATTTTCAATTTGCCCCCTAAATTGAAGAATTGGTAATAAAAAATCCACTACTATGAAGCTTGTTTTCTGGTGCTATTTATATGCACATCCTATTAATAATAAGGCTTGATTGTGTATCCAGATCTAAATTGTAAACCTTGCATTATTATTAGGACTACTTTATCATTAATAGCACATACACAGCCAGTCCAGAGTTCCACAAATTTCACTTATCGTACAGCTTCAGAGTGCTATAAATTTGATATCGTAAATAACCTGATTTATTATATCCCAACTTGGTGTGTCTGTGTTTAATAGTAGATGATTGTTTATCTTGATCAGTGTTGCTTGAATCAAAACTTCTAATTTCTATCAGTGTCCTACTGTGCAGGGGTTTGTACAGCAGAGTTCTGCCACATAAATCATCACTAAAACGAGTACTGTCGATGAGTGCTATTAATTCCTCATAGCTCTCGGCAGCTACGCTGCCTCGTGCTATAAGTCATACTAAAATAAATTATTTTCTTTATAAGCATGTCGATATAAATTCAATAAAAATACTTTGGCAAACTATGTGTGATAAAACAGTGTGATATTTATCCGTTTTAAGCTTATAATTGTCTCTACATTTCCAATTAAGTCAGGGTTGCCGCAATTTAAATCGATAGTGTCACCGCTTGTCAATGTGACAGTCTCTAAAAAAGGCGTCTTTAATGTGACCTACGCAATAAGCTCCAAATGAATGTAATATTAGGGAAATCCTCAATTTAGTTGATTTTACTCAATCTGCCTGTTTAAAGATCGTTTTTAAAACACTTTTGTTTTTTCTCACATACAAATATTTTTGTTCTTTGGCATTGTTGAAGTGATAAAAACATAAACCTAAGCTTCTCAAAAAATCCAACAATTGCCAGAGGTAGTAATTAGATGTTAAGTTTGCCTATAAAACCACATTAAATTCTTTAATTTCCACCATCGAAAATCCATTCAATCATCAAATAAACAGGCAACACCACGGCATACCTGATCGTACATCTGACATGGGATTCGTGCGTTTACCGGATTTGATATATCTATGGCCATGTGTTTTGAACTCGCCACCCTTCCCGTTGCATGTCCAGATAGCTATACGTAAAGGGATAATTGTTTGTTTTATTTAATACAGGCTTCGATGAGACAATCGCATTCTGAATTCTTGGTTAATAGATGTTCCAGAGAAAGAAGAAGATGATTACGGAGACTCAAAAATTATCCTTTATTTGTGCAATATAATTTATAATATTACATGAATTATACAATTATCTTTTTGAATATTCTTATGTCAGGAATTAATTTGACCGCCTTGTATTATTATATCGAGTTTTCATTTTTATGTATATTACTTTTTAATAAATACATTAATTGTTTTATATAAAGACAAACATTAAACGCGTGTACTGCCGTTTTATTTATCGGGGTGATTTAATTTTTAGATTAGGCCAGGAGGGAGTTTGATTAATGTATGAAAATACTATGACGAAAGACGAACCCCCTCCATATCTTTCTATCAACAGGTCCAAGACCGTCTTAACAATATATGTATGGTTTTAAATAAAGTGTCTACACGTACGGTGGCCCTGAAGGGTCATGACGAGTTAACCAGATGATGACATGACGAGATAAATGACGAGATAATTGCGAGATAATTTACAGATGACGTGATAATTGACGAGATAATTGCGAGATAATTTACAGATGACGTGATAATTGACGAGATGACGAGATAAATTACAGATGACGTGATAATTGACGAGATAATTGCGAGATAATTTACAGATGACGTGATAATTGACGAGATAATTGCGAGATAATTTACAGATGACGTGATAATTGACGAGATGACGAGATAATTTACAGATGACGTGATAGTTGACGAGATAATTGCGAGATAATTTACAGATGACGTGATAACTGACGAGATAATTGCGAAATAATTTACAGATGACGTGATAATTGACGAGATAATTGCGAGATAATTTACAGATGACGTGATAATTGACGAGATGACGAGATAATTTACAGATGACGTGATAGTTGACGAGATAATTGCGAGATAATTTACAGATGACGTGATAACTGACGAGATAATTGCGAGATAATTTACAGATGACGTGATAATTGACGAGATAATTGCGAGATAATTTACAGATGACGTGATAATTGACGAGATGACGAGATAATTTACAGATGACGTGATAATTGACTACATAATTGCGAGATAATTTACAGATGACGTGATAATTGACTACATAATTGCGAGATAATTTACAGATGACGTGATAATTGACTACATAATTGTGAGATAATTTACAGATGACGTGATAATTGACTACATAATTGCGAGATAATTTACAGATGACGTGATAATTGTCGAGATGACGAGATAATTTACAGATGACGTGATAATTGACTACATAATTGCGAGATAATTTACAGATGACGAGATGACGAGATGACGAGATGACGAGATGACGAGATGACGAGATAATTTACAGATGACGTGATAATTGACGAGATAATTGCGACATAATTTACAGATGACGTGATAATTGACGAGATGACGAGATAATTTACAGATGACGTGATAATTGACGAGATAATTGCGAGATAATTTACAGATGACGAGATGACGAGATGACGAGATGACGAGATGACGAGATGACGAGATGACGAGATGACGAGATGACGAGATGACGAGATGACGAGATAATTTACAGATGACGTGATAATTGACGAGATAATTGACGAGATAATTGCGAGATAATTTACAGATGACGAGATGACGAGATGACGAGATGACGAGATGACGAGATGACGAGATGACGAGATGACGAGATGACGAGATGACGAGATGACGTGATAATTGACTACATAATTGCGAGATAATTTACAGATAACAGTTTTGCCAATACCACGATTTCGTCGCCCAATTGGGCTACTTTTGATTTTGACTAGTGTGCCGCGTGTTGAAAAGCTGTGGTGTGGTTTGCTAAAAATTGGGCTACCTTCAACTCGGAGTTATTTCGGGCGGTTCCTAACAGAGTAAATTGCTTCCTTCATTCGATGCCAAGTCTATCAGAATAAGTTGCTATCTATGCTATCTTCAGTAGATAGCAAGTAATCACAGTGAGTTGCTTTATTCAGTAGATAGCAAGTCTATCAGAGTAAGCTGCTATCTCAGTAGACACCAAGTATATCAGAGTAAGTTGCTATCTTCAGTAGATAAGATAGCAAGTCTATCAGATTAAGTTGCTATCTTCAGTAGATAGCAAGTTTATCAGAGTAAATTGCTTTCTTCAGTAGATATCAAGTGTATCAGAGTAAATTGCTATCTTCAATAGATAGCAAGTATTATATATCAGAATAAGTTGCTATCTATGCTATCTTCAGTAGATAGCAAGTATATCAGAGTAAGTTGCTATCTTCAGTAGATAAGATAGCAAGTCTATCAGATTAAGTTGCTATCTTCAGTAGATAGCAAGTTTATCAGAGTAAATTGCTTTCTTCAGTAGATAGCAAGTGTATCAGAGTAAATTGCTATCTTCAGTAGATAGCAAGTATTATATATCAGAATAAGTTGCTATCTATGCTATCTTCAGTAGATAGCAAATATATCAGAGTAAATTGCTCTCTTCAGTAATAGCAACTTACTCTGATAGACTTGCTATCACTGAAGAAAGCAATTTACTCTGATAGATTTGCAATCTACTGATAGATTTGCAATCTACTGAAGATAGCAACTTACTCTAATAGACTTGGTGTCTACTGAAGATAGCAACTTACTCTAATAGACTTGGTGTCTACTGAAGATAGCAACTTACTCTGATAGACGTGCTATCACTGAAGATAGCAATTTACTCTGATAGATTTGCTATCTACTGAAGATAGCAACTTACTCTAATAGACTTGGTGTCTACTGAAGATAGCAACTTACTCTGATAGACTTGCTATCACTGAAGGTAGCAATTTACTTGGATAGATTTGCTATCTACTGAAGATTGCAACTTACTCTATTAGATAGCAATGGTTAATTAAACCTGAGACTAATTAGTCTCAGATTAAACATGATGATGGCGAATTATTGAAATACTTTTAAAGCAATATTGGTAGGCTTCGGTATATAATAATATTTATCAGGATGTTCACAATTTTATCGAAATGTCTTTGATAAACATTTGAAATTGACCTTGAAGTATTAATTCATAGGAATGATAAACAACATTCTTTATTATTCGAAGAATCGAATATAATTCCAGTTCAAAGATTTTACGGAATAAAACGGTTATATCTTTCTTTACGATACAATTTGATTAAATCTCAGTTCCCGCCCGACATAGTTTTTGCCGCGTGGCGCCTATTCTTCAAATTTATCTAATTTATTGGATAAATGTTTTCTGTTGTTAGATGCTTCATGTTTTATACTTTCCCGTTTGAATTTCTAAATTTAAGCAGACCACAATTGGTATTTTAAATATAGCTATTTTATTTAGTCCGAAAGCAGGTACACTTGATACCCTCCAACTTGTTGTAGTGCAAAATGATGTGTTTCAGGCGCGCTAAATTGTCCTAGAATATGTTAACGTAAATGTTTGAATTTAACACTTTCCACCTGGCTATTACTATAGTTTTACCATTTACAAAACATTTTTCAAAAACATTTCCCAATTATTCAAAGTCTTATCTCAAAAATTACAGAACCAATACTACTAGGCATGTTAAATTATAGCATTTACTAATCTCATAAGGTGACTATTGGGTCAAATATAAATTGCCAACACTTGGGGGATGTCAATGTTATTACCTTTTTAAAATTAATTCAAATTATAGTCGTGCGAAGATCTTAAACATGCCGAAAATAGTAATTATTTCGTAAACATTTTGAACTTTGACCTCTAATTTTACACAGACGATGACATGTATACAATTCATTTGTATCCTAAACTCAACTATGTGTCTAATAATACATTCTCCAAATCTGAAAACAATTGGTTGTATATTACGCCGTCCATGGCAATGGTCTGGCAAAGTTTCAGACGACAACAAATAACCAACCTAAAGCCGTTTAACACTTTCCACGCGGCAAGCATCTGTAGACGACATTCCAAAACTTTACAAAATGTTTCAAAAATGTTGAATTAAATTACCATTTTTGCATCACGAAGAGAAATGCATGGAAATAAGTACAAACATGCCTGGTATTGGTTCTGTAATCCTTGAGATAGACGTGGAAAGTTGGGAAAGGTTTCTGAAAAATCTGTTTTATACAATATAAAACCAATAGCCGCGTGGAAAATGTTAATATTGTGTCAAATTTAAAATTCACAGTATTACCTTTGTTAAAACAAGTCTATTTATGGTTTATAGGCGTGCAGAGTTCATCCGGGAGTTCATCAACTTGCCACAACATGGTAATTATTTAGTAAAAAATACAGCTTTAAACATTATAAGTTAATTTATTCATTTGATTTACCTTTCGAACATACATCTTGCAAGCAATGATGAACAATAAATTATTAAAACTAATGTAACATTGACAATTTGGAGAAAATTATTATATTATGAAGAATTATTATAGAAACAAGTGGGGAACTATTCTGCTAGTTAATAAAACAGTAATTACCGTCCCTACATACAATCATGTACATGCCTATTCCTACACACGACATGCACGAGACAAGTTTAATTGGACTGGGAGACAGTAATCGATAGCGTTTTGCCAGTTAGGGGGTTTATGACCTCCCCACAACAATAGCTAGTGTCTGACGCGTTATATGTTTCGACGCCACGCCTTACTCTGTTAGGAACAGCCCGGACTCCGAGTTGAAAGTAGCCCAATTTTTAGCCAAAGCACACCTTTTCAACACGCGGCACACAAGTCAAATTCAGAGGGAGCCCAATTATTGGGCGACGAAATAGCGGTATTGGCAAAACTGTTATCTCGTCATCTCGTCATCTCCTCATCTCGTCATCTCGTCATCTCGTCATCTGTAAATTATCTCGTCATCTCGACAATTATCACGTCATCTGTAAATTATCTCGCAATTATGTAGTCAATTATCACGTCATCTGTAATTATTTACAGATAACAAATCCAAGAGAAACAAAATTGGAGGTATTGCTCCTCGGCTTCATCGATTTATTAAACTTCACTGAGCACCCAAACATGGCACTCTTAATCATTATCAACTATGTAGGTTCACTACAATTTATAATGGTAATTTAATTACCTCATTCATTTGTAGAATTAAATTTAACATAGTTTTAATCTATTGATGATAAGTCACCTGTAGATTCACACCAATTAATACTGGTAGTTTTAATTACGTCATTCAACTGTATAATTAAATTAAGCATAGTTTTAAATTAATTTATTCATGATATGTCACTACATAATATATTGGGTAGTAAATTTATCATACATACAATTTTTTGTATAAACAGATTGAACTGACTGTAGATTCACTACAATTAATACTGGCAATTTTCATTACAACATTCAATTGTAGAATTAAATTAACATAGTGTTAATTTATTCATGATATGTCACTAAATGATATAGTAGTACCTTAATAATACATTGGAGAGTAAATTTATCATACATACAATATTTGTATAAATAGATTGATCTGATCGTCCATTTGACGATGCTAATTGTATAATCAAATAATAGTAAGTCATGGAAATATAATTGTATAAATTGATAACAGACGTGTTTGCATCATCAACAACCATCAAATTTTTTGGAAAAGTAAAAATACCTAAACCTCATGTATAAACACCTAAGAGAGTTATGCTACGGAGATGACACAATGATGGTTGAACTAATGAATTGACTAAGGACCAATATTATATTAGATGAGTCATTTATAACTTTTGTCAGCACATGATTCCAGGGATCTGTAGATTACCAACCCCTACCCTTAGAGAATAGCTCAGAGAAGTAACATCTGCTAATTTCACATTGTATACTGACTCAAATTTATGGTATTTAACATATGAATATGTAAATATTTTACTGTCCAATAGTCTAATCTGCATAATTTATTGTATCAATTTAATGAATGAATGGCAATAATAGAGCGAGCACATAAATTGCTGACTCTAAAATTATACCAAAGTAATGGGTGGGTGGGAGTGGAATTTCAAGGAAAGCGACCCGTCACGATGAAACCGAAGAGAAATGTGATCAAAACAATGGAAAGGTAAAAGCACGGAACCTCGTCTAGAACCAAAACAAAGAGCAAAACTCGCGGGCATGAAAGCAAGGAAGCTGATTGGCCCGATTTACGGTAACCAAGGCACATAGACGCACACTGCAAAAGGGATAGCCCAGGGGGTATCTGCTCCCGTAAATAAATTGGTTTATGTAAGTAGGCCTTCCATAAACCTTATTATTTACAGATAACAAATCCAAGAGAAACAAAATTGGAGGTATTGCTCCTCGGCTTCATCGATTTATTAAACTTCACTGAGCACCCAAACATGGCACTCTTAATCATTATCAACTATGTAGGTTCACTACAATTTATAATGGTAATTTAATTACCTCATTCATTTGTAGAATTAAATTTAACATAGTTTTAATCTATTGATGATAAGTCACCTGTAGATTCACACCAATTAATACTGGTAGTTTTAATTACGTCATTCAACTGTATAATTAAATTAAGCATAGTTTTAAATTAATTTATTCATGATATGTCACTACATAATATATTGGGTAGTAAATTTATCATACATACAATTTTTTGTATAAACAGATTGAACTGACTGTAGATTCACTACAATTAATACTGGCAATTTTCATTACAACATTCAATTGTAGAATTAAATTAACATAGTGTTAATTTATTCATGATATGTCACTAAATGATATAGTAGTACCTTAATAATACATTGGAGAGTAAATTTATCATACATACAATATTTGTATAAATAGATTGATC
This sequence comes from Ophiura sarsii, assembly GCA_035610835.1. Lineage (NCBI taxonomy): Eukaryota > Metazoa > Echinodermata > Ophiuroidea > Amphilepidida > Ophiuridae > Ophiura > Ophiura sarsii. The sequence continues at coordinate 120,670,687 of CM069441.1, read as the reverse complement.
TGATCGTCCATTTGACGATGCTAATTGTATAATCAAATAATAGTAAGTCATGGAAATATAATTGTATAAATTGATAACAGACGTGTTTGCATCATCAACAACCATCAAATTTTTTGGAAAAGTAAAAATACCTAAACCTCATGTATAAACACCTAAGAGAGTTATGCTACGGAGATGACACAATGATGGTTGAACTAATGAATTGACTAAGGACCAATATTATATTAGATGAGTCATTTATAACTTTTGTCAGCACATGATTCCAGGGATCTGTAGATTACCAACCCCTACCCTTAGAGAATAGCTCAGAGAAGTAACATCTGCTAATTTCACATTGTATACTGACTCAAATTTATGGTATTTAACATATGAATATGTAAATATTTTACTGTCCAATAGTCTAATCTGCATAATTTATTGTATCAATTTAATGAATGAATGGCAATAATAGAGCGAGCACATAAATTGCTGACTCTAAAATTACACCATTCAAGTTTTCATATGAACACTTGCCCAAACAACGCCCCCCCCCCATATATTGTAAGAGCAAGTAGAACAATAAATATCAACTGGAGAAAAATACAAAATGGAAGTCTGTTATGTACAGATATATATTATATATCAAATCAGTCCTATCCCTTCTTGGGATACTCAAACTCCTCTGGGTACTCGTTGAAAAAACGCAGTGCTTTCTCCAGGTGTTGTCTGAAGACGTTGGTTCCTTCTGTAGACAAGTGCAAGCCATCAAACCTAAACAGGTGGCCAAACTTTACGGGAAGTACATGTGCATGTCCTATAACATGAGTATTCGGCATTGGCCTGCAGATGCGTATAGCATGATTATTAATGTTGCGCGCGCAACCATTACCTGCACCTCCTTTCCGTTCATTATGATAATAGGAGCGAGGCAGAATGAGCGACCATATGATGCGCGTGTGAGGAAACATATTGCGCACGCCAGACAGGGTGAGCATGATGCGCTGCCGAATCACATGTATAGAGGTTGCAAATATATCATTTGTACCTAAGTGAATTATAAGAGTAGTGGGGAATGGTCTTCTAATGCCTCTTAGCCAACTGGCTACGCCCGTTATCCTCGCACCAGGGACACCATTCCAGAAGACCCTTCCTCCGCCACGTAGTTGAGTCTGTTTAAAACCAGCATATTTAATGATTGAGTCGCCAATGATCCAGGTTCTCAAATTTTGTCCTGTATTAAAATTAACAAAAATAAAAACAAAGCAGAAAAGGAAAGCAAAGCAAAATCAAAATAATAGCAAAGCAAAAGCAAGCAATGATAGATTATTCAATGGACAGCAACCTGTGAGGTCTGATATAAAGTTTGACGGCAGATGATTGCCAACGACCCATACTTTTGATTATGTCCATTGGGATGCCACTGATTGCTGCGGAGGTTGCTGCACCAATTCTAAAGCTATGTGGACTAAAAAATGTAGGACACAGACCCATTGCTTTAATGCCCTTTTTCAACATAGAATCAAATTGATATCGGGTCAGTGGGTCTTTACCAAAATGAATGAACAGAGGTCCTTCAACCTCTGGTCTGACTCTCAAATAATTGATCATAGCACTGACAGGACACAAGAGGGCATCAGTCCCTCTTGCAAAGTTTAGAGTTGTTGACTCCCCATACTGGTCAGTTTTTGAGAACCTGATGGTCACCTCCATAAATTCAGGGGGACCATTGTTTATAACTATGTCCCTTATTGAAAGGATATTACTAACATCAGCATTTTTAGATGCGACAGTAAACTCCCCCACCCTCAAAAAACCAAAAAAGGCGAGTAAAAAAGCTGCCCTAAAAAGGTAAGCCTCAAACGTAGACTGACATAAGCCATTCAATAAATGTGATAACTGACTGAGGATAGGTAATGAGATAGGGCGTCTACAATCTGAGCGTTTTCCCTGTCTCCTACATCCCTCTTTAAGTTTTTTGATAATAAAATTATCAGCGGGATCCTGCCAACCATTCAATTTATGGATATATGCAAGGGCAGAGATATAAGTGTTAATAGTTGAAGGTGACTTGCCTTCAATTGATAAGCCCGCAATATACGAAACAATGTGATCCATGGGGGCAGGCCATAGGTTATTAAGGCCCAACTTTGAGCGAAATAATTCAAAAGACTCAACCCCCCTTTCATAAGTCACACGAGTATTTGAAGCAAGTGACGCTGTCAGTAGGCGCTGAGTTTCCAACTTTAAAGCTCCCAGAGAGTGGCAGGAACTGGAGTTCCGTGAACGTCTGCATCCGGCGCTGCTTCCCGAAAACGCGGCATCTGGAAGCGGGATAAAGCATCCGCTATATCGTTAGATTTACCAGCAATGTGGCGAGCAGAAAATACCACGTTGCATTTCAGACATTGTAAGATAAAGAACCTGACTAGGGTCATAATTCTAGGACATTTTGAAGACTGCTTGTTAATGATAGCAATCACAGCGGCATTATCTGAACGAATAATTATGCGCTTGGCTCGTAACAAATTGCCCCACAAGGATACGGCGACCACAATTGGAAAAAATTCCAGCCACGCAATTGAAGGTTTTTTGCGCAACACATTTTGCGGCCAATGACCTTGGAACCATTTTCCGCAAAAGAAACCCCCGAATCCTATACCGCCACTAGCATCAGTAAAGAGTTGCAAGTCCCCGTCATCCCTCCAAAATTGCTCGGGTATTATAGCGCATCCATTAAAATCCCGTAAAAACAATGACCACATTCCCAAATCGCATTTAGAACCCTTTGTTAGTCTAATTCTATGCCAAGGTTTCTTGAGGCCACACGTTAGGTCGATTAGACGGCGCAAAAATGCCCTACCTGGAGATATTGCCCTACACACAAAAGAAAGGGAGCCAATAAGCGATTGTAATTCTTTGAGTGTAATTGAATTGCAATTCATTGCATAATTGACTTTGTCAGTGATCTTGTGTAATTTCTCATCCGGTATTGACACTACCTGACGAATTGAATCAATCTCTAAGCCCAAATAAACGAGATTAGTTGTAGGTCCTACTGATTTATCAGCGGCCAACGGAACGCCAAGTTTTTTGCACACATTCTCAAAACATGCAACAAGTCTGTGACATGAATGCCTATTTGATGTATCTGCACTGCTAATGAAGCAGAAATCATCGACGAAATGTACCACCATATCAGACCCCGCTTCCCTTATTACAGCCCATTCTAAAAAAGATGAAAAAAGCTCAAAATAGGCGGGGGAACATGATGCGCCCATTGGGAGGGCCTTGTCAACATAAAACATATCATTAAATTTAATGCCTAACAAGCTGAAGTCATCGGGGTGTATTGGTAATAGTCTAAATGCGGATTCAATATCGGCCTTTGCCATGAGAGCCCCTTTACCCGCCCTTACCACTAAATTAACTGCATCATCAAAGCTAGAGTAGCGCACCGTACAAACATCCCTATTGATGCCATCATTAACGGAATCCCCATCAGGGTGTGACAGATGGTGAATTAATCGAAATTTACCAGGGACTGATTTCGGAACAAGACCAATCGGTGAAACAATAAGGTCAGGAAGTGGTGCCTGATTAAATGGTCCCGCTATACGTCCCAAATCAATTTCTTTCTTCAACTTAGTTTGAACAGTTGAAGGATCATTATGTACCGAAACTAAGTTTTTAGCGATCCTCGATTCCCGTTTACCTTCAAAGCCAAGTTTAAAACCATATGAAAACCCCTCTTTTAAAGTGAGAGCAGCTGGCCTGAGTGGGTAGACATCCAGTAAAGGGATTAACTCTGAAACAATAATGGGTGATGGGTATGGGCAGCAAGTGCAATTTTGAATGTTACCAACTGATTTGCAAATAGAAGGCTTAAAAACCTGAACATTGGTATTAGGGTTCATGCAATTATTTATTGGTGCAAGAACTTGCGCCATGTCCTTCTTGTTTACAAGATGAACATGCGTGCTTGAACCTGCAATCTGAACGTACGCAGGAGCCTTTGTTATTGTAATGATAGCAGAATCTTTTGGCAAACTTACTGCCTGAACCTCTTTGTCTTTGTGGTGCTCGATAGGAGGACTGTTGAGCACCCTCTGTGTGTGACCCTTGGGTTGACTTGGGCTGGACTCTTTTTTGGTTTGAGCCACGAAAAGAGTTTTGTTGGGGTTGTGGAGGTACAAAATTGAACGATGAAGGGATTGCTACGGTAAGTGTCCATAACTCCCCATCGATAATGGACCAAGATCTTTGTGGTTCTGATCTTTGCCTCAATCTGAACTGACGATCATAAGATCTCCATCCCCACCCTTGAAAACGGGAGGAAGCCATTCTAATAATATGGCCATATTTCAGGAGTTCTTGCGTTCTATTTGGATGCGCACGCAGATATATAGCAGTGAAAACAAGGAATGCGCTAGTCCACGCATTGATTGTAGTAATTTGACGCTGAGGTCTAGATTGATTTAAAACAATTTGGCCTGTACTATTGACGCCAAAACTGACATTATCAGGGGCATTATCGGAATTGCATGTATTGATGTCGAGCAAGCTACTAAACTCAACGAAATCACCCTTGATTATTTTGTCTTGAATGGACGGTGATATATCACAACCAAGGGGATTACAAATGGCAGTAAGTGCACGTTCCGGCTGACGGTTAAATAATGCAAATGAATCGTTTTGATCCACAGATGGGGCAGAATTGAAAAAAGGATTCTCACCATCTATCATCCTGTTGTTCTGTTGTTGTTGCTGTCCACGGAACAAATCATTCGTCACTACCCGTCGACGAAAGTTGGCTGCCGGAACGTCAATACTCCTTCCCGCGCCAGTATCTCTGCTAGTTGATGCCACGGCTCCCGCAACACTCCGATTTCCTCCTTGATGCAAGTTTTCGTCAGCTCCATCCTGCTCCAGCTCACGGAGTTCTTCGTTCGAAACGTTGATTGACAATTCGTCGCCATTTTGTACAGGAATGTTATTGAAATCGCTGGTTGTTGGTATACCGCTCAGGTTCATTTCTTGAGAAACTTGAGATCGACTTCTTTGTATGCGAGTCGGGTTTTGAGCGATTTGTTGTTGTGATCGCCCAGACCCGGATGCTGTTGTTTGGCCGAAAGCGTTGCGAATTGGTTCAACATCAACATTGCGTGTATTTGTTGATGATGAAGCATTGCCCTCGTTACGGCTAGATTGTAGTAAATTAATTATGGCTCTTGCCTGAGATCTAGTCTGACGAACAGCCGTATCATTTGTCGTTAGACCGGAATTAATATTAACCGGCTGGCCCGCTGGTTGGGGTGGATTTCTCGCCGCCGCGACTGTAGTTGTAGTCGCTTTCCTTTTGGTGCCCTGAGCCTTAGCCTTCTTAGGACGACCCATGTTGATAAAATGTTATAGATCGGCGATTTAATTTTAATATAAATAACTCACTGTTTACCGATCGTATTATTGAAACTATAAACGAAATAGTTACAATACTAGTCCGTCATCATGATGCAAAATCCCAGAATAAAACCACGTAAACTTCCGAGGTTTGATTTGATTGCTGGTCCAATAACAGTTATTATTTATAGTTAATAATAATCAAAAGTAGAACGTAGCAGGAAAAACCAAAGCAAAAGACCTTGTAATGTACCAAGGAGATTCAAGGAAAGCGACCCGTCACGATGAAACCGAAGAGAAATGTGATCAAAACAATGGAAAGGTAAAAGCACGGAACCTCGTCTAGAACCAAAACAAAGAGCAAAACTCGCGGGCATGAAAGCAAGGAAGCTGATTGGCCCGATTTACGGTAACCAAGGCACATAGACGCACACTGCAAAAGGGATAGCCCAGGGGGTATCTGCTCCCGTAAATAAATTGGTTTATGTAAGTAGGCCTTCCATAAACCTTATTATCTCGTCAATTATCACGTCATCTGTAAATTATCTCGTCATCTCGTCATCTCGTCATCTGTAAATTATCTCGTCATCTCGACAATTATCACGTCATCTGTAAATTATCTCGCAATTATGTAGTCAATTATCACGTCATCTGTAAATTATCTCGCAATTATCTCGTCAACTTTCACGTCATCTGTAAATTATCTCGTCATCTCGTCAATTATCACGTCATCTGTAAATTATCTCGCAATTATCTCGTCAATTATCAAGTCATCTGTAAATTATCTCGCAATTATCTCGTCATTTATCTCGTCATGTCATCATCTGGTTAACTCGTCATGACCCTTCAGGGCCACCGTATACACGTATATTATATACGATAATTATTTAAGCCAGATTGGGGAGTTTTAATGTTGTACATTTTAACATAAGCCAATTCAAAATGCATTATACGCAAAACTAAAAGGGATTTTGTGTACAGCTAAGCTTATAGCAACCACAATAAAATACATAGAGTTGTCCATAGTCAATGGATCGATGACATATTACAGCAATGTACTAAACTGCGCCAATAAAGTATCTAAACACTTACAAATGGTCAGATTAATCGGTATCTGAAATAGTATGCACAAAATAACTAATTAATTCGATTCACAGTTATCTTCTGCGCATTTTGACACCTCTTTTGTTGCGCTACGATGTTGTTTGGCGGATTTATGGGCACTTGAGTGGCTTAAGATAATTCTAACAAGAAATATTTTACCTGATTTTCTAAAAACGGAATCTGAATATTTTTACTCACCCTGTATGTTTGAATCCAATTAATCTTCATGCAATCGTTATGTACTCCATGCGCACACGCAGAGGAGCATATTATGGAAGCTTAAAAGTGCCACCCAGATGTCGAGATAATGAGATCCGAGATCTAGTCATCTGATCATCTCTCCTTCAGGAAGTCGACTTGACGAGATCCTGAATCTTGTCATCTGATCATCTCGTCTCCAGGAAGTCGACTTGATGAGATCCGAGATCTAGTCATCTGATCATCTCTCCTTCAGGAAGTCGACTTGATGAGATCTGGGATCTTGTCATCTAACCATCTCGTCATTATAAAAAGTTGAATTGAAGAGATCAACATCTTATCATCTTGTCAAGTTGACTTCCTGAAGGAGAGATGATCAGATGACAAGATCTCGGATCTCATCATTATACCTATACTTACCCATCTTTACCCATCCTTACCCATACTTACCTATACTTACCCATCCTTACCAATCCTTACCTATACTTACCTATATTTACCTATCCTTACCTATCCTTACCTATACTTACCTATACTTACCCATCCTTACCCACCCTTACCTATCCTTACCCACACTAACCCATCTTTACCCATCCTTACCCATACTTACCTATACTTACCCATCCTTACCAATCCTTACCTATCCTTACCTATACTTACCTATACTTACCTATCCTTACCTATACTTTACCCATAGGTAAGTATAGGTAAGGATAGGAAAGATGGGTTAGTATAGGTAAGGATAGGTAAGGATAGGAAATGATAGGTAAATATAGATAAGGATAGGTAAGGATAAGTAAGTATGGGTAAGGATGGGTAAAGATGGGTAAGGGTGGGTAAGGATAGGTAAGGGGGTAAGGATGGGTAAGCATATGTAAAGATGGGAAGTATGGGTAAGGATGAGTAAGTATAGGTAAGGATGGGTAAGTATAGGTAAGGATAGGTAAGTATAGGTATAATGATGAGATCCGAGATCTTGTCATCTGATCATCTCTCCTTCAGGAAGTCAACTTGACAAGATGATAAGATGTTGATCTCTTCAATTCAACTTTTTATAATGACGAGATGGTTAGATGACAAGATCCCAGATCTCATCAAGTCGACTTCCTGAAGGAGAGATGATCAGATGACTAGATCTCGGATCTCATCAAGTCGACTTCCTGGAGACGAGATGATCAGATGACAAGATTCAGGATCTCGTCAAGTCGACTTCCTGAAGGAGAGATGATCAGATGACTAGATCTCGGATCTCATTATCTCGACATCTGGGTGGCACTTTTAAGCTTCCATAGCACATTGTGCAAACATATTGAGAACGTACTAGTAACGCAAACAGCAACTTGAACGCATAAAGAAAGTTTACATGAGTGGCGATGTAATTCTTAGAACATAACTGGCGAGTAACACCAGCATAGTAACTAGCGAGGTAAATATCCACATTAATCAGCCTTACAAAATTAATTGTCGCATGCGTCAAATGTGTGTACATGAATCAAACAGCAATCATATTGACACGAATGGTGTTCCGTAGAATTATAAAACTGTGTCGTCGGTCGCTACGTCAGCGTTGATTCAAATAACATGAATATAATAATGCAACACGTCTATCATGTCTATGGCACGTCACACCACGTCCAGTAGGGCAATGAAATCTGTGAATATAACGCCATTTTTTGTACGAAAATTTCAAAGTTTATTACCATTCTTTCAAAAATAAGGACCATAATTACTTTATAAACAATTTTGTGCGAGCGAGAGTAACATACAAAATGGTATAAAATGGCAAAAATGTCACGATCAAAATCCGTTCGTTTTAAATAAATGGATCAATGGTTAAATAATAAAAATATCACAATTCTAGCGTCAAATCTCTGTGGCGTGCTAGTGATCCCTGGCTTTTGTAAATGCAAATCACGGGTTCGATTCCCGTAATTCCCATTTTCCCCCTATTTTCTTTTTCTTCAAAAAATGATTTTAATGACTTTAGTGACTTTAATGAAATCATTTATGTCAATTTCTATGAACTTCAGTATGGTATTAACATTAATCAATCGATTTATCAAATGTGTAGGCCTATGTATTTTTATTTTGTATTCATCTTTTTATTTACTTCATTTATAATATTCATTCAATAGGCATATTTATTCATGAATTTGTTTATTTATTTGATTTCATGTTATTTAATTAATTAATTTATTAATTAATTAAATAATTATTGGTTATTGATTGATTGGATTTTGTGTATGCATGATTGTGGATAGTTTTGAAATATTTTATAATAAATTGGTCTTAAATGTATCATTGAGTATAATTATTATATAAAAGTTAATAATTAATTGCATGATAAAATTCTCCCACTGATCATCATATCTATGTAATCGTCCATCGGGCAAATAAGAAATTGTCGTTTAGTTACAGCATAAACTGTTGCTCCAACATCTCTTGGGTCCGGTGAGGTATAAGATTTAGCGTAAATTACCCGCCAGTTACTAACCCATAGTAGCTAGCGGGTTACGCCTCAGTTACTAGCGAGGTAGCGCTATTCTTCAGCTGGTAATAAGAGTGCCATGAACATGTGATAAGCGGAATGGGAGCGTACTAAGAGCTACGTTGTTTTAACAATTTTAGCAGTTTTCCGCGCTCTTTTATGCGTGTTACATAGGGCCCTCTCCACTACCAAAACCCTATTGTATATTTCACGGACATAAATTATGCTAATGAGCTCATTAAATGACGTCACTCACATCATCGGGTTTTGCCGATGATTGAAATCCGTTGATTGAAATTCTAGGTCGAGTAAAATGATGTTCTTATTTGTTGTCTGTGAGCTTTTCTGATTTTTTTCCCGTATTGGAGTATTTTTTTATTGAAAATAGACAGTTCAAATTAAACGTTGGTTCCAAGTTCAAGTAACAGCACATGTATTAAAGGCGACAGCAAAGGCAATATGCAAGCAACATTTGAGAAAAAACGATGCCCGACTTTGCAAGAAAGTGTACGGGGAAGTGTACGGGTGAACATGACAAACCAAAACAGCCTAGTAATAATCACCTCCGTGGCGCAATTGGTTAGCGCGTTCGGCTGTTAACCGAAAGGTTGGTGGTTCGAGTCCAGCCGGGGGCGTTGTTACTTTTTGCATTTAATGCAGATCGACAAATCACAGTAAAAATATAATATTGGCAAAATCACAGACCACTTACACAAAAATCGCATCTGCGCATGCTCCTGTCGCGATCGAAATCTACCACGCAAGCAATGAGAGAGTTTTCATAGTGCTCTCCTGCTCTAGTCAGTGTCCACTATGCGTTTGCTTGGCGCTTTGATACTTTTTTCAGCGCAACATAGGCGCAAGGCCTGGTCGCCGTATGGGTGACAGCTGCAACACCCTTAGATTGAATAATGAAACATTGAAACTAATACGCGCAAAGCGCGCTCAAATTGGCATTTGTTACACTTAAAATGTCCAGTATGAATTTGTTAACGTTCCCCTCACATAATATTTAGAATATTTACGATGGTTCGACACCAATTATAATGTGGAAACCTGTCGAAAAAATGTACGCGAGGCGAACAAAAGAAAATCAGTTTTTGAACTAAAAAGTTCCAGAAAAAACGTTCCGAAAGCCATCTTGAATAATGAAATATTGAAACTCATACGCGTGAAGCACGCTAAAATTGGCAGTTTATTACACTAAAAAGGTCCAGTTTAACGTTTAAAGTTATAATAATTAATAATATTAAAATAAGGGGAACGTGAACCCGTAATACCCCCTCCTTCGCACCGCATATGATCCCACTCTTCCTCCACCTTCCCTACCGCATTCTCGTCCTCCTCCTCCTCTTCCTCCTTATTCTCCTATTCCCTCTTTTTTAAACTTTTTTGCAATGGCCTGCTAGACCACCCCTGGATACGCCCCTTGGTGCCTCCCCCTCCCCTTTCTCTCTTTCACCATTTCTCTTTGTTGTCACAAATTACGTTGTTCAATTTAACATTGGAATTTTATTTATAGGCCCACTTTACAAATGTTTTTCTCTGAAATATGGCACTGTAATATAATTGCACATAATACGGCTTGTTCAATAAACACCGAGGCGGATCCCGGGACTCGCGATTTCGTGTTGCCTGAATGATTCCCGATCAGAATTAAACAACCTCCTGACGATAAACGATTCGTCTTTTCACTTTCTCCCTTCCCCTTTCTTTCTCTTTTCTTTCTTCCCTTGCTTTTCCCCTTCCCTTCCCTTTCTTCTTTTTTTCCTCCGAAAATAATTGGGGCAAGCTAAAGCTCTCCGATACCAAGGGCGTATCCAGGACTGTTTTGATGTTATATATATCTTTGTGAGCGGAATGAGCGAACCGAGTGGAACTACCATCGGGTGGGGTCCAGGGGCCACGCCATTATAATCTTGAAACCTGTAAAAAATCTTCGCGAAGCGCGCAAAATATTTCTGTACTATGTATTTATCATGTTTATGTACTAAAATGGTCCAGAGTAAATTCCTGAAGCCATCTTGTTAAACTTGAATACTGACACATTGAAACTAATGCGCGCGAAGCAATTGTGATTTTTAACACTTAAAAGGTACAGTATGACGTTTTAAACATACTCCACATAATATATAGATTATTTGGTGTGGTTCGAGAACCATCATAATGTTGAAACCTGTAGCAAAAATGCGCGTAAAGCGGCCAAATATGTTTAGTTTTTAAACTAAAATGGTTATGGAAAACTTTCCTAAAGCCATCTTCCACCATATGCGCCGCCTATACCCCTACCCTCTATCCTCCTCCTTCTCTTCCTCCTTCTCCTCTTCCTTCTTTTTCTCCTCTTCTTCCTCTTCCTCCTTCTCCTCTTCATTCTTTTCCTCCTTTTGTTTTCTTCCTCTTTTGTCAATGAAGGGGGGGGGGGGGGGGGGATGGCCTGATGGGCCCCTTGGATACGCCACTGTCCGATACGGACCTCTTTACATGCTCTAGGAGAAGATCAAATCCTATTTAATATATAGTACACCGGGCTTTCCTTCAGCAACGTTTCACTTACCAACTGCGTCTGTTATTGCGGACACGGATGGGCTTATCAGGCCGTCTGCGTGTTTGTTCGTTGCTTGTATCTGGAACTCATAGCTTGTACATGGTTCCAGTGAGTTAATTGTGGTTGTTAGATTGGTCCATGGCACTCGTGTGGTTGTCTTTGTACTTGATTCTGACACATAGAATGTTATTATAAAGTCCTTCAAACTAGAGCATTGCATCCAGTCGTCGTCATCGGGAATCTACGTATAAGGCATACGGTATAATTAGAAAGGGATGATCATTAACATTTTCTCTTTTCTTTGATTTAAAAACAAATGATTGTATAGTTCATCAGGTTCCAGTGAGTTAATTGTTGTTAGATTGGTCTATGGAACTCGTGTGGTGGTCTTTGCACTCGTCCAAACTTGATGAACCGGGACGAGGGCACCTACATGTTGAGTAATCTCTACAATCTACTACTGAAAAAGAATCTGGCAACTGTGATTCCCGTATTTCTGGAAGCTCAAGTTCCCGCGGTTGAGTAGTGGATCTGATGGAATCTGACTGATCACGTCATGATGAAACGTATGTTGGTGAATAATTTTTCAATCATTCACCTCAATCACTGGTTTTGATGAACATAGTGGTACTCCAATATATAACCAAATAAAATAAAATACGATTAAACCAAGTTTGAACGAGTATTGCTCATTGACCCTAAGTGATTTTTTACCAGGCACCTGTCCCATAAACTGAGTACTGACATGCACAGAAAGCATACCATTGTATTCTTCAGCTTCAGCAATCTACCGATATCACTAACATTTCTCTCCTGTTGCTTCATATAGTGTTTATGTTACTACCGTTGGCTGTGATTGGAAGAGTCATTCCGTGACCAGCGCCATTAGTCATATAACACGTCCTTTTTAACGATTACAAGTGCACATTATACGCCAATTACAACAATGTACAAATGCGCTGTTAAACAGTCGGTTTGTTATATAGATATCACAACGACAAGTTACATTTGAGGGATCTCGCGTGCCTTATTCAGTACTGATATTTGTCAAATGTTTGATCTTACCGTCCATTCTAACATGACAGAGTCGATACTCAGTACAGTTACTTCAGTGAAGATCGGGTATTCTGTAGGAGCTGTTGAGAAACATTGATTACTGTGTAGCCAGTATTATGATGTAACCAGGTCTATGTACTATTTTCAATAATATTTCTACCATTATAGTGTACATACTTTGCAATTTATGATGACATGTCACGAAGGAAAATATCAAAAAATTAAACAAACTTGATATTCTCAAACTTTTAAATTAAAACAATAATTCGTTTTTACCTATACAGTGTGTTGTTCCGTTAATAAAATTCCCAAGCTTTCCTTCGACAGGATTACCATCCACAGACCTTAACGCTGAAACTGCGAAGTCATATTCTGTGTCTGGTCGCAAATTCTGAGGTGACCCGTCTGAATCAGTGACTTCTTCAAATTCGACAAATTCACCATTACCGTGTTCTCTGAAGTATATGCGATATGATGCAACCGGTCCATTTCCGTAGTCAATATTTTGGTTCCAATCATCCCAGTCAACTTTTATTATTACGCCTTCCTTATAAACTATTTGTGGATCGTTATACAAAGCTGGTAAAGCTGAAAGAATGAAGACATGGAATGTTTTAATTGTGAAGCGTACACATTTAAACGCATCATTTCAATATGCGCCATACAGGTATTAAAATGGACAAAACTGGATAGTGCGACTGGTCTAATGAAGTTACAAAAATCGGATTCTTAAAAAAATATTTGATTAGATGGACGTTCAAAGTGGACTTTATCCCGTTTTAAAGAAATTGTTTGGGTCCTTGTCAACAAGTTGCGTACGAAATATTTTCACTTTAAGCTACAGGACGTTTGCGCGGCATGCCAATGCATGGAGAACATTAACAATTAAACTGATATCGATCCAAGTGAGTGGTAAGTCCCTAAATGTACTTGCAGGAAATGTCTTGCTAGACGTCCCGTAACTGATGTTCGTATGCTCATAACCATGATAGCGATTAAAATGTGTTGTCGTAGTACACGGTTTATTCCGTATGGCACGTCTAGCAAGATATAGCCTACTTGCACCTTACCCTGTTGACAGTCCTCACCAGCCCAACCTTCCGCACACTGACCATTGACGCAGACTCCAGAGGATTTATCACACGCAGCTCCTCCGTCACAGTGGCAATTGTACTCGCATTGTTCACCGTAGTATCCAGTAGTACACACAATTGGACCTAATCATGAACATTGGCCTTATGATTATTTGCAATACTTTTGATGTATAAGGGATTTAAAACTCTAGTGACGAACTTGATGATGTTATGAAAAAGGGAGAGTCATGAGAATCCATAGGCCATAAGCATGTACGTGTGTGTTTTATCCTGCACCTATCAGTAGTATTGACTAGTTTTCTGTGTCGTCAAATCATCGGACGAATGTGTCATTTGATATGCTATCAAATGTGCATACCAGTTATACAGGATGAGCCTTTTTGTGTTTTACCCCATACCATGGTATTTCGACGGTTAAATTGTTAAGAACAAATTAATGCAATAAGTCTTACTTCACAGAAAGTTTATTTCAGTATGTCTAACAATGTTCAATAATTTATTTTTAAAATCATAATTTTTATTGATACTTATAATCCTCGTTACCTTCACAATAGTGATCCAAATAGTCATCATCACATTTATCACCAGCACTCAGTACACATCCCTCGGCCGCATTACACTTGCTAACATCACAATGGCAATCAAGGTCGCAGTTTGCGCCATATTTGCCGGGAGGACAAGCTAAAGAGATAAAAGTCACATTCATAACAATTAATATATACCGTATATAATATGTTCATGATGGATCCATTATCAATTATCCATCAAGCTCCATGCTATTTAACGCTTGTTATTTAGTTTCCTCTTGTATAACTTTATGCGATCCCTACCGTGTTTGGCCACTTGTCTTTATGTTTAAGTGTTATGTGTAGATTGTAAACCCCGTCGCTTATAAAAATACCTCTGGTTCAACTTGCCATTTACCGGCAAGACCGGTAACCCAGTGGTTGAAGCACCTGGCTAGTGATTAGGAGACCAGAGTTCAATTCCCCGCTGGTGAAGGTCCTTGATTTTTTTCGCTAAGACATTCTCCGGTGTTTGTTAATATTTGTTGTTAATTGTCTATTGTAAAATACCGTAGGTTGGTAAACTGCTTTATATTATGTTATATATAAAATATTAAATCATTTGATTTATTCAGTTACCTCTTGTATCACTTCATGCGATCCCTACCGTGTTTGGCCACTTGTCTTATAATAATAATAACAATAATAAAAACGCATTTTATAGCGCCTTCCATCAATTAATTGACCTCAAGGCGCTTTACACAGTGTTAAAACACAAGCATATCAACCAAAATATACAGTCTTAAACACTACGAATTAAAAACAATAGCATACACAACATAATATTAGTCTCTTGAGCACCAATAATACAAATGAGATGAAATCTGCAAGATACACAAGAAGAAGATGTTCGAATGTCCATGCAAGTACATAAAGAGTAATCACAGCCTCCACTTGTCAAGGTCCTTGATCTGAACCAGGTGCGTCTCAAGATGACTCTTTAATTGAGCAATGATCTTTATCTCACGAATCCGAAGAAGAAGCCGATTCTACAACATCGGGGTGCTTCTTGAAAATGCGCGAAAACCATGTGACACTGTTGAGTAACGCGGAACCTTTAGTAGGCATTGAGAAGCAGATCGAAGACAACTGTGCCCGGGAAGCGATGTTGTTTACCGTAACAAACATTTGATACCTTAACGGAGTAAAGTGAATAGTATTCACATGCACATGTACATTGTACAGCAATACATGTATGCAGTGTTTGGCCAAATGTTTGTTATGGTTAATAAATTCGCCCCCTGGCACATGCCGGTGATGAGTTCAGAAAAGTAGGCCTACACGGGTGCACTGCCGTGAAGTGCTTTATAAGTCAGTAGTAAGACTTTAAACACGATCCGGTGCTTCACAGGGAGCCAGTGAAATGGCTCCAGAACAGGATGGTAGAGGAAAAGGTAGCTCATTAACATAATTTCCGTTACCCCTATCCTAATTAAGCAAAACAAAACTGCATTCCCTAAAATTAGTTATAGCGTATGCCAATGTATCATCACTTTCCATTCAAATGACCGTCATTTGTGAATCGATTGCTTTATCTGTTGTCTATTGAGTCGAAAGACGCTATTGAAATGGACTGATGGGTTGCCCTTTTATAGCTTTGGAATCACGGGTATTAGCGGAACTCGTGTTTAGTGAAATCGATTTAATACCTGCAATCATTACAATGACATCTAATTTGTCAACATCATCGGTACCCAAAGGAAATTGAATATGGGGTGTTGCTGTTTTAATCCATATATAGTTCTTTTGGAGAATAACAAAATTCTCTGAATGTTTTGTTGTAGCATGGAGGCCTTAGTTTAAGGTTGGTTAAGGTGTAGTGCAATTCGCGAACAAACACACAGACCATTACAACTCGGCGGTCTGCTGCTATCTACAGTAGATAGTCCCCATATATTATTGCATTCATCACTTAGATATAACCCAATATTATTGCTTTCTTCAGTAGATAAACACCCGGCGTTACATTTCTATCTTCAGTAGATAGTACCCGTATATAACATTGCTATCTTCAGTAGATAACCGTAGTATACTTATATACTACATTGCTATCTTCAGATAACATACGCTATATTGCTATCTTCAGTAGATAGCATTCATGAATTATTACATTGATATCTTCACTTACCTGAGCATAATATCCATATAAACAGCACCGTGCGTGATTTTACACATATTTTTAGTATTATTGGTGTGCAACAGTTTCTAAACTTAATTAGGACCAGTCGGGATAGGAGAGTAAACGACTTACAAAAAATACAAAAATAAATAATGTTTATTTACAACAATTCCTAATGTATGCCTTTTCAAAGATATGGACCAATCCATTCGACCCCTATGTTATCGTCCTTGCATGGGCGGGCCTCGAACTGAAGCTAGAGTAATTCGTCTATCATGTGCACCATGTTTAGGAAGACTGCCTAATGCACTTGTAAAAAATAACCCCTTTCCATGATAGCAAACTGTACACCAACTACAATTTAAATAAAGTTACATTTCTTGTTTTTAGTCACCCATTTTTGTATCAAATGACCACGAAAGTGACACAAAACACGTAAACAAATTACTTGGTGTAATTGACTCTGAAAAGGGGCTTTATATTTAAGTCTAACATTTTTAATTGTTTATTTTAATCAAATGAACAGTGATCGATTGATAATTATTAATACACACAAAGTTTATAGATCCTAGACCAATATTGTTTTAAGTGCATGGTTCAGTGGCAATTGAGTTGGAAAATTAAGGCAGAGGCCTATCATGGCTTGTTGTAAGGGGAATCATTGATTGTTAAGTATTAAGTGACCTGAATATTACCATATAAGATTTATTATGCAGTTCAATGAGTCTAGCACTAGGGATCTGCCTCCACGAGTCATTTGTATTGACGGCGAATCAATTGCAACAACAAAAATTAAAGTACTATATCTTTAAGACAAGTTAACCTCATTAAAAAATGGCCATCTAGATCTTGGCATAAATTTCACAGCATTCAACGTGGGTTTTTCTCAGGATCCTCAACTGAGATAACGACCCGAAACCACAAACAAATTAAATGCCACTAAAGAGATTGTTGAAACTGTGGGTGGCTTACGGGAAACAAATTATATACCAAAACTATGTCGTATTGCATATAAAAGCATAAATTAGCCTATTTCAAATTAAATAATCCAGAAGTTAACATTAATATAATGACTCGAGGTGTTCTAGGCCAATTCAAATGGACTCTTCGGTGTTTAGGCGTACTGTTTCCCGCCCGCGACCAAATATGAGAATGCCAAATATTTAATGATTTGACTTTTATTTAGGATTTTATGAAATTAATCACGTAGTTATCATAATTAAATACGGACCTCGATATTGGTTGCGATCACTTGTTTCAATATAAAGGAATAAAAGATAGACATCTCGTCCCTTTTCCAAATATGAAACTGTTAACTCATAATCATTTTAAATCGATATCCTTATTGCAAACTCGTCCGTAGCTATCTGATGATTCAGAGAATCCAGTCCCTCCATGTCACACTTTAGTACACAGAGCTGAATACAGTATGCTAAGACGAATGCATTCGGATTTACGAGCGATAGCTGCATCCTTGAGGACAATACCAGTAAATATTCCTAAAAGGAACTCGCGTTTGTGTCCTTAAAAATATTCATGATCAATGGGATTCGAACTGGATGTGGCAACTCCATTCAATAGCAGCACAAAGACACACATTAGTGAGTTCGTCGTAAATTCAATAGAGAAGTGTTGCTAAAATAGTATATTACTGCATTACATTTAGGTATTGGTTCTTTATTTTGGTTAATTAAAGCTAATTAGCACACGATTTTAATTTACCAACAGCGATATTCTTATCGAGGAGACAATACGCCACATGTATATACCAATCGCATGCTCCAACACGATAGGGGTAATGGAATGTCTTACGGGAAGCACTTTTCTCGGGTTTTACACTGTACCAGGACTTATGTGATCATACTTTTTCGAGAGCAGTAGCGTAGCCAGCGGGCAGGGGGCAGGGGGGTTGGGGGGTTGGGGCAGGGGTTGGGGGGCAGACTGCCCCCTCGGACACCTAAAATGGGGACGGAGAAGCGGAAAAATGGGGACGAGAAATTGTTCATGTAGTACATTTACTGTGCGGTTTTTGACTGTGCGGTATTTTTTTGACTGTGCGAATTTTTTTGACCTCATCCCCCCCCCACCCCTCACTTACGTGAAATTCACGAGGTAAGTAACTAGAAAAAAAATTGGGGCAACCTTTTACGAAAATTTTAGAAATCTTGCCCCCCCCCCCTGAAAAAAATCCTAGCTACGCCACTATTCGAGAGCGTCACAAGTCTAGCAGCCATGCTCTTGATTCTGGGAATCAGGAAGTCCAAATAAGATGGCGGAAATTTCTTGTTTGGTGTGGGGGGATGAAAAGGAGGGGCCCAAAAATGAAATTGAGCTTGTACCATCTAAGCGGTGTGCAGCACCGCCCTCCGAGCTATGCTCGGACAGGGGGTGTTTGAGGGGGATGTGGCCCCCTTAGAAGTAGAAACATTTTAAATTTTCGAACTCATTTGGTGCGATCTGATGTATACTTTTGACCAATATTGTATTGAAAAGCCATCGCTTCATTTTCATTAAAAATTTTGTTTTATATCAATGCACGAAAGAAGTTTAGCGTTTACTGATATACCGTATTCTTGATTTAGGTATAGATGGTTTAAAAACTCGAACAGGGGGAAGTCTGAGGGGGATGTGCCCCCCTCCGAATTTTCAATTATCGAACTAATTTGGTGCGACCTGGTGTATACTTTTGACTAACATTTTTATCGAAAAGCCACCTCTTCATTTCCAATCAATATTTTGTTTCTATCAATGTAAGAAAGAAGTTAAGCATATATATACATGTATATATATATATACTGACATTTTCTTGATTTATAAATTGTTTAAAAGCTCAAAAAGGGGGAAGTGAGGGGTGATGTGCCCCCGCTCATTTTTGTTAATGTTCGAACCCATTTGGTGCGCGCAAAATTGTGATTTTAATTCTAAATAATAATAATAATAATAATAAAAACAGTGTTTATATAGCGTACTGTGGATCACAATCCCTCAGAGCGCTTTACAATATGATACATCATAAAATAAAAAAATACAAGCAAATCAATAAAAAATTGCAATACCAACAATTGCACATTACATCAAGCACTGATATATCATAACATTTACAGACCAGCTGTGATTATATAAAAAAGTACATTAATTGCACATCAAAAACATTAGAAGTCAAATGAACACACTATGAAGACTAAACTCGAAAAAAATGCATACATACAGCCATCCCCGAGAAAAGTCTCGAAAATGACTACATGAAGACAAAGCATACATGAAGCCATCTTCGAGACAAGTCACGGAAATAACTACATTTAGTAAATTAAGGGGGCTGTGGACTCTCAGGTACAGCCTCCGTAAAACTGCCGTAACTTCTTCAATATTCATTTAATCTTTATAAATGTATACAGTTTTTTTGCAGAAAAGGGTTCAATGAATCCAACCATGATAATGAAATTGACCATTTTGGAAAAAATTATAAAAAACATGTTTTTTGACCCATTTTAGGTTTGGAAAAGATAACTCAAAATATATTTTGTTAAATTGTGTCATACTAGTTTTATGATAATCCTGATAACATTCCCCAGGAGCGTTTTTTTTTTTAATATCTCATTTTTTATTTTTTGAGTTACAGACCAAAAAGTGCCAAAAAATGTCATTTCCCCCAAA
The DNA here is from genome assembly GCA_035610835.1 of Ophiura sarsii. Classification (NCBI taxonomy): domain Eukaryota; kingdom Metazoa; phylum Echinodermata; class Ophiuroidea; order Amphilepidida; family Ophiuridae; genus Ophiura; species Ophiura sarsii. The sequence goes on along the minus strand of CM069441.1, from coordinate 120,650,487 downwards.
AAATTGTGGTTTTCATGATTTTGGCGGTAAAAAATCACATTTTTTGGCACTTTTTGGTCTGTAACTCAAAAAATAAAAAGTAAGATATTAAAAAAAAAACCGCTCCTGGGGAATGTTATCAGGATTATCATAAAACTAGTATGACAAAATTTAACAAAATATATTTTGAGTTATCTTTTCTAAACCTAAAATGGGTCAAAAAAGGTGTTTTTTATAATTTTTTCCCAAAATGGTCAATTTCATTATCATGGTTGGATTCATTGAACCCTTTTCTGCAATAAACTGTATACGTTTATAAAGATTAAATGAATATTGAAGAAGTTACGGCAGATTTACGGAGGCTGTACCTGAGACTCCACACCCCCCTTAACACACATCATGTACATAATACAACAAAATAGAATTAAAATAACCATAAAAATACAACAGTAATGGAGGATTGTTAAGAATGAGAGACCCACGGACATAGGCCATGTAGCATGTCAGTGGATCTCACATACCTAATACCATATCATATTAAAGAGGTACAGTATGACGTTTTTAACATCCCCATATAGTATTTGGTGTGGTTTGAGGGCCATTTTAATATTAAAACCTCTAGAAAACATGCGCGTGGAGCGCGATTTTTTTTGAGTTTTTGAAATTAAAATTGCCATGAAAAACTGTCCTAAAGCCAGCTTGTTAACCTTCAAAAACTAATTAATTGAAATTAATACGCGCGCAAAGTGCACAAAAATTGCATTTCTAACACTAATGCTCCAGTATGATAATAACGTCCCCCACACAATATTTAGAATTGTTGGTGTGGTTTTTGCATTCAAACTTTGGTCCAGTATGATGTTTTTAACGTCCCCCGGCCACATATTTTGAATATTTGGTGGGTCTCACGTCCAATATAATGTTAAAACCTGCAGAAAAGATTCGCGCGGAACTCGCAAAATTTTCGACTTTTTGAACTAAAATGGTCATGGTAAACTGTCCTGAAGCCATCTTGTCAAGCTTGAATAATGGAACATTGAAGCTAATGCGCGAAGTACAACAAATTGTCATTTCTAACACTTAAATTGGTCGAGTATGACGTTTTTAATGTCCCCAAAATAATATTTAGAATATTTGGCATGGTTTGAGGGCCATCATAATGTTAAATCCTGTAGAAAATATGCGCACATTTTATTTGAGTTTTTGAACTAAACATGGAAAACTGTCCTGCAATGCCATCTTGGTAAGCTTGAATAATGAAACATTCAAACTTATGCGCGCGATGTACGAAAACATTAAAATGTATAACACTTAAATGGTCCAGTAACGTCCCTACATAATATTTAGAATATTTCGTGTGTTTTGAAACCCATTATAATGTTGAAACCTGTTTAAAAAGTGAGCGCGAATCGTCCAGAAAAACGTTCTTCAAGCCCTCTCGTTAAGCTTGAATAATGAAACATTGAAACTAATACGTGCAAAGCGCGCATTTTTAACACTAAAAAGGTCTAGTATAACGTCCCTCACATTCAAATTATGGGGAGGTGACACCGTAACCCCCACCCCCCATTTGCGCCGCACATGTCCCTACCCTTCCTCCTCCCCTTCCTCCTAGTTCTCCTCTTCCTCCATTTTAAACTTTTTTCAATGGGGGGGGGGGGGGGGGACGGGGGGGGGGGGGGGACGGGGACATGGCCTGCTTCCCCCCTGATACGCCACTGCAACCAGTATTTTATTTAATCACTTTATTTCCGATCAATATTGGCTTTTTATATAGGCCTATGCTAGAAAGAAGTTATGCTAGTTTACTTCCAAAAGATCAGTTCTAGTCAACGTACGTACGCGTATGTATCCTGACCGACGTCAAATAAACTCCAAACTTTCTTATGTCCCATACATGCCTCCCCGTCCGCCTTTTTTCTCTCCCGACAGCTACATGCTCCAAAGGAACAAGTTTAGTGAACCGAGAAGAGATGTGGACGACTTCTGTTTTTGCATCATTTAAAAGTAGCTTGTTCTCAGTGGCCCATTCACGAATGTCGTTTATGTATACACTGTTAAAACGCTATTTAATATTTTTAAACAACACAAGTTAATTAGTGTAGCGCTCAACGTTGTTTAACATTTTAAATATTGTTGTTCAAAGTTTAATTAACTTGCTTAAACTTTTGAGTTGCTCAAGAACGGGCGTCCTGCTTGTTGATTTTAGTTATGAAAAAAAAAATGTGGGCATCGATGTGTATTAATCATTTTGGGACAGCCTGTATACCCACGACCGCTTTTTAACATATTTAACTGTCCCTCAAGTTTAGCCTCAAAACTAGCTCATATAGAAACAAAGCTTGGGATCACTCATATCTAGTTTGATTCAATTCTACAAATTGAATCAAACTGAAAAATATTAATGATTTGAACAACCGTATATTAACAAACAACAGTTAGAAAGGAACAATGGCAGGCACGAGATTGAAGAATATTTTTTGTTTCTTTAAACAAGTTTAACACACACGACTTTTTTGCACAAATTTATCTTATCGAATTCGAACCATGGATATGATGAGCTTATTCCATATTTATCTGAAAATTACCTTCAGTGCAGTCGAGTCCCATATAACCAGTAATGCAGGAACATCCTAACGGATCAGGACCACATATCAGTTTGCCTCCACAGTCACCGTCGCTACTTGAGCAAAATAGATCACACCCACCACCCCAGTGATTGCTACCACAACCTGTAACACGCAATGATAAAAGTATAAGTACCGGTACTATACGCACCACGTCATGTGTTAAGTACGGTGACCCTGAAGGCTCAAAACGAATTATACATGTAAAGAATATAAATAGTATGTTAGATGTGGTGGGGTGGTAAGTGGTGGGGTGGTGGGTGGGTGGTGGGTGGTGTTGGTGCAGGGTGGATGAAAGATTTAATTACGCAAACTGGTCGGAAAAATACTTCCCACTTCACGTGTTTATAACCACTCTGATAGTTGATTGAACCTACAGACTGGTCCAACAAATTACCACTTTGACACTTCCCACTCAGACATTTCCCACTTTGCACGTTAAATGTTCAACTACTCTGATAGTTGATTGAACCTGCCTGGTTGAACAAATTACCACTTTGACACTTCCCACTCAGACATTTCCCACTTTGCTCGTTTAAATTTTCAACCACTCTGATAGTTGATTGAACCAACAAACTGGTCGAAAAAATCTTCCCACTAGCGCACTTTCAACTTCCCAGACTGGACAAATAAAATGATGCCACTACCATGGCTACTACAATTCCAACTTACCACTCCCCACTTTCCACTTTCCAGACAAGTCGGAAAAAATCCTCCCACTACTACAGTTCCCACTTACCACTTCCCGATTCAAATCAAGACAATACCTACGGAGACGACCCAACCCGACCCGACCCGACACGACCTGACCCGACCTGACCCGACCCACCCGACCCGACCCGACCCGACCCGACCCGACCCGACCCGACCCGACCCTACCCGACCCGACCCTACCCGACCCGACCCGACCCGACCCGACCCGACCCGACCCAACCAGACCAGACCAGCCCCGACCAGATCAGACCAGACCAGACCAGACCCAGACCAGACCAGACCAGACCAGACCAGACCAGACCAGACCAGACCAGACCAGAACAGACCAGACCAGACCAGACCAGACCAGACCAGACCAGACCAGACCAGACCAGACCAGACTAGACTAGACTAGACTAGACTAGACTAGACTAGACTAGACTAGACTAGACTAGACTAGACTAGACCAGACCAAACTAGACCAGACCAGACAAAACCACTACTACAATTCGCACTTACCACTTCCCGATTCCCAGACTGGTCGAAACAAATTCATACCACTACCACACTTCCAATTCCCAGACTGGTCGAAACAACTCTAAATGGATAAATGTAAGGCTGGTCACCGGGCTGGCTGGTGGTCAGGAGGATGTATTCTATACATCTACACTTCCCACTGTGAACGTTACGTTCAACCACTCTGATAGGTGATTGAACCTACAGACTGGTCGAATACATTTTCTCACCAGCGCACTTCCCACTTCTTAGCTCTGCTACTGAGCCTCTCTTAATCCCACCCCTTCATCAAGACCCACCCCCTACCCTACATCATCCATACACTGATATATGTGCATCATAACAGCATCAGTAAACAAGAGTACCAGAAACCCATAAATTAAGTTTGATAATCAATAAGTGAAGTAAGTTCCAATGTCCAATTTTTAAACGAGTATTTGGACTAAACTTTTAGGGCCGTATTCTCGTACTAAACGCGCGTTTAGCCTAAAACCGTCGCTAACTACTACGACACTTCCCAATGTGCACGTTTCAACTGTCCAACCACTCTGATAGTTGATTGAACCTACAAACTGGTCGAACACATCTTCCCAATAGCGCACTTCCCACTATTTAGCTCTGCTACTGAGCCTCTCTTAGTCCCACCCTTTCATCAAGACCCACACCCCCTACCCTACACTGATATATGTGCATTATAACAGCATCGGTACACACGAACACACAACGGTATGGAGTTCGGGTGACTGCATAGAGAGAGAGAGAGAGAGAGAGTTGGTAGATATGTGTCCTGCTTAAGTGTTTCTAGAACTTGGATTCAAGATGTAACACACGGGGTGGGCAAATAATGGGGAAATCTGGGCGATGCAGCAGAGCTACCCACTACTACAATTCCCACTTTCTACTTGACAGACTGGTCGAAAAAATTTCCACTTCGACACTTCACACTTCGACTTTGCACGTTTAAATGTTCAACCACTCTGATAGTTGATTGAACCTACAGACTGGTCGAACAAATTCCCACTACGATCCCACTCTGACACTTCCCACTTTGCACGTTTAAATGTTTAACCACTCTCATAGTTGATTGAACCTGCAGGCTGGTTGAACAAATTACATGTCGAAACCAGGCTACCTATATTGAAGTAATTGATTCTCCCCTTTTTGGATCGCTAAAGGTGACACATATCAGAAAAACTACTCCGCCCACTTCCTTTGTAAATTGTTATGTCAATAAAACCAACGGGCGAAAAGTAAATACACCAAATGACCCAACATAAGGTGAAGTGGTTCTGGTATGAATGGAGATACAGACAGGCAATATTTTTTACTAGTGAGTTTAAAAACTGAGAAAACCACCCAAAATGGGTTGAGCTAGGTTAACACTTTCCACGCGGCAATTAGTTATGACATTATACAAAACAGATTTTTCATAAACCTTTCCCAATTTTCAAAGTATACCTCAAGGATAACATAACCAAGACTAGGTATGTTTGTACTTCTTTCAACTAAAATTCTTTCAATGCGTTTCTCATAGTGATTCTAAATAGGGTATTGAAATTCAATACAATATTTTGTTTTTTAAACATGTTGTGACATTTCTGAATGTCGTCTGCAGACGCCTGCCGCGTGGAAAGTGTTAAGGAAGTGACGTACATGAGGTGGGGTAGGCGGGTGATGACGTGTGTTACGGTTTTTAGGATCGAGATAGGTGTGATGTGACATGAAATATAAATAAATTCAATTTGACATTCAGCAAAGTAGGACTAATTGGAGGATTAAAATTATATAAAACCCTTTTTAAAAATTTTTTTTTAAAGAAAAGGTTTGCATATAGGCTGCCCAAAAAAGTTACTTTGAAAAAAGAAAATGTGTAATTAATAATTTTCTTTTCGAGATATGGACGATTATGTAAAATTTTCTCCATAGAGCTGTGTATAAAAGCTCATTTTCTCCACCCCACTGTCTTTTAATGCAAGATCCTGCGACATTGTCACTTCTCGGACACGTGCCCTAGGCAATGATTGTTTTAAACGATTTAAAGTTTAACATGTTTTTTTTATCAAAATGGCAGAAATATAAGGGTTTCATTTTCGCTTGTAGGAACAAAATTCGGAGAATTTTATTTTTTTAAATATCAAAAATATAATTTTAAAAGAATTACGAGCCAATTAGAAGAAGAAAAAAAAAATTGAATTCAAGTTTTTGAATTTTGAATTTTGAATTCCACCCCTCTCGGTAATTAAAGATATGCTTACTTCCACCCCTCCCCCCGTTATTTAAGTTCTGTTTACTTATGTCAATTACACGCGGCAGCGGCGGCGACGACGAATAGAGAAGGGGAGGAGGGGTGGAAGTAAGTAAGTAATTCGCCGCCGCCGCCGCCGCGTGTAATTGACATAAATAATATGTTCAAAAGATTTTGAATTCAAGTTCTGCTTACTTCCATACCCCTCCCGCAATTCAAGTTCTGATTACTTCCACCCTCCCCCTCCCCGCTCTATTCACCGCCGCGTGTAATTAACATAAATAATATGTTCAAGTCTGCGTACTTCCATACTCCATGTCGAAACCAGGCTACCTATATTGAAGTAATTGATTCTCCCCTTTTTGGATCGCTAAAGGTGACACATATCAGAAAAACTACTCCGCCCACTTCCTTTGTAAATTGTTATGTCAATAAAACCAACGGGCGAAAAGTAAATACACCAAATGACCCAACATAAGGTGCAGTGGTTCTGGTATGTACCACTTTGACACTTCCCACTCAGACGTTTCCCACTTTGCACGTTTAAATGTTCAACCACTCTGATAGTTGATTGAACCTACAGACTGGTCGGACGAATTTCCACTCTGGCACTTCCCACTCCGACACTTCCCACTCACGTTTAAATGTTCAACCACTCTGATAGTTGAATGAACATACAGACTGGTCGAACAAATTCCCACTTAGACACTTCCCACTTCGATACTTCCCACTTCGACACTTCCCACTTCGACACTTCCCATTACGACACTTCCCACTGTGCACGTTAAAAATGTTCAACCACTCTGATAGTTGATTGAACCTACAAACTGGTCGAACACATCTTCCCAATAGCGCACTTCCCACTGCTTAGCTCTGCTACTGAGCCTCTCGTAGTCCCACCCTTTCATCAAGACCCACACCCCCTACCCTACACTGATGTATGTGCATTACAACAGCATCGGAACACACGAACACACAATGGTATGGAGTTCGGGTGACTGCATAGAGAGAGAGTTGGTAGATATTTGTCCTGCTTAAGTGTTGCTAGAACTTGGATTCAAGACCTAACATACGGGGTGGGCAAATAATGAGGAACTCTACAATTCCCACTTCCTACTTCACAGACTGGTTAAAACGGCACTTCCCACTCCGACACTTCACACGTAGCACGTTTAATGTTCAACCACTCTGATAGTTGAATGAACATGCAGACTGGTCGAACAAATTCCCAATACGACACTTCCCACTCCGACACTTCCCACTTAGCACGTTTAAATACGTATTTAAATGTTCAACCACTCTGATAGTTGATTGAACCTACAGACTGGTCGAACAAATTCCCAATACGACACTTCCCACTCCGACACTTCCCACTTTGCACGATTAAATGTTCAACCACTCTGATAGTTGAATGAACATGCAGACTGGTCGAGCAAATTCCCACTTCGACGCTTCCCACTTCGACACTGCCCACATCGACACTTCCCACTACGATACTTCCCACTTAGCACGTTTAAATGTTCAACCACTCTGATAGTTTATTGAATCTACAGACTGGTCAAACAAATTCCCAATACGACACTTCCCACTCCGACACTTCCCACTTAGCACGTTTAAATACGTATTTAAATGTTCAACCACTCTGATAGTTGATTGAACCTACAGACTGGTCGAACAAATTCCCAATACGACACTTCCCACTCCGACACTTCCCACTTTGCACGATTAAATGTTCGACCACTCTGATAGACTGGTCGAACAAATTCCCAAAACGACACTTCCCACTTCGACACTGCCCACATCGACACTTCCCACTACGATACCTACCACTTAGCACGTTTAAATGTTCAACCACTCTGATGGTTGATTGAACCTACAGACTGGTCGAACAAATTCCCACTACGGCACTTCCCACTTCGACTCTTCCCATTCCGACACTTCCTACTTTGCACGTTTAAATGTGTAACCACTCTGATAGTTCAATGAACATACAGACTGGTCGAACAAATTCCAACTTCGACACTTCCCACTTCGGCACTTCCCACTTCGACACGACACTTCCCACTGTGCACGTTACGTTCAACCACTCTGATAGGTGATTGAACCTACAGACTGGTCGAATACATTTTCTCACTAGCGCACTTCCCACTTCTTAGCTCTGCTACTGAGCCTCTCTTAATCCCACCCCTTCATCAAGACCCACCCCCTACACTACATCATCCATACACTGATATATGTGCATCATAACAGCATCAGTAAACAAGAGTACCAGAAACCCATAAATTAAGTTTGATAATCAATAAGTGAAGTAAGTTCCAATGTCCAATTTTTAAACGAGTATTTGGACTAAACTTCTAGGGCCGTATTCTCGTACTAAACGCGCGTTTAGCCTAAAACCGTCGCTAACTAGACTCGTATTAAACGCAAGTCTATCTTTAAGACAGGCCGTATAACAAAGCACGGTTTTAAACTATGCAAATATCGTCCCTAAGGTACTCGTAGGGTAATTTCATGCAGGTGATGATACATAGTGGCCCAGATATGACACCGTAGTAAAAAATCAAATGCATCAAATGCACGTGTATTTGAGCGATACCTTGCATCCGTCGGCTTGCAGCGGTTGCCGGTTGGGTGGGTGTTTTTGTCAAAATATGCAATAAGGACTATTGCAACATACAAACAAAATTTATGCGAGGAGCACGTGCAAAAATCGCATGAAAAGCCCACTTTTAACGACAGAAAATTAACAAATCGATAATTTCACAACTGCAAACTCTATGGCTTGCTATGCAGAACCCTATTGATTGTAATCGGCGGACACGGCTTCAATGCCCATCTTTTACATGTCTTACTTTATTAGGCCTACTTACACATCGATTGGTAAATTATTTGACCTAATAACATTCTATAAGTTAAAGGTTTTAACGGGTTCGCCGTCGGACGAGTTTTAATCTGTCAAGCTTTCGTCAGGATTAGCTCTGACTTCTTCAGGACCAAATTATTATAATATTAAACAAAACATAGAGATTGCCACTTCTCTTGTTATCATCATTTGGGCTGCCCCTTGCCCGATGATTTAAGAGTAGGTGCCCTTTCCTACTTGTGAAAGAATTGGTGGCTCTGAAAAGAGCCGTTCAGATGGATTGCCGCTTCCACTGAAAAACCATCACTACACTTTGGTGTTTATCTTCCCGTTTTACTACTACTAGTATTGTTATTATTACTAGCGGCTGCAGCATCACCATTTGTACGGTATACGGTACATGTCCGATTTTGCTTTAGTTAAAAGCTAGGACCCCTTTTCTAACTCTGTCATCTAGCTGTGTTTATAAATCGTGAGTAGCAAAATGCCGGGAAAACGAAGGGGAACAAAAAAAAGGAATGCAACTAACGCTAATCTAGGCCATGAAGCTCGGCCTGCCGTAAGACAAACACGGAGTCAGGCACGGGCGATGGCCCAATTGACTTCGGCTGTTGCCGTGACTACAAGTGATACAACAGGTAATACTACAAGTAATTCTACACGAGGGTCGGCATCAACTGCAAGAAACAGCCGTGTTACGAACACTAATACAAACTCGTCCACGCCCGTTTAAACGTCCACCCAGGCTCAGTCAACAATCCAATCCAGCACGGAGTTGACAGGCCGCGCACTAATGAGAGCAGCAGCAGGATTTGAACCAGATGCAGAAAATCCGCCGTCTAGCAGTATTGGACGTCCTGGTGCAGTCTGTAGGCGATCGGGTGGCCCAATCATCATTCGGTCGAACTGAACATAGACCGCAAGTTGGCGAACCCGAGAACGAACTGACGTCACGACGTCACGACAAAATCAGCAGAATCCAGAAGCTATGACTTCGCAAAGCGGCAATGTTATGATGAACTCTGGTCCTTCATATTCTCCGCAGTTGTTGCAAGGTTCGGGTGAGAACTCAATAATAAATGCTTTTCTGGTATTTAACGCCATTCAATAATCGGATGGGCCTCTGGTATCAGTGTGTAAGCCGATCATTTTAATTCAGGCCACAATCAACAAAATCATCAACAGTGAGTATGTTGAATTTGGCTCTCTTACCACCGACAGAAACGGGTTGATTTTTTCTGGTAACAACGGTGTCGGGGGAATGGATCTATCAGTGAATGACGATGGGAGGATGGTGTGGTCTGATAGAAAGCCAAAACGCACTATTAATTCCATTCACGGGTGGACTGATTCCTTGCTCATTTTTTCGTCCTTTTTTCTTAATGCTCACCCATCGGGCATTAGAGTTATTGAAATATGCGAGTTTGATACGCACAGCGGCATCTCGCTACAATGGGTATGGGTGGCGTGTATACGACACTCAATTTCGCCTTAAACAAGCTCGCCAACCTCAGAGTCTCAGATCATGGGCCATTATAGATGGCGAGCTTTGGACATTATGTGTGGTTTCACCTCCCAATCAACGTAATTTTCAGCCCCAAGGCCAAGGGCAATCTTCCAAGCAGTTTCCGGACGAATCAAATTCCCAAAGTCGTGTCTCCACAGGCAATTCTCAGTCACTGTGTTTTTCCTTCAATGGTAGAGGGTGCACTCGTTCTCAGTGCAAATACTTGCACAAATGCTCTAAGTGCCAAGTTCTCGGTCATGGGGCCAAAAGTTGTAAACAGTACAATATGCCAATGTTGCCCGTAGTTTCAGAATTGGGTGTCGTTTGTGTCGGGTGGGGGGGGGGGGGGGGGGGGGGGGGGGGGGGGGGGGGGGGGGGACAAGTTCTCCCTTCCTTGTCAAACTTGTTTGGCATAGTTCATAGTTTCTTTTTCTTTCTAGTTAATAATGCATAGCTTCCATGTGTTTTGGGCTCACAAATGCTATAATAATTATATATATAAATCATGTCACATCATTCCATGTAATTACCAATCATATGGATAAATTAGTTTATTTAGAGGTGATTCTCCTGTCGCAGCCTAGCGCAAGGACCAAGGGGCATTGCGCAATATTAGCTTGTCCTCATATCATCAACCATTGTTTTTTTTTGTAAAATTCAGAAATTTTATATTGATAAATTGAATTATTTAGAATTGATATTGTAAATGTCAGAATTTTTCAATTGATAAATTATGTCATCAACCAGTTGTTTTGCAAAACTCAGAAATCTTATATCGGAATTTGATCCCTTAGTGTGGCCGTGTCATAGCCCCGGGGTAGGAGTCCGGCGTCTCCATTTTGCCTCATCCAATTTCATTTCCACCAATTTCTTATATCGGAATTTGCCCCTAGTGTGGCCGTGTCTTAGCCCCGGGGTAGGAGTTCAACGTCTACATTTAGCCTCCTCCAATTTCATTTCCACCAATTGATTATCTTAAGATTCTGAAAATGTGTGTAACATTAATGTGTTCTATTATTTTGAAAAAGTTTGATTTGTTTAAATGAATAAAATTGTCTACCTCTCGTTTGCTCTCGGAGGCAATAGCACACTTCTTGTCATACCTTGCTTTTCCTCTATGTGTCTGTGGGCAATACGACCGTTAATGTGTATCTTGATGGCGGGGGGCCTGTATTGTCATGAGTTTGCGAAAACTTACACAATTTGGTATTTCGAGATATTATAGATGGAGGCTGCCATGTTTACTGATGGTCTCTTACTAACATGTACGTAACATTAGAATGTGAAGTTGTAGTGTACGAGTGCTATCGGCGTTTACGAACTATAAACGAGGCTGAATATCACGCTCGTTATTATAAGGATGGAGATAACACACACAATGTCGTAGACCCAATGCATTTGCGCTGTGCGATCGATAGCCCCGTGAATCCTGGCTATACACGCACACCCCCGAGACCCCAATTGGTCCTTTCTTCTCGCGCTGTGTATTGGAAATGAGACTTTTGAAAATGGGAATTTTTTCTTTAAATGGTGCTAATCATGGTTTATCTTTGTTGTTAGGGGGGCAAATTTGGTATCAAATTATGCCTAAAAGATTCATCTAAATGCCTATCTAGCCTGTGTGGTCAAAACAAAGTTGAATGTTACTTAAAATGACATAAACAAAGTGGTATACTTTCTTTTGTTGAACCCTTTATTATAATAGCAAAGCTAGCATTGCATGTACATTGTACATTGTACAGGGCATTGAGAGGTGTGTGGGGGTTGGGGTGGTGTACAGTTGTAGTTTACACAGTCAATATCAACTCAGTGGGTTGGTCTTGGTAGTTTGGTACGTGGGTATGATATAAACACCAGGAAAGTTAGTTTTCAGTTTTCCAAACTGCTGAGTTCTCTTCTAAACTTTCGTTAGTAATAATATGATTAAGTCGCTTTTAAAATTATTACTTTATATATTAATCACTTTGAATAATGAATAAATGAAGTGATGAATTCATAAATCATTAATTGCTTGATTGCTTGTTAAAACGGGTTCGCCGGCGGACAAGTTTAAGACTGTTAAACTTTCGTCAGGATTAGCTATGACTTCTTCAGGACCAAATTATTATAATATAATTATCTATCTTACAATCCTATCTAGATGTATCTATTTAATATATTTGTAATTAATCAAAAATCCTATATAGATGTATCTATTTAGTATGTTTGTAATTAAAGGTAGATGACCCGATCACATTTTCGTAACACAGAATTATTTCAAACATACGGAGATTTTCATATCATATGAAAGCTCGTATTTTTCTCATCATCATACTGAAATTTGACGGCCTAGATCGGTATAATTACGGAGAAATCGATGAAATAACGTCGAATTACCGCGAATGGTGGTATACCACCGATATAGTTTGTGTACAACTCAATGGGTACAGTTCACGGCATCTTGTGCGTCTAAAATAAGAACCATTAGAGCTATGCAACTCAAACTTTGGAACACGACTTTTTTAAGGATGACCTTTCATGTAGAATAGAAAACTTCAAGTTGAAAATCGGAATATGATCGGGTCATCTACCTTTAATCAAATGAAGCATGTTCATTTGAGCGCCCATTCCTTTTTAAAGGAGTTTTTATTCCTAACTGTCTGATCGACTGAAATATAAATAACTGAAACAGTCATGTATCACCTAGCCTTTCATCAAGGCTTTGTCTGTGACCACTTTTAAAACAGTGTGAGCGCCCTCTGTGATAAAAGTACAATGTTATTCGGCGGTCGACAGGTCGGCATACGCCTCGCTCCGCTCGGCGCTCGACAAATACTATTTTAAATTTTGCGAGTTGTCTTTGACAAAGACTATGCATTACCCGAAGGGAAATGAGATTTGCAAAAACTTACGAGTTCCACATAGAGTACTTTTAAAGCCCTGTTGACATAAACATGTCCCAGTATCAGCAGCACAAACACCACTAGACCAGCAAGTTGGGCAGTCTGATGAACAAGAAGGTCCAAATTTAGGCCCTGGACATTCTGAAATAGAAATTTCAATATAATTGTTAAGATTCATGGTATAGTAATTTCAGAAAATATATCGGTTTAAATATGAATTTAAACCGATATCAGGAGTACCAATTTGCATTGCTATCGCCTCTGTCATTGCCTTAACATTTGGAATTGCCATTGCCTTGCCATTGGCATCGCAATATTATTTCATTGACATTGCCTTTACGCTTGGCCCGTTATGCGTGCCAAACGAAGCGTATACGCAAGCGCATAACAACAACGTAGCAACGGGCTAGAAAACACAACGTTTCAAGAAATATAACCAAAATTAAGAAAATCAGACATAAAGTGGTCCATTGTTGGTCCCATACGGACTTGCACAGCGAATTTGAAGTCAATCGAAGTTGATATCGACTTGCTTTTCAGATATGTTATAGATAAGCGTTGGTATAGCATAACATTACAAAATCTAATAAGTCAAATCACTGTAGTTTAATTAGTTCCAAATTAGCGAGAAATACGCGGTTTCTACATCATCGCACCATCCGGAATCAGCTTGTCCACCCAAAAGATAAACGTGATCAACTCAACACCACGCATGATGTCTACAACATCCCGTGCAAAAACTGCAACTTGTGTTATGTCGGTGAAACGGGCAGAAAATTCGGCACTGGAGGAGCACAAGACTAAAGCAGAGACGACGGCCATTACGGATCATGTTGTGAACACTAATCAAGTGATTGGATGGAAAGAGGATAAGGTCATAGGCACGGAACAAGATAGGTAAGAGATGGATAAAAGAAGCAGTGGAGATAACAAAGAAATGGGGCACCACCATGAACCGAGACGAGGGGTAATATCACCTTTCACACATTTTTGACGAACTTTTACTGTCTGGAGTCAGGAAACGAACTAACAATGCTAAAACCACGGCTGGAAAATATCCATAAAGCGTCGGTGACAGTAATTAGCTCACCATAATCAAACAAGTGATGAGAAATGCAACAGCGTTGCGGAAACGTTCACAGTGAGTTTATCTTTTGGATCAGTTTATAAGAGCCTTGTTTATCAGTATAATGTATACATGGTATAAGGTGTTTGTGAATGATTAGTAACCAACAAGTTGAATTATATTGCTATACATATCATTAGTATTGGTCGTATTACTTGTAGTTCGAGATTCTATATATATATATATATATATAATTATTATTGACAACCATTTCTGGTTAGACTACGACATTTGAATAGAGTGCTTAATACCGTAAACGGTAGAGCGTATAAAAATTCAGAGGTATAGACCTTCCGGAATATTATCGCTACTCTGAGTTTCATGGGCAATCCCATACGGTCATTTTGTCCAATCATCAGGCGAATAGTGAATTTTTATATATATATATATAAATTCAAAGTTTAGACCTTCCGAGAAAGGGAGTCGTTACTCTGAGTTTCATGCTTAACGCAATCATCAGACGACAAGGATACTGATTATGTGACTAGTTGACGCAGTACTAGGTCAGCATGCCTACACTTTCAATGGTGTTTAATCACTAAAAGCGTGTCACACTTCTCCAGCCTGTAAGCCAACAAGACCATTTCTCAGGACCGGTCTAAATGCTTCGAGATAGCTTAAGAGTGCTCAACTGATAAAAAGTCAGGAGCATAACATAAAGTCATGAATATCGAATCGATTTCATGGGGAGACTATCTTTCGAATCAGAGTGCTCAATTCCAATAAAGGAAGAGCTATATAAAAATTCAAAGTTTAGACCTTCCGAGAAAGGGAGTCGTTACTCTGAGTTTCATGCTTAACGCAATCATCAGACGACAAGGATACTGATTAAGTGACTAGTTGACGCAGTACTAGGTCAGCATGCATACACTTTCAATGGTGTTTAATCACTAAAAGCGTGTCACACTTCTCCAGCCTGTAAGCCAACAAGACCATTTCTCAGGACCGGTCTAAATGCTTCGAGATAGCTTAAGAGTGCTCAACTGATAAAAAGTCAGGAGCATAACATAAAGTCATGAATATCGAATCGATTTCATGGGGAGACTATCTTTCGAATCAGAGTGCTCAATTCCAATAAAGGAAGAGCTATATAAAATTCAAAGTTTAGACCTTCCGAGAAAGGGAGTCGTTACTCTGAGTTTCATGCTTAACGCAATCATCAGACAAGGATACTGATTATGTGACTATTGACTGATTATGTGTTAACTTTGAATTTTTATATAGCTCTTCCTTTATTGGAATTGAGCACTCTGATTCGAAAGATAGTCTCCCCATGAAATCGATTCGATATTCATGACTTTATATATATATATATATATATATATATATATATAGCTAACTTTCCTTAAGAATCTATATTTCTTTTTAAATGGGTGGATTATATGTTTAGCCAAATCATCCATACCCTTCCGTAATCTGAGCAGCAGCTTTGAACATAATCTTTTCGGTTGTGAGATTTATAGATATTTTACCTCGTATAATCAGTCTCATGATTGCGTGTTTCCCTTCTTCTCTCTTTCCATCTTCATAACATTCATATATACCGCCATCAGCCACTCGTACGTTGTCTATTGTTACACTGGTCCTCTTATTCCATTTAGTGATGACGTCATCATTATCATGGACCCATCGCAAGTTAATTTTAGAGGTAGTCACAGCTAATGTTACGGTATCCCCGATGCTTACGGTGTATGTGTACTTTAATGGTTTGATATCGGCTGGAATACATCAGCAAAATGTTTAACAATATTTAACACATTAATTAATTAAGCAAGTAAATAAATAAATAAATAAAACACACACGACACATTGAATCAAAGCTTAACATACATGAATGTGCGGTATTTGTTTTAAGTTGAGTGTCATCTTTAGCTTTATTTGATCATAGTAATAATAATAATAAACCATGCTTATTAAGCGCACTCCGTCGCAAGACCCCGGTGCGCTGAACAAAAAAGTACAAAATATGAACAAAGATACAACACATTATAAAGTCATTTGCTGAAAGAGGTGAGTCTTGAGCGACCTCTTGAATTGCTGCAGTGATGTGGCATTTCTAACATGAGATGGGAGCCGGTTCCAGAGTTCAGGAGATGCATGAGAGAATGATCTTTGGCCGTAGGTGACAGTGTTAGTTTTCCTCCGTTGTAAGATGACAGATGCATTTGACCTAAGAGTGCGTGTGGGTTCCTTGATGGAAATAAGGTCGCATAAGTACTTTGGAGCCTGGTTATTTAGTGCTTTGTATGTCAAAAGCATAAGTTTAAAAACAATACGGCTCTCCACAGACAACCAGTGAAGATCTTTTAACACTGGGCTTATATGTCTCTACTTTTCTCAATTTCTGTTATGGGGCCCTCACATGTATCCGTGTGAGCTGGGCGGCCCCTTACCGTCTTATAGAAAAACAACAGAGTCCAACACGGTGAACAATCAGCAAAACATGTCAACGGCCGCATTGATTAATTTTTTTGTCACCGGGTTCATACTGTTCTATACCGGGTCCTTATCGGCCTGGAACCGGGCTCATACCACCTCCTCACCAGCCGAAACGCTTGGGTACCGACCAAACCGCCTTGATAACGTCATCAAACTGCTCTGTATAACCTGAGCGCTCAAGCTCGCCGCTTCGCTCACATTCCGGGAATGTCTGTAAAATACATTTGTACTCACATGTATCCGTGTGAGCTGGCCGGCCCATTACCGTGTGACAAATTGGTGCAGACGGTGGCACACGGTGATGTCACACGGTGATGTCACACGGTGGGCCGTTTCCCGTCCGTTGAACACGTTGCCGGGGACATTGCCGGCCATCCGCGCCCGGCAGGACTTTTGAGCATGCTCAAAACTCTTGCCGGGTCCTGCCGGGTGAGTAAAAGCGGCGGCTAACGGTGAGAGCCCGGTTTGAGGACGGTATAAAGACGGCGCACCCGTTTCACGCCCGTTCGCAGGGCGGTAATGGCAGGCGGCTACCTTACCGTCTAATAGAAAAACAACAGAGTCCAACCAATCAGTAAAAAATATCAACGGGCGCATTAATCTTTTGTTGTGGCCACCGGGCCCATAACGTTATATACAGGGTCTATTCCGGGTCGTCACCGGTCGGGTACTGGGCTCACCGTCCTCATACATTTCTAGCTTACCGTTCTTACCGGGTGCATAACACCTCCTCACCGGGTCCTCGGTCCATACCGTTCTACACCGGGTCTGTCCCGGGTTCTCACCGGCCTCATACAGTTCTAGCTTACCGTTCTCACCGTGTCCTCATCGTGTGCATACCACCTCCATACCGGTTCCTAACCGGTCGAAACGCCTGGGTACCGGCCGAAACGTCTGATTACATCATCAAATCGCCCTTTTCAAGCTGAGCGCTCAAGCTCGCCGCTTCATTTGTATTCCGGAATTCGTACGAACCACATTATAATACTCTCTAAATGTAAAAGAGCTAAACCTCACTCTTTCGAAAGCTTTAGGAGGGACGGCTCTTCTAAGAAGTGAAGTTCACTCTTTTCAGAGTGATTTTAACTCTTTTAAGAGTGATTTCTACTCTTTTTAGAGTGATTTTAACTCTTTTTAGAGTGATTTTAACTCTTTTTAGAGTGAAAATCGCTCTTTTAAGAGTGAACTTCACTCCAAAAAAAGATCTGTTTCTCTTAGAGCTCTCGAAAGAGTGAGTTTTAGCTCTTTTACATTTAGAGAGTTGCAACATGCCTGCTGAGAGTCCGTTCCGCGAACGGTTACTAGGCTGCATGCGGCCATTCGCAGTCCGTCGCTAAGATGGTCGACGTCCACCACCGTCAATCACCGCCCTGCGAATGGGCGCGAAACGGGTGCGAAACGGGTGCGAAACGGATGCGAACGGGTGCACCGTCCTTATACCGTTATCATACCGGGCTCTCATCGTTCGCCGCCGCTTTTACTCACCCGCCCGGAGTTTTGAGCATGTTTAAACTCCGGTGGCCGGCAAAGTCCCCTGAACGTGTTCAACGGACGGGAAACGGCCCACCGTGTGTGCCGTCGTCCGCACCCATTTTTCACACGGTAAGGGGCCGCTCAGCTCACACGGATACATGTGAGGGCCCCATTAGACACAGTTTATGCCTTAATGTAATAATAGGACCTATTCAAGATAACGACAAAACACTCAAGGTGTGCCATATAGAATATCGTTGAACGATAAGAGAGAAATTCATACCGCAAACATAGACGGGGTTTAAAAAAATATCAGTTAGATTTATGTCCAGTAGTATTTTTGCCAGCAGATTACATAAATTCCCAAATAATATCATCACAAAAACTTCATCAAGTGAGATAAGATAAATACACATTTTTAAATTTTGTATAGCATAAACCCTAACCAGGTCCACTGAGTCCCAATGATAACAAGTTAAACTAGTTTCTTACCTGATTCAGATATCTTTATCGTCGGTATTGTAAGGGTATAGTTAGTTCCCGAGCTAGCTCTACTAACCGTTGAATAGAATACACCGACTCTTGAAGTTTGAGGTGATAAAGGAAACTTTACAACCAATCGATCATAGTATGAGTTTGAACCCTTATTCGTCGTTGTTCCTGTAGGAAATCCACTACCTGGTGGGACCACTGCATCGCCATCTTGTGGATCGTCATGCCCAGTACCCACTTCCCCAGTACCAGTGTCTTCGAGTCTGCCGATCCTATCGAAGGTTGCATAGTTTTGATACGGTGGAAAGTATGTTCTGTATACCTCTGCAGTGTTAGATCCAACCAGAGGATTGGGGTCGAATGTTGTCACGTCTATTTTGTAAACTGAAGAGATATCCGCATGCAATTAAAAAGGTAGAAGAGAAATAAAATTTGAAAGTCTAATAAAAATACAAGGTGTACAAATGTGTTCTATCATGTCAATCCACAGAGCAATTCTTTTTGCTAGTAACATATAACGAATAGATAAGCCAGAAAAGGAGTCATAATTTACGTTATATTTTGGGGTTTTCCCCATTTATTTAAATAACAGGTTATTTAAAATAACAGGTTATTTAAAATAACAAGTGTTTCATTCTGCCTTGTACCGCTTTCAAACCAATTTAGAGTGACAGAAGCAAATTGAACATTTATTTTGCACGTTTACGGTAGATATTTGGGGCCATCTGAAGATTTGCAGCTGTCATCGAATTCGGAATAAATCGAAACAATGATACATTTTATTGATGATGCTAAGATAACAGATGAAAGGACACTTACCATCAGCATAGGTGTTGCACACGTAACAATTGATGAGTAGAATTATTAACTCGACGACCAATTCCATTCTACTTGTCTTAGGCACTGACCATCAAAAGAAACTTATCAAACTTAGGGGGGGGGGGGGGGGGGGGGGGGGGGGAACTAATTGAAATCCAAGTTTGCCAAATTATTTAACCAAATGTACCTTTCATAAAAGCACATAGCAATAAACAATAGGTTGCCTCAATAACAAAAGAGAAACATGGAATGACATCACATCACTAAAGGGGAACTTATAGTCAAATATTTGCTATATTGAAACAATATTGGACTTTAGTATGCGTTAATATTTATCTTTTTGTAAACAAAATGACCTTCTAGTTCATTTTTAATCTATACACATGGAAAAAAGTATCGCATCACTTTTTTTTCTTTGAAAAGTGCAAATGTGGCCTCGAATTTTGCCACCATGGTGTGATATTAAGGATCATTTGTTTGCGTAAGCTGTCCAACAAAATGTTGTGCAATAAAAGAGCCACATTTGAGTTTGTGACGTTATCGATGTAATGTTTTTTCAAGGCCAAGGGGAAAATGCATGATTTTGTCCAGAAACATTCATGAAACAAGTTTGGGTATAACGCGATATTGAATAGACTTTAAAAACTTAAAATAGTCATTATATTAGTCACCGTTGATATTGTTTTTGTTTATTTGACCTAGGTCAACACCTTCGCAATATTGCTTTTGTCATTTGAACTTCTTTAAAATTTGACCTATTTTGACCTTAGACCCCATAACCGTTGGGCGTACGAAAAAGGGAGTTTTTTTGTTTAATTTGACCCCAGATGACCTTTGACCTTGGAATACTTAATTGTGTTACCAAAGATTACAACTTTAGAGATTAATCATCGGGCCTCTCAATATCGCGTTATACCCAAACTTTTTTCATGCATGTTTTTGGACAAAAACATGCATTTTCCCCTTGGCCTTGAAAACACATTACATCGATTACGTCACAAACTCAAATGTGGCCCTTTTATTGCACAACATTTTGTTGGACAGCTTACGCAAACAAATGATCCTTAATATCACACCATGGTGGCAAAATTCGAGGCCACATTTGCACTTTTCAAAGAAAATAAAGTGGTGCGATACTTTTTTCCATGTGTATATATTAATAAAATATAAATAAACTCCTCCTATCGCGCGTACATGAAACGTTTTGGGTCCGGTTTCGGGTCACGTGGTTTATCTAGGGATGTGCGATTCTGCCGTGTTGCCAAACCTTTTTGTACTTTTTACATACATGATATCATACCTGACGACACGATGGAGAATCATTCAATGTCAAAATAATTGAGCATGGCAACAAAACAAGCGTTCAAAAAATCGTAGTGTTAACCTGGATGTCTAGTAAGCAACATCTATTACTGACATTGTGCTATAATTACAGCGGTGGACTTGTCTAGTTCATTATCTTTTTTATAGTTCTTAACACTTTTGTTTTTATATTTTGTCCCTGATGAAGGGTGGTATATCTACTTGAAACGTCGGTCTTTATTGTTACCATATATCTTTGTTGTTTCATTGCATAGCAATTTTTATTGCTTGTCCCAGTGCATTTCCGTGTGTTATTGTTTTTGTTATTTATCTGTTTTATCGCGTTATTCTCCCTTGTTATGACCTGTTTCCCCACACCCTGTTGGTATATCTTGCTTTTACTCTTAGCATAATTATTTTACGTCAATCGAAAAACCAAGATTTTCTCCAGCCAATTGAAAATCTTGGTTTTTCAAATCGATAATCTTGGTTTGTCATTTGAAAAACCAAGTTTTTCGCCTAATTGTCGAAAAACTTGTTTTTTCAATTGATAAACCAAGTTTTTCGAGAAAAAACTTGGTTTTTCACTTGAAAAACTTGGATTTTCAATCGATAAACCAAGTTTTTCGGCGAAAAAACTTGAGCTTTCGATTTGCACGACGGATGAATCTATATAGGACGGTTGAATGACACTTTGAGTCGTAAAGGCACTATAACAACCGACGCGGGGACGACGGTAACGTTTTGTGTTTTACCGTCGTACAAGCGTCCGTCGCGCAAATCGAAAGCTTAAGATCACAGGTCCCGGAAATTGGACGACCGACGGATTGCTAAGTCGACGCATGCGCACATGACTCTAGGTGTAATATTGTCGTAGAAGCGTCCGTCGTCCAAATCGAAAGCTCCCTTATGACATGTGTAATGACGGTAGTACCATTACGCACTCAGTATTGATGTGGGTTAATGACGGTAGGCCAGTAGGAATATAGTATTGATGCGTGTTGATGATGGTTAGCCCCGTAGTGCGAATTCAATGTTTAGACAAACACCTCAGAAACGATAATTATTAACAATTATATGTCAAAAAACTCAGGAGTGGATGGTGTGGGAGGTAAATACAAGGCTGGCTCTATCACAAGGCTGGCTCAATCTTAAACAATAAATATTGGATATCCTACATTCTTAAACTATTTTGTCAGTGTTATTGCGGTTTATTCAGTTTCGGACGCTAAAACGGAATAAAGCTAATCTATAACACAGGCACAGTATTAACAACTGTAGCGGACTGTAACACATGGTACATGTTATAACATAGACACAGTAAAACTGTGTTGGAATTGTTACGGACTATCAGGATTGGGTGCATTATTATAAGTACAAGTACGAGCGTAAGTAATTTAATAACAATATTAATAATTATAAGTATTGGAACTAATATCATTAAATTTTACTAGTAAGGTGAATTATTCATATAGCTCAAAGTGTCATTTGCTGTATATTGAATCAGCGTGACCTCCAAAACCGTTGGGGTTGGAACACCAACGCCAGTTCAGGTATTAATTGTACTTCAGATATAATAATTCATCATACATTTCTGTACTTTCAAATATGATAAATTAGACTTGTACGCACTGCCAGATGTTCTTATATCATTTGCCTGACTGGAAAATAACTGTCGGATAAGGATTGTTATTGATATTTCGCCCTTATCAATGTCAAGTCCACAAAGTTCTCATTATGAGTATTATTTGTTTAATATGATTCAACCTAAATAAATCTATTTATTTATTCCATTAAAAGGTTCCGAAGCAAAAAACCAAAGAAGACATTCACAGCGATTAGTAGTGCACCTGCATTATGAGCCACACCACCTGCATGACAAAATAACAAATGGAATAGAATGTTAATGCTATGGTATTTAAAATAATTAGGTATTATATGCACATATGGGGGGGTACGGTCAAAATAAATTGCAGTGTGGACTACATGTACAATTTTGCCTTCTATTTGAATATTTGGGGTTACATCAACCCCCACATAACCAGTGCCCCCGGTGCAACATCGGTCTTTTCTCATTTTTTCATTTTTTTTTTGCGGGGGGGGGGGGGGGGGGGGGGGGGGCACAAATGTTTTTTTCCCTGAGCTACGGCACTGGACACACACATATTAGAGTTTTTCATTTTTTAATTCATCTTCAACTTATGGATGACATATGGCATTTCATCTTTACATTATCTTGATATATTTCAGTCTAAACAAAATCACCTTTCAGGAAGTGTTCTTTTCGATGCTTCGAATTCGAATTACATAAGAACACAAATGACTCGGAATCACGCCGAGGCCGACTCACCTGAACCGTCACACCTTTCCCCGCCAAATCCCGGTGCACATGCGCATTGATATGAATTGACACCGTCGGTACATTCTCCACCATTCATGCAAGGATTGGAAGCACACTCATCGAAATCTGCAGAGTCAAATAAACAAATGCAATCAGCGTCGGTGTGAATATTGAAGGCGACGAGTGCTGCGCCGATAATATCGACATTACTGCGTATCCGCAATTTCTACTTAAATTTATACAGATGTCCTAAGAAATTAATGGATATTTTCATGAAAGGTAAACATGGTAACGATTACCGAATGACACCGCTCAATATTACCTCGTATTATTACAAAATGACCTGATTGTCAATGAATGATGAATGTCGATATTCGGTAGATCACTACATTTCGATAAAGCTTACTGGATGTTGACATTTATCACCGGATGTCGACATATCACGTGATATCGTATCGTAAAAATGGGCATTTAAGTAGGGATTTAAGAAAGAACTGATAATCTGGGTGTTATTACAACGAACCATATTTTTAAAAAATATTACCATCAAACCTTAGCTTGGATGTATGTGTATAAATCCTTACACTCTACGTTAGTCTGCATTACTTGTTCATGAATGGCATTTCCAATTATCTAACCATATTTTAGAATAAATAGTAATTCCCAACAGTATCTAACAAATAGAAATACCCAACAGTATCTATGAATAAAACAACAAGGGTTTCATACGGTTATCATGAAACACCTTATTCTAGCGTGCAGCTGATGTATTTTACTTTTACTCACTGGTTTCACAAATAGTCCCCTCAAATCCAGCGGCACATTCGCAAGTGTACTGATTGGCGTTGATCTCGCCGGGTACACACTCGCCAGCATTCTGACAGGGATTGGCGTCACATGGTTGATTACCTAAAATAATCAATAAATAAATCAATAGCTTATTGATAATAATAATAATCAACCTTGGATATCAATTAAATTGATGCATCACTCATAAATTGTCGATAATACTAAATAATGTTTTCAACAGATAAAGAAGGGTTTTGTATTACAATATATTTTCCCACTATATTTCTATAAAAACTGTATATTGCAGTGGTTTTTCTCTAGAAATACAACCTACCACAACAATATCATATATCAAAATTGCCTATCAGTATCCAGACATGTGAATTGTTTATAACATGATAGATAACCATTTTTGTCTCTCACCATTTCCATTATTCGGAAGACCTGGTAACGACTGTAACTCAGCTGGATCACTCTGAATTCCATTCTGCAACGTGTACAGGTGTATGGTGTATTGTACACCTGGCATTAGTTTCTTCAGCTGGTATGATGTCGTTGTCTTGTCTAATAGAACGGATTCCGGCGCAGTTCCACCTTGCTCCGGACCATATCTGTAATTAGTTCATTTCAAATGGATACTGATAATCTTCAATAACGGTTATTCATTTTATATAATTCTTAAGAAGGTTTTTTGGAGAGTTGATTTTCATTTATGCTAGACTCTGTTAATTTTGGTTTAAATACTCAACAAATACAACAAATAAGCTCCATCTTTTAGACAAGCTTTGATGTATGTGAATTATGAAAATTTGAAACCAAGCAACCATATGGCTTGATCAGACTCACCGTTTTACTCGGGACCCTAATTTCAACAAGTGTTAAAGTCAGTTGCCAACGTTGAGTGAGTCTATTGTTGACGACTCGATATTTTCCCTTGTAAAGAGGATGTCGATATCGCGCTATTCATATGACAAAATGTCAGCCTTGTACAATGCCAACTATAAAAATACATGGCCTAATTGGTTAAAGAAAAATGGTAAAAATCGAAGAAAAAAATGCCGCGAAGTTTCTGTTAGCTCACGTGCACGTACGTGTGCGGGAAAACAAAACCAAGCCACTTTTTGTGTGCTTGAAAAATGACTGCGTAAGCCTACGTAGATACAACATTGGTATGAATAACAGATGTTAAAACATGTTTCTTGTTTCTAATACATGGTGTCTGTCTCGAAATTTTTCATACCGTGTTTGATAAAGTATTATACACATAAGAAAGGAATGCTTTACTACTTTATTCTGTTGATTCCATTAAAGACACCTTTATTGAGTTACAATGTTGCATGACATTTGAATCAGCAAAACCTGTTTTTCACTTTCAGCACATTTTGAATTATAAACCATACACCACTGTTCAAAACTGCTGTCAAAGAAAGGATGGTATTACGAGCGTATGTCTCTCTAGTTGAAGATTTCTTTATTCCAAACATTTCATAAACATAACAATTTATAATGAAAATGCAATCAGAAAACAGCAAATTTCAAATGAGATAATTTTAGTCGAATTTTGAACAAACAAACCACCAAAAGTCTGTATTTCTATCAGTAACGTCCTATTTGTAAAATCTAAAATTCCTAAGAAACCTAAATGAATGTCAAAGTTTAGAATTACAATCAATTGGAACAGTTTTTTATTGCTAAATTAATTACATTTGTCCGGTATAATCATTCAGGGCAGGGACAGCCTGTTTAACTGCTAATTTGATGCTAACGCCTTCAATATTACAGGACTCAAGTTTTATATTCAAAATTGATATTGTAAACCAAGCATCTTAAGGGGGGACTTAAGGAAGTTTTTGATTTGATTTGTTGAATTTTGTGAGTGCTGTAATTATTGAACTATTAATCAAATGTATATAAAAGTATACATTTTTGGAAAGGAAATGGATCAGAGAATCCAAATTTGGCGTCAATTTTGACCAAAAAAGTAGATTTTTTGAGAAAATCACAAAATTCACTTTTTTGACCCAAATTTTTTTGAACAAAGCTAACAAAAAATAATTTTGAGTAAAAAATTGCCAAATCACTTTATAATGATGTTAAGACACTAATGAAGGGACGATTTTTTTTTTTAAAAACCTAATCTAATATTTTTGAAAATTTTGACCAAAAAGTGCCAAAAAACGTGAAAAAATGGATTTTTAATTTTTTTTTACACTTTTTTGTCAAAATTTCAAAAAATATTGGATTAGATTTAAAATTAAAAAAATCGTCCCTCCAGTAGTGTCTTAACATCATCATCAAGTGATTTGGGCATTTTTAACTCAAAATTATGTTTGTTAGCTTTGTTCAAAAAAATTGGGTCAAAAAAGTGATTTTTTGTGATTTTCTCAAAAAATCAACATTTTTGGTCAAAATTAATGCCAAATTTGGATTCTCTGATCCATTTCCTTTCCAAAAAGGTATACTTTTATATACATTTGAGTCATGGTTCAATAATTACAGCACCAACAAACTTCAACAAAAAACTTCCTTAAGTCCCCCCTTAAGAGAAAGGTGTGGACAATTGTGAAAAGAAAAAAGATGCTCACTGGAGCTGGGGCCCGAAGCCGGGCACCAAATTATCCAACAGTCCCAGCCAAGTTAGAGTCATAGTTATCGAACTCCACGTCACCTATTACACTCTCAGAACAAAGGTTAAAATCTTAAAACAAGCCACTTTTTGTGTGCTTGAAAAATGACTGCGTAAGCCTACGTAGATACAACATTGGTATGAATAACAGATGTTAAAACATGTTTCTTGTTTCTAATACATGGTGTCTGTCTCGAAATTTTTCATACCGTGTTTGATAAAGTATTATACACATAAGAAAGGAATGCTTTACTACTTTATTCTGTTGATTTCATTAAAGACACCTTTATTGAGTTACAATGTTGCATGACATTTGAATCAGCAAAACCTGTTTTTCACTTTCAGCACATTTTGAATTATAAACCATACACCACTGTTCAAAACTGCTGTCAAAGAAAGGATGGTATTACGAGCGTATGTCTCTCTAGTTGAAGATTTCTTTATTCCAAACATTTCATAAACATAACAATTTATAATGAAAATGCAATCAGAAAACAGCAAATTTCAAATGAGATAATTTTAGTCGAATTTTGAACAAACAAACCACCAAAAGTCTGTATTTCTATCAGTAACGTCCTATTTGTAAAATCTAAAATTCCTAAGAAACCTAAATGAATGTCAAAGTTTAGAATTACAATCAATTGGAACAGTTTTTTATTGCTAAATTAATTACATTTGTCCGGTATAATCATTCAGGGCAGGGACAGCCTGTTTAACTGCTAATTTGATGCTAACGCCTTCAATATTACAGGACTCAAGTTTTATATTCAAAATTGATATTGTAAACCAAGCATCTTAAGAGAAAGGTGTGGACAATTGTGAAAAGAAAAAAGATGCTCACTGGAGCTGGGGCCCGAAGCCGGGCACCAAATTATCCAACAGTCCCAGCCAAGTTAGAGTCATAGTTATCGAACTCCACGTCACCTATTACACTCTCAGAACAAAGGTTAAAATCTTTAACCATGTTGGTTAAAATTTTAACCAACGGGAGGTTACCAGGTGAACCACAGCTGTTGGTTAAACTTTAACCTGTGGTTGGTTACAATTTTGTTGTTGTTTGTTGGTTAATATGTTTTAACAAACAGTAGTTGGTTAACAAATGTTGGTTAAATTTTTATTTTATTTTGCTAAACTTAAACCCAGACAACATTACAATATTGGCCCAATATTGGCTTTCAACCCGTGGCCAGGACCAACTTTGGCAAAGGGCAAGCCCGGGGACAAGGAACAGGACAAGACACAGTACGAGGCACAAGATCCTATCCAAAAGGCCGTGAAGCGATAACTAAAACAGCGGCGGGATTTGTTAGACCACGTCAGAATTTGTATATGACATCAATGGTGTCATTTCCGCCCCTGGTATATTGTGCCCATTATTGAACCAATATTGGTTGCCAACATGATGCCAATTGAAGAGCGCCAATGTTGGCAACATGATGCCAATTGAAGAGCGCCAATGTTAAACAAATATTGGACCAATAATGGGCACAATATACAAGGGGCGGAAAATTACACCATTGATTTCATATACAAATTCTGACGTGGTCTAACAATTGTGGATTGCACAAAATATTTTCCCGCCATTGAAATTCTTTGGCGGGAATCATGACCTATTGTTGGTTAACATTATGATGCCTTAATCAACGTTGAATAAACTAAAAATGAATTAGTATACTTAGTAGTATACTTTTTAACCAACATTCTTTTAACCCATGGTTTTTTAATACCTGTTCTGAGAGTGTATTCGCCCATCTCAATACAAATTGTTCGTAAGCATGCGATGAAATTGACTGAACAAGCAGAGGCTACCAGCGTAGGATTATTATTATTATTATAAGGATTGCTATTGGATTGTTATGTAAATAGAGCGGATAGGGTTATAGCATTTCACACTGACGCAACGATCGATCATATTTCGAAGGGGTCCCATTTTTAGGTGACCGATCATCATAGTGACCGTTATTGCGCCCACGAAAGGATTATCAATTGAAACGGGATGATCGTCGAGTCAATGTGAAAAAGCACTCATTAACTTCAACATACAGTATGCGTAATCCATCGTATTCACCAGTCGGCAGTGTCCATTGCAGCTGGACTGTTGATGGTGTTAGTCGCTGTTGGGTAGCGCTGTTAACAGTTGGCGGTTGACCTGAAATACAGTTGAAATAATAGGAAATAAATAGTCATTTAAAAATATGGAGCGTGGTTTTCTTAACTTCTATTTTCGAATTAAAACAAGGTGTGAGAAATGGTTTTTAAGATATTTCACATTCAATTTTAGAGACCCGATGTTTGACGAAACATAAATTTGTTGTTTTATCGGTCTGATATTTTTGATATTAAGCATAATGAGCCATAATTAGCATACTTTTAGTAAGTGTTTCATTTTGATTTCCTGGTATCAAGACATCTGATTCACTCAATGTTAAAGGATGGAGGAAGAGACTTAATGCTGAGCCTGTGTTAATGCCTGTGTTTATGAAGGATGTTTTACATCCTATGTTTTATCATACAGCCAAAGTAAACTTCTTTTTTGTTTAAGGTAGATAGGACCCAAGTGAATTAAAGGGTATAGCCAATGTCAGTCAAGACAAAAATAATATAAAAATCGAAACCAAAAATCGAGGATAATATCGTTTGACCTGGTTTCACGTACTCATATCATGATCGATGACGCACATGTTTCTGAGGCAAAAGGTGTTTATGTTATAGCAAAAGAAAGATATTCTAGCATGTACATGTATGTATGCTATAACTAGGATTAGTGAAAAGCGTATTCGAGAATGTGCTACCTTGATTGGTTCCACCAGACATCCATATATATATATATATATATCTTGAAACTAGTTCGAATACCTTGGTATAGCTTGGTATTTTGAGTTTTGACGGATAGAATTTCTATATGAGGAGTGTCGTTTTTGACGGGGGAGATTAGCGACCCCGTCATTTGAAACGACGTTTCTAAGTCGTAACCTTTTCACAAACCCCTAAAATTCGCGGCATTTGCTAATATTAATAACTTGCATTAATCATCTTCTGAAGCGATTTTGTTGTAAAATGTAATTGATATTGTTATAATATGAAGGTAAGAGGACACAGTAAGTTATTTCAGCTATTTGGATGCCATTTAGTAATATACTAAGCTATTTGGATGCTATTTTGTATTATATTATATGATTTAGTAATATACTGAGTCACTGAGTCCACGGCCTCTTTGTTCCGTGTTGCCTTGGTCTCGCAATTAGCCCAATGATTATGGCGAACTCTAGGCTACATCCCCCAGTCATCAATATTACCGTACGGACGCTAAAGCTGTACAAATATCGGAGCCTGCAAGATAGCGACATAAGAGGGCGGCTGAGAGTTACAGTCTAGGTGAACCCTTCAATATGATTAGCCCAATGATATGGCAACAACCCCTCGACCTTTGCCATGCGACACGAAAACAAGACTAGAAGTGACGTCATGATTACTACTTCTCCGAGATGCGCAGAACTCCGCCATTTTGTACACATTTTAAACCGACAGAAAAATTCTGCGCAAGTACGTGTAAACCAATGGGATTTTTAACTCTGGACGAAAGTGAAAATGAACCGCCGATATTTCAAGATTTACCATACTTTGTTTTAGTTATTTGAAGATGACACTCAATCTTTAGGTTTGGCTTTGATGGTACGTGATCAGAGATCAAGTAGGGAATCTTTTGGCGTAGCACTTTTTGCTACATATTTGTGCATTAGTGTTCAAAAGTGTGTCGTATTTCGTGATGCTACATTGGTTAAATCGAACGCTGCGTGGTGGTATGCACTATGCAGGTTATTACGGGGCTTGGGCTCTACTGTGGGTTGGGTTTGGGAATTCACGGAGAGTGAGACTTACGGGATACGGGTACCCGTGACACGCACGTATAGAATGACCCGTGTCACGTAAGAGAAAAAGCACGGGATAACTCAAGCCTACTTTCAACAGTCTTCTATCTCCCCCGTCCAGTTTTTTTTAAATACCTTGTTTCGATTGTGTTTGGCATTGAAAATTTCTCTTAGTCACGTGCACATTGGGCAAGTGAGAGTTCATCGCACTGTTCGAATGGTCGACCGCGATTGATATTTATACAACTATTTCTTCAAATTAACTCATTTATCTGGTGCCCATTGACATCTTGAGCAATGAGGGAATGGATAGAATAGGCCTACTTACGTGGATCATGCTCGGTAAGAACATTTATAACGGCATCCGTACTATTCAACTCATCAAATACGGAATAAAAACGCATGCCAAATGATGACAAATCAGAATGCTCTTCAACTACTTCATAGTGTGTTTCCGTCTTGTTGATTGCGATCTAAGTAAATGAAAAAACGATTGGTTAAGTGAAATATACGAAAAGGATGATTATACCTCTGTTAGACGAAACTGGATCAAGATTCTGATATATGAAGGCCGATGAGTATATTGTTAATGGTTTTAACTGTTTAGAGTGGTATGTGTCTTATTCTTTTTCTTGCCTTCATGAAACAAGCCAGATTATAATAGGCTTTCAAACCCCTGGTTCACGTTTATTCAAAGAATGCAAATTATACAACTATGATCAAGGAAACACTCTCAAGTATAATATAATTTAAAAGATTGATTTATTGTAATAGATACACGTATACTTAAATATTCATTTTAACAGGGACGATTAATAGAGAAATTAAATTTGATAAAGAACAATAAGATTAAATAGATTTCACCTGTTTGTGGGGTGCATTTCCCCCTAAGTAGTAATCAAGCCTATAATAGTGTAATGGTTCGGGAGGTGTGGACCAGGATACGGCGAAGCTGTTACTGCTGGTAAGTTGAAATAATACATTCTCCGGAGGAGATGGAAGCACTGAAGTAAAATGAGAAGAATAAAATGAAAATTAACAGATAAGGCGAGGTATCAACTACATAATGCACGCGGTGCGGGTTGTAATAAAGTTGTACATGGGAATGATGAATAAAATGTCATCAAGTCATTTTTAGATTCAGCTATTGTCAAGGCTAATAACCGATAAATACTGGATTTAAGTAGTTAAGGTTTCAGATATAAAATACTGGAATATTGATCGATTACAACTAAAAATCAGTTTAGTAATTTATATTTTTGGTTTTAAAACCCCATTGTAGACGGTTGTGAGTTAGCATGGTTAGGTTGTCCGTGAGATCACAAATCTTTGTTGTATATGGTTATTATACTCGTATTGCACTCTCCAAGAATAAGAAAGCGTGGCAGACCAGCCCTATTCTACATACTAAAACGTGATACAGGACTGCAGGTGGAAGAAATCAAGACAAGCTATGTTGGAAAGGAAGATCTGGAGAGGCATTGTGGTTCGGAAAGATCATCCGCCATCCGCCATAAGTAAGTCAAGTCAAGCACTCTCCACGACATATTGTCATCAGGTAGGGAAACTTCGCCAAATTTTGAGGATTTGACAAAAGTTGTATATACCTAAATAGGAACGTGACTACCCATCTACTCATCTACTGTTATACGCAAACATTTTCATTTGAGTTAATAATTCAAGATATTCTAATGATTCGATATGCTAACGATTTGGTATTTTAATGATTAGATAGAAGATTGAATAGTGATTAGTTTAACTTTTGCCCATAGTGATAAACGAATGTCTGATATAATATACCACATATGGGGATAATTGACTAGATCTTTGCTAATAGCATCAGGAGATATAACGCCTTACGTTTTGCAGCGGTAATAATTTCGCAGGCGGGTAGGCCTACATGTAATACAGAAATATGAGTCTTCTTCTGATTACAAAATCGTCATGATATGAGTAGATGGGTAGGGTCACAAACCTTTATAGCTCTTTATACAATTTGTAATACTGGCGTATCAGCGATTTTATATTGTGAAGATATCAATACCATAGTTAATTTTAGAAAGGTTGATTTGCTTTGAAAGCCTATTGTTATTAGAATAAGGACGGGCGAAATGGATTCACTCTACACGTAAGAGAGTGTTTTCAACCATTCTTCGTACATCATACCTAGAATATGTGATATGAAAACTTTCAAGTAGACCTATATGATATGATGTTATTGCCTTATTTAAAACAAAAATAGAAATTACACAACAGGTGTTATTTATATGAAAGTCTATTATCCGATTACTAAAATCTTGTTTAAAAATTATTGTGAATTGTAGATAAATATGTGAACTTACGTTGGGCAGATGTTGTTACACTGTACAATATGGTCACTAGTACAATCTTAAAATCCATGATGTAGCTGTTACTGAAACAATCGTCGGATAAGTTGGAACATCAAAAATGTGTTGTTCAACGTAAATTTATGTTTGATGTGTACTTCAATCACAGGTTTTATGTTTGCGACGCATTTGTTGTATTTATTGATTATTTTGTTATTCGGGGTGAACGTGCATTGTTTAACGCGTGAAACTCGTAATAATTATAGATCTTTTTCATATCGATTAATTAATAACAGCGATTTGTATATAAATACAATTACTGGGAATATTTGTTATCGTACGATAGACAACTGTATGTTTTGTATAATTATATATTGTTTCTATTAATGTGAATTTTGTAAGATCTCACACGATGTAAGAAAATGGCACAAGAGAAAAAGTGCATAACAAAGGGAAGAAAACCCGGAAAAATCTCATCCAACAAAAATAAATAAATAAATAAAAGTAACAGGCATAAACAAAACAACGAACATGTGATGCGCTTTATTATTATCATCTTAATGTTTCTGCCCCTTTATGAAAGTGGAGTACATTTAAACAACCAAATGAAAAAAATCTTATGGAATCATACAATTGGATGTGTTGTAGTCGAAAAAATACCATGCAGATTGTGTTAATGTAAAACGGGTCAAAACGAGCCCACAGAAAGATCATTGCGTGAAGGAGGACGATGCGGTTTACGATCCCATCGATGCCCTTCAAATAATGTTCATCGTAATAATTATCTGCGATTACAGCATGCTATCAGTTACATAAAACACCGATTGATTCTTGTACGTTTTTTCCAGGATCTATATTACACGATCCTTCACACTTTCATAATAATTGAGATAAAAGACAACATCTGTTTTATTAGTTCGTCCACTTTTTCACACGTGGCAGAGTTCAACAAAGGGGTAGACAACATTCATTACTAATGTTGTCATAATGTTAACTTAGTTTCGATGAGTTTATAACGCTTTTGTATTGTGTAATATTGTACTTTTAATAGCTTGTCTATTATTTGTCTGTGAATTATTTCTAGGCTCATTGGCCTTTACAATTGTTTCGAGTATTATATATCACTGATATAAATATGAAAAAAAGGAATGAAAAATCCCTACACCCAACCACACCATACTACTAAATTATAAACACACCCCTACACCTTCATTTCCAGACATCCCCACTCATTTAGGTTACACCCAAACATCCCACAAACATCTATAACCAGCAAGCACGCTCATATTATTCACATTGGATATTCTTGTATAGTAGGGGGACAAGGCAAAGACAATTTTAAAGACAGCACCACAATGCATTGCATTTTTGCTGTAAATCTGGTCCCTGATTCATCTAGGTTCCATAGACATTATGCACAAAATCATGGCTTCATAGCGTCATCATTGTACGAGCTCGTATATTCTTGTTTACATCAATAAATACATTAGTTCTCAGTGTTCCTTTTTCTTATTTCTTAAACAACTTACTCACAGTTATTTTTATAACCAAAAAAGATTTTCCGATACGTGTCATGCGTGACAGGAAGCCACGATATCGATATCTCGGGGTTCAAAGGTCACTGATATATCGATCGTATTGATAAGACTAAGAGTATCGATAAGGGATCCAAATGCATTATAGTGAAATGCATCTTCTTTGGTAGGGGATAGATAGTGAGTCATTATTTTGTTGATAATAACCCGCAAGGGTTTTAGATGTGTTACTTTTCCCACGAGGTTATATTTGGAAGTTCATGGCTATGACTACCATTTGAGTATTTAATACAGAAATACCGTGTTAGGTAGTGACATCGAATATAATATCTCATTCAATGGTTCATTCAGTCAAGCAGTTAACATCTGGTTAAGACATAAAGACAAATTAATTTGATGCGCGTGCAGTCTGAACCGTTACAAAAGTCATGTGAAATATAATAATTGATGAAATATTATTCGATCATCAATTCGTCTAAAGATATTTAGATTTTACATGCATAAATTTGCAGCTAACAAATTATTTCGTTTTAAAAATACTTCCTCACCAAAATAATAAAAAATAGTCATCATAATAGAAAATTACAAATATTACCAGAGATAACTGTTTTTTGTATACTGAAAACGCTTATATAGAAATAATTTCTTTCTCAAAAACATTCTATATGAACATATCTGTAGTTTATTGAATATGCACCGAGAGAAAATAAGTTCCTCAATAGCTAGTTAGTCATTTAAAGCTATCAGAAAAATCATCGCTTAGACGAAAGATAAGAATGATATCGGAGATTCATTTTAAGGTCAATCGACTACTTCATTATATTAACTTTAATCTAGCCCTGTGTATCACTCCATGCCGGATTTACGCATGTATCACTCGTTATCACCGTCTTTCATCTCGTTGGTAAATTAGATTTCCTTTAAAGGAAGCCTAGACATTGATACACTGCCACAAGCCAACCGATTCTAAGCATTTCTGTGACGTCATTATACTACAAGGTGAGTGCTAATTCAGGATGATGACTGCGAGGTTATTATATGACTGTAGACATGATCAGTTGTAGACATCATTGTGGTGGGGATCACTAGATACTTCGGTGTTACACTTGCACTTTGATAAAGACCCTTGCGTCTGCTAGTACTGATTTAGTGCCTGTCTGACACTTCTTGTGTGAAGCTGATACTTAATTCTCTCATTATGAGAGATGCTGCCTTGACATATCGGTAACATCGACTGATCACAATATCGGTGGCTGTTCACACCTATTTAGGGATTCTACATGTACGGATAAGTGGCACATACTATCCATCGCTAATATGGAGGGTTACGAAGAACTAGGCGAACTGGGGCGCGGAGCTTTCGGCAAGGTGGTTAAAGCCAGACATATTGCTTCGGATAAATTGTACGCTCTTAAATTCCTGTCATTTAATGCAGCCGAAGTAGAGCTTAAGCCAATGACTAGTTTACCAGCGCATCCTAATCTAGTAGCATACGTCGACTCTTTCAGGATTAAGGCAACGGGATGGACTTCTTTATTCCGAAAGTACGGTTTGTCGTGTATCGTCATGGAGTATTGCAACTGTGGGAATCTCAACAACTACGTGCTCGTAGAAAAACCAAATGCATCGATTAAATTGCGCCTATCACGACAAATCGCATCGGGCGTTAAATTTCTTCATCAGAACGGTGTTGTGCATCGCGATCTAAAACCTGACAACATTATGATCAGTCACGATAAATCAAGCGTTAATCTCAAAGTCGGGGACTTTGGAGTTGCTAAAATGGTAGCGGATTCAGAATTTGATGGCGAACTTCGAAGCTATTATATGGGCACGGCGCAAGGTACCCAACTGTTCATGGCTCCTGACGTCTTTGAAGGGTGTTATACGGAAAAGGCTGACGTGTTCTCTATGGGTCTTGTCTATGCCGCCATGTGGTCAGGACAATCGCTAGCATGGAGGGACAAGTGTTTTCTTGCGGTCATCGCCCATATTAATAGCGCGTACGTCCCAATTGGAAAGGCGATGCAAGAGGGCAAACTTGATAGATACATCGTGGGTGGCGAACCGCATAAGGTACCGAACTACATCCGGAAACTTGTAGAACGGATGACGGCCAAATGTCATCATGATCGACCGAGTGCTGCTCAAGTGGATACTATTTTGCAAAGTAAAAGTTGCGTTATACTCTGAGTGTTGACATCTTTTTACTCCACCCAAAATGCTATATAGTATGGATCCTTATAAATGACAACACGTCTGGATATTCTTGATGTCATGGTCAAAACAATAATGGCTTATTGAATGTAGTCAACACCGATGTATTATCTGACACTTAGTCACTTCCTCAATGATTTGAATGAGTGCGATCAACTTTGAATAAATATATATAACTTATTTGTAAAATAAAATATTGTGATCTCTTCTCAATTGTGGTCTTAACCCAATTGAACAGAAGTATAGGGTGAGTCAAAATTGTTCGGACCCAAATTAATTAAATCATTCAAAAATGTTCTCGTTATAAAAACAAGAGTAAATCAGATATGTTAGAGATTGGTAAGTGTTACATATTTTATGAACACTTAAAGTATATTCATGGAACCATCTCTAAGAAATGCGCTTGCAAAGAACAAAGTGGCATTTGACATTAACAAAATAGTTTTGCGATTCAGTTCAGTTGGAATGTAAGACCGTGTTCCGTTATGATATTTTCTTTGAAAATTCGAATTTCTGGAGAAAAGGAAGTTTTAAACCATTTGAAAGAACACGACAACAACTCATCTAATTGTCCAACAAAAAAAAAAATCAAAAAAAAAAATTGGTGAACTTAGAATCCCTATAATTCTGACCCATCCTGTGTTATGCCCACATACATGCACACTGAAATATCGTGTTACCACACGAATCGACCGGGTAAACCCAAAATGAATAAAAAATACCAGATATACCAAAAAGGCTGAAAAAAATTAGTTGGAATTTATTGTATGAAATTTGACAATGTTTAATATTGCATCGACATTTTATGTACAGATGTGTAAGCGATGGCCAAGCTCGGAAATTCATTTATTGTTGTATTGTATATTTAGGGATTAAATCATGTTTCAACGTACGTATGTGCATTACCAATCGACAACGGTGTTCGCGCGTCTGTGTGGTTGTCGATTGGTGATGCACATACGCTGAAACATTTAATCCCTTTCAACAACGGCCAGGTATTTGAACGCCATTTCATAAATAGACAATGCAAATAAGAACATAATTTAATTGTCATTATTAACAATTTCATTCAATTAAAAATAAAAAATAAACACAAAGAAATTATAATAATAACCATGTTCCTTTCATTCGATGTAGACAGTTGGCACGACCATTCCAAAATAACACATTGCGCTGCGTAAACGCACTATCCGCGTGGCTCGGTTCGATCAGCGCGCTTGTTGCCCATAGCAACGTTGTTCAACTCAAATCAACAACGCTTTCCTATCTGTACTTGAGGTATGGGGTAGTTGTTGAATATGAAATGTCATAATCGCTCAAGGTCGAATGTCCCCGTGACCAAGGCATGCTGGGAAGCAGAAAACCTGACAGGGGCGGATTATAAGCTGATAAAAAAACAAATTGCAGACCTTTCTTCAAATTACTGATGGCAAAATTCGATTCTGGGAACACGTTCTTCTTGTGTATTAATTTCATAATGCATGATTCTGCACGTACCAGGATACTGAACAATCAATTTAATATATTTAAATTGCCGGAAATGAACGGAAATTCAAACATAACTTGTTAGCATTTCAGGAAATATCGTTTAGTTAAATACTGGGCATGCTTCAGGTGACAGCATTATATGATTTGTGTAAAAGGAATGGCTTTATTTATTGGCGTATCTCTATAGTAGACCACGCTATCCTTTAGTTGCATGATGTTAATAACTGTTTCACATTTGACTGGTCAGCTAGCCATTCATTCATTTTGCAGGTACATCATTTCTTTTCCAAAATATATACACGGGTTGGTGACTGCTCAAAAATACCCAAAACTTTCCAGGTAATTTATATGCTCATTCCTCATACTCCAAAAACTAAAAACTTAATTGTACAATTGTGAAGAAATTACAAATCATATCATACAAATACTGATACTTGCACACATTCCAATCAGATTGTGATTTGCCCAATAGCGTAGCCAGGAGGAGGAGGGGGGGGGGGGGGGGGGGGGGGGGGGGGGGGGGAGGGGGGGGGGGGGAGGGGAAGGGGTGCAGAGTCCAAGGGGTGCAGAGTCCCCCCCCTGAAATTTTGATCGGGATAATCGGAAAGACAAAGAAAGGGAAAGAAAGGGAGAAGAGGAGACAAAAAGGGAAGGAAAGGGAAAGGGAAAAGACAGAAAGGAGAAAGGAAGACAAGCAAATGAGTTGGAAAATTGCAGTTTTTACGCCAGTATGGGGACGCAACCCCTCTAACCCCCCCCCCCCCCCCCCGCTTGTCATTTTCTTTTTTCTTACTCGACGGCAAATCAAAAAGTTACACATTAAAAAACTGGCTACGCCACCGGGTCGAACTGGTGTTCACCGGGGGAAAATACCCTTTGCCCCCCCCCCCAGGACAAGTGACCCTGGCTACGCTACTGGATTTCCCCTAATCCGCTCCCCCATTTTAATCCCTGGGTGGAGAGAGAGCTACAAACCTCACTACATATTCTATCTCACCTGAACTTCAAGATAATTTAAATTTCTATTTGCGCGTGAATAATACAGAAATATGCTTGATAACCTCCGAGCTCTCAACAGGTATTTGTGCAACATTTAAAGAAAACAAAATAAAATAAAATAAATCAAAATAAAATTTAAAAAAAAAAAAAAAAAAAAAAAAAACCAAACAAGTTTCGCATTTTACAGAATATTTTGCCAAATGTAGAAATTAAAAAGTACGTGCTGAAACATGAAATTCTGCATATGAAACTGTTTCTATATTATATCTGAAATATATGAGGCATTTCAAAGGATTTTATTTTCCCGCGTATGCTTTCGAAACATTAATCACGGACACATTTAAGTTGGATTTGCGTCAATATGTTTTCCTCCAAGCAAGAGATTTATTAAAAATAATCACTTCTCGTTACAGCATATTACTCTTCACACATTTGCAAACATATTTTATATAATAGGTGTTACAGTTTAAATATCATTGTTATACTTGTAGCGAAATATAGTAATTATATAGTTGTATACATACCCCTTACCTCCTGAAAAATAAAAACATCGAAATGCAGAATAGTTCAACCGAACAGAGAATTACAGCTCATTTTTTCCTATCAAATTGTGTAAGTGTATTATTGCTTATTTAGATCAAATCCAAATGTATATTGCCATTACATTGGACTGTTACAATATGTCTTAAGATTTTTAGCAATCATTTAGAGAACAATTTACAGCCTTTTGCAGCCTTTCTTTGCCCTTATACCACATGCTTAAAATGTTCCAAGACGTTTGTTCCACCTATATCAATACATGGCCATTTACCTTTGATTGAATTAACACTACCATAATACCGTTAAACTTCATCTATAAGCCCCCATTGACTAATAGTTAGTAAGCTGAAAATAGAAAAAAAAGGTATGAGCGCCCTCTTTTGATCTAGAGAAATTAGCATGAATGATTTTAGTGTATTCGATATTCAATATTATAAAGTTGTATTACTATCTAAATAATTTCATGGACAGACGAATTGCTCAATTGGTAAAGCGCCCGGTAAAGCGTCAACTTCAGTATCACGAGGTTGGTGGATCAATTCTCAACTACACCCTTTGCAATTTCTTTTGAAATCCAAGTGATATAGAAATTAATGCAAACTTTAATGTAAAATTATTACTCAATTATACTAGCTTTATTGTTATTTTTCAAAAAACAAGCGCATAATTAATTTGATTGTATAAAGTAATGGTCTTAATAGTCCAACCTTTTTATAAGCTAAAACACATTTATACTACAAATTAACCACAGCAAAATGTATTCATTGGCTTATTTTAAATGTTTCACACAGTAATCTTAAACGTTTCCTTCATCATGATTTAAGGGCAAATTATGATGATGCATATTAGGTTGGTAGATCAAGTTAAGCAACAAAATGAAAGTAACTATGCAAACCACTATAATCCTGGTCTCACAATGAATAGGTGAATGAATGAATAAATGAATGAATGAATGGTTGGCTATTAAATCAATTTATTTCCAATAAGATAGAGGGCCGTCCATTTATACCGACCCATCAATCATACGTGTAGTTATAAAACAGTATCTGACATAGCAGTCTCGTTTAGCTCAATTGGTTAAGCCTAGGGCAATTGTGATCGCAGGTTCCAGATGACAATACCTGGTTCGAATCTCACTTCAAGACCTTTTCTTTTGGAAAGGTCATAATTTTCAAATTCTTGACAGTGTTTTATTTTTATGATGAATGAACAAGGAATCTATTTTTGTGGGTTTTTTTTTTAAAAAAAAAATAAAAAAAGGAAACAAAATTTAAGCAAACTGGACACGCAGTCCATGGCCAGTCAATAAAGTTTTGACTGTTTGCATGTTGTCCTCATTAATACGAAAGGCAACATTGCACGTTTGAGCCATACCTATTCTTGGCGAATGGTAGATCGGCACTGATTTTGGTTTCAGCACCGCATAATTGCGGGAGATAAGGCCAGCGTCAAAAACAGCTGCCATCATCCCCGCGTGATCTCTTTTCAGGCTAGCCTGTTTTCGAGATATAGCAATGCCCACTACAGCAACAGCATTGCTGTAATGGGGGTTATCCCTGTCTCTTCTCAGGCATTAACCTTCTCCCACAACAAGCGTGCTGCTGCCATATTGGCATTTACACTCCAAAATAGCCTCTAAAATCACTCCACTCCAATCACCACCATCTTTATAGTTGAAACAAATTTACACAACCCCCTGTTCAAGAATAAAAAGTTACATAACCCCCCCTATTTTTCAACATATGAAAGTTACATGACCGCCCCCCCCCCTCCACCATAAATAATGAACGGTCCCTAACATGAATGGCAAAGATATGCAGATTCCTTTATTCATTCAAGAT
Source organism: Ophiura sarsii (assembly GCA_035610835.1). Lineage (NCBI taxonomy): Eukaryota > Metazoa > Echinodermata > Ophiuroidea > Amphilepidida > Ophiuridae > Ophiura > Ophiura sarsii. Next base: position 120,608,952 of record CM069441.1, on the reverse strand, counting down.
AAAAATAAAAGAATTTGAAGTGAAATTCGAATCAGGAATTGTCATCTACAACCAACAATGGCCAACCATCCACAAAAAAACACAATTTAACAAAAGACCATAAGTAGCAGAATTGAAAAGCAGTGAATTGTAATCAATAGTCCCATTGTACTCCATCCATGCATATCTTCTTCAATACAAATCGTGGAGGTTGATTTGAACCATAGATAATCGACACAGGGATGGTTAAGTCCCGGATTATCTCTATTGAAATGTTGCTCGGAGCTGATCTATGTCTGTTTTGCACACACCTCTAGCATTGACTAGCATTTTTGAAAATCCCGGTAAACAGAACGGGTATTGATAGTCTATTGCGGCAACTACAGTATCTAATACTAGCTAACGGGATACATAAAATTAGTTTGATAAAAAAAGCAACGGTGAAAGTTAAGATACTTCTAATATTTGAAGCATATAAATTTAATACGCATTCACCGATGCGATAGATGTAACGATATTTGTGAAGTTTATAGACACTTATTTCACCCAGTTTTCTATTACACGTAAACTCTAACTCATGATGAGCGCGATGGACAATAGCACTTCTTTTTAAATCGATTCCTAGCCATTTAATGCATCTGGGAACGAGAGTGGCGTATTATTTATGGATGTTAAGAAGTTATTTCATGTCAGGGCGAAAGGCTACATCGGCTTTTGTGTTGAGCGACCTTGGTCCAAAACACAAATAGCTTCAAACAAAACACCCACTATAAACCATCCCTGTGTCGATTATCTATGTTTGAACTAATGTCCGCCCGTAAAAGTATCCTCTAATAAATGATTAATACTGTCTTCAGAAGTCCAGTTTATTTAAATGTTTGTACTATTTATAAACGATTGTGATAACATTAAAAAATTTAAAAAAAAGAAAGAGAGAAAAAAGAGGGAAAACCCACATTAAAGACAAAGATAGATTCCTTATTTATTCATGGTAAAAAACAAAGTTGAGAATTTGATATACACCGTAAATATTTATAAACTTTCCAAAAGAAGAAGTCTTGAAGTGAGATTCGAACCAGGTATTGTCATCTGGAACCTGCGATCATAATTGCCCTAGACTTAACCAATTGAGCTAAACGAGACTGCTATGTCAGATACTGTTTTATAACTACATGTATGATTGATGGGTCGGTATAAATGGACGGCCTTCTATCTTATTGGAAATAAATTGATTTAATAGCCAGCCATTCATTCATTCATTCATTGTGAGACCAGGATCATAGTGGTTTGCATAGTTACTTTCATTTTGACCAACCTAATATGCATCATCATAATTTGCCCTTAAATCATGATGAAGGAAACGTATAAGATTACTGTGTGAAACATTTAAAGCCAATGAATACATTTTGCTGTGGTTAATTTGTGGTATAAATGTGTTTTAGCTTATGAAAAGGTTGGACTATTAAGATCATTACTTTATACAATCAAATTAATTATGCGCTTATTTTTTGAAAAATAACAATAAAGCTAGTATAATTGAGTAATATTTTTACATTAAAGTTTGCATTAATTTCTATATCACTTGGATTTCAAAAGAAATTGCAAAGGGTGTAGTTGAGAATTGATCCACCAACCTCGTGATACTGAAGTTGACGCTTTACCGGGCGATTTACCAATTGAGCAATTCGTCTGTCCATGAAATTATTTAGATAGTAATACAACTTTATAATATTGAATATCGAATACACTAAAATCATTCATGCTAATTTCTCTAGATCAAAAGAGGGCGCTCATACCTTTTTTTCTATTTTCAGCTTACTAACTATTAGTCAATGGGGGCTTATAGATGAAGTTTAACGGTATTTAAACATATATGATATTTGTTACAAAATTCCGTTAATGAAAGAAATTATCCATTACTTGTTAACATATCATTTATGAACACTACTCCTCTAACATACCAATGTTTATACATGTATCCAGATCGATTATAAATCAAAGTCTTTTATCATTCCACCAAAAACATTCCTTGCAATGGAGTTATAATCCAAATTTGGTTATGAATAACATTAACCTTATTTTCATCCATCTATTTGCTCCAAATTTAAAATCAAATTTTGATAATATAAAACATTTATCCACGGTCTCTCTTCCATACACTGTCAGAAAGCGTTTTAAATATGATCTAATATTATTTTCGCCCAGTTGGACAGAAAGTGATGAAGTTTAATCCACTTTTAGTCACCTAATTTCATACGTCTTAATCTAACTATCTTTAAAACCTTAAAACGCAAAATAATATGAGACACTTTTACCGACATTATATTCTTGTATCATTTCGCTACGTTTGATCAGATTTGCCATTCCATATGAATTCAAATATAGAATCATTTACGTCTCGCAAATATGGATCTGAACTGTTTGGAGACATTTGACCGATATAGTTGAATTTTGATAATATAAAACATTTATCCACGGTCTCTCTTCCATACACTGTTAGAAAGCGTTTCGACTACAAAGCAATTGCGGGTTTTTTAAATATGATCTAAAGCTTTTTTAAAGCTACAATGTACCTTTCATAGCAATACAATGATTCTCAAACGCATCACATAATACGCCATTAATTAAATCGTTGTATATCATCATATTCCCAATCATTACAGATACCTTTCATAGCAATACAATGATTCTCAATCACTATGATTACATCACATTTTACGCCATCAATTGCACTGTTGTAGGTCTATATCATTATATTTCCAATCATTACAGATACCTTTCATAGCAATACAATGATTCTCAAACACCATGTAACATAACATTATATGGCATTAATTACACTGTTGTATATCATCATATTTCCAATAATTACAGATACCTTTCATAGCAATACAGGGTGAGTCAAAAAGAAGTTGTACGGGAATGAATATTTGTTTAAAAATAGACCAAACAAATTTGACAAACCAATGAGACACGTATTCTAAGAACGATCCTTTCCGCTCATATGACAAAAGAAATCGTTGAAATCGATCAATTATATCAGGAGCTATGTCTGTTTTAATAAAAGAACCCGGTTTTTTTAGCTGTCCACGGAACGCTTAATTCTCTTGATATCTACCAACTCTAAGTTGACAGCAAAATGTACACACGGTCATTCATATTCACATAAGATTAAAGCCCGGGAGTTTCAAACACAGGTGGGAATGGTGTGCCTAAAATATATAATCAGTGACTACAATAAGACTTTAACCTTCTCTTTTTGACGGATTCTATGATTTTGCATTCTGAGGAATAAAACAATTACTACCTGATATGATAATGATGAGTTTTAAACATTTTCTTTACTTTGTTCTGTTTTACGTATCGGTGGACAGCTAAAAAAATGGTTTCTTTTAGTAAAATAGCTATAATATCTGGATAGGAATGATCGATTTCAGTCATTCTTTTTTTCAGATGATCGGAAGAATATTCTCGTCAAAATTTCGCTTGAGTTTAAGGTCAATTTTTTTTCTTTTTCTTTCTCAGGAAAAATTATTCAAATCCGTACAGCTTCTTGTTGACTCACCCTGTACAATGATTCTCAAACACCATGATTACATAACAGTATATGCCATTAATTACACTGTTGTATATCATCATATGTGACACCACAAAATGAGAGTAAAGTAGCAAAAGAAAATTATGGTAAATTAAAGTCAATCACCGCTGAATTATTGAATTGGAGAAAAAGGCTTTCAAAGTCAGTGAAGCCTCACTTGGCTCTCCAAAATATTCTGTCAAAACTTAATCGAAAGGTTTTTTTTATGCCAAAGACCTCTTATTGAACGGCCTGTCATTGATTCAAACTACTATTACTAGCTCCGGAAAGCCCTGACCTTTAATACCATACCAAATTTGCCGTAGGGGATACTATTTTAAACCCGTGGAAATGACGATGTAAACAAGGTAATTTCGAGACATTTCGAGATATTTTTCCTCTCTTTGCGTTCATCTTGAGATGTAAGAATAAAATGCCCTCTCTAAAATTGCTTTAAAACATATGTTGACCCAAAATATTTTCTTAATACTTCAGAATGTGATACATAAATAGTTTATCTTTCCCAAAATGAAAATATCTCATTTTCGACCTCCTCTTGTCAAATCGACTATTTCAGGCCCAGCGACTTTACGCTCATTTTGTCGTGCCAGGTAACATATTTCCAATCATTACAGATACCTTTCAGAGCAATACAATGATTCTCATACACCATGATTACATAACATTATATGCCATTAATTAACCTGTTGTATATCATCATATCTCCAATCATTACAGATATCGCCTTTCATAGCGATACAATGATTATAAAACACCGTGATTAAATCACATTATATACTATTAATGTCACGGTTGTATCATCATATTTCCAATCATTACAGATACCTTTCATAACAATACAATGATTTTCAAACACTATGATTACATAACATTATATGCCATTAATTACACTCATGTATATCATTATATCTCCAATCATTACAGATACCTTTTATAGCAATACAAGGATTTTCAAACACCATGATTACATAACATTATATACCATTAATTACCCTGTTGTATATTATCATATCTCCAATCATTACAGATACCTTTCATAGCAATTCAATGATTCTCAAACGCATTACATTATATGCCATTAAATAACTGATGTATTATCATCATATTTCCAATAATTACAGGTACCTTTCATAGCAATACAATGATTCTCAAACGGATCACATATGCCATTAATTAAACTGTTGTATATCATCATATTTCCAATCATTACAGATACCTTTCTTAGACATACAATGATTCTCAAACACAATGATTACATCACATTATATGCCATTAATTACACTGTTGTATATCATCATATCTCCAATCATTACAGATATCGCCTTTCATAGCGATACAATGATTATAAAACACCGTGATTAAATCACATTATATACTATTAATGTCACGGTTGTATCATCATATTTCCAATCATTACAGATACCTTTCATAACAATACAATGATTTTCAAACACCATGATTACATAACATTATATGCCATTAATTACACTCATGTATATCATTATATCTCCAATCATTACAGATACCTTTTATAGCAATACAAGGATTTTCAAACACCATGATTACATAACATTATATACCATTAATTACCCTGTTGTATATTATCATATCTCCAATCATTACAGATATCTTTCATAGCAATACAATGATTCTCAAACGGATCACATATGCCATTAATTAAACTGTTGTATATCATCATATTTCCAATCATTACAGATAACCTTCATAGCGATACAATGATTCTGAATACATTAAATTATATATGCCATTAATTACACTATTGTGTATCATCATATTTCCAATAATTACAGATACCTTTCATAGCAATACAACTTCTCAAACACCATGATACATCACATTATATGCCATCAATTACACTGTTGTATTACCATCATATTTCTAGTCATTACAGGTACCTTTCATAGCAATACAATGATTCTCAAATACATTTCATTATATGCCATTAATTACACTGTTGTATATCATCATATTTGAAAATACAGATATCTTTCATAGCAATACAATGATTCTCAAACGGATCACATTATATGCCATTAACTAAACTGTTGTATATCATCATATTTCCAATCATTATAGATACCTTTCTTAGCCATACAATGATTCTCAAACACCATGATTACATCACATTATATGCCATTAATTACACTGTTTGTATATCATCATATTTCCAATCATTACAGATATCTCCTTTCATAGCGATACAATGATTCTAAAACACCGTGATTAAATCACATTATATGCTATTAATTTCACGGTTGTATCATCATATTTCTAGTCATTACTGGTACCTTTCATAGCAAGACAATGATTCTCAAATATATTTCATTATATGCCATTAATGACACTGTTGTATATCATCATATTTCCAATAAAATACAGATACCTTTCATAGCAATACAATGATTCTCAAACGGATCACATTATATGCCATTAATTAAACTGTTGTATATCATCATATTTCCAATCATTACAGATACCTTTCTTAGCCATACAATGATTCTCAAACACCATGATTACATCACATTATATGCCATTAATTACACTGTTGTATATCATCATATTTCCAATCATTACAGATATCTCCTTTCATAGCGATACAATGATTCTAAAACACCGTGCTTAAATCACATTATATGCTATTAATTTCACGGTTGTATCATCATATTTCTAATCATTACAGATACCTTTCATAGTAATACAATGATCCGCAAACACTATGATTACATTACATTATATACCATTAATTAAACTGTTTTATATCATCATATCTCCAATCCTTACAGATACCTTACATAGCAATACAATGATTCTCAAACGCATTACATTATATGCCATTAATTAAAATGTTGTATATCACCATATTTCTAATCATTACAGATACTTTCACAGCAATACAATGATTCTCAAACACCATGATTACATGACATTATATGCCATTAATTACACTGTTGTATTATCATCATATTTCCAATAATTACAGCTACCTTTCTTAGCATTACAATGATTCTTTAACGGATCACATTATACGCCATTAATTAAACTGTTTTGTATCATCATATTTCAAATCATAAAAGATACCTTTCATAGCAAAACAATGATTCTAAAACACCATGATTAAACTACACGGTTGTATCATCATATTTCTAATCATTACAGATACCTTTCATTGCAATACAATGATTCGCAAACACTATGATTACATTACATTCGGCCGAGTGCACCAATGACGAGTAGCTGAAGAATAGCGCTACCTCGCTAGTAGCTGAGGCGTAACCCAAAATTTGGAGAGCACCAAATCGGGGTAAGCTACTAGGCTAGTAACTGGCGGATAATTTACGCTAAATGTTATACCTGACCGGACCCAAGAGTAAGTTGGAGCATAGCGTTTTATGCCACAAGTCAGTCGATTCTAGCAGTAGCGTACATTTGTTGCGAACATTAGAGAGGATGATTCGCTGATGCGGAAGGACCAACTGCGCTTGCTTGCACAGAGGGTGTCTATTTGAAGTGGAATGTGACCCCTCATTAAGCTGAAAGATTTTATATTTTTGAAACTCAATCCATGCAATTTGGTGAATACTTTTAGTCAAAAATCCTTTTGTCCATTCAAACACTAATCGCACCGACTTTGGGTCATATTTTGACCAAAATGTACTAATTGTCCAAGGATTTTAAATAATGACTAAATAAATACATAAATAAACTTATAATAATGGTTTTTATTAATTAAAAACTTATAAAGCCAAAGTTTCAACATTATTGTGAGTGGAAGGGTAGAACTAGAAGAACAAAAAAATGAAATCATATTGTGCCGTGTGGTATCGAACCGAGGTTTTGCGGTTCACAAGCGAAGGACAAGGTATCCACCCCACGGAAGTATTTGTGTTAAGAGATGTGTTATAATTGTATATACCCTTAAACTACTTGTCATTAAAATTGTGCTTTTTGGTGCAATATTTGTATGTGCCCCTCGCCCAAAATATGTTTGTAATGTCATGATAGTCCTTATTTTTGAAAAAGCGATAAACAACTTCGAAATTTTTGGCCAACAAAATTGCATCGTTTTTTGTCTGGAACGCAGGCCGACTCAACGTGATTCTTTATGTGCACTCACCTATGACCTAGCGAGTAACGACACATTATAAATATTACGGAGGACCATTCACGTCTGAATGTACAGTTAACTATGACAATATCACTGGAACAACCTTATAGATCAAACAAGTGCTCGTGGTTAGACAAAATAAATATGGTGTAAGAAACAGTATTTTCAAAGTTTATTATTACATAGGCGATTTTGTTTGAGAGCGGATGCAATTCACCCCTCCTTACACGTCGATAAATGTTCAGTTTAGATTGATTTTGCCACGCTGAGGGTGACCTAGAATTGGGCAATACGCTTTCTATATTTCTCCAAGGTCAGTCTCAAGAATATTTAGAGCCTCGTGTAACTGAAGATTTGTAAATAGCTCTCGGAGTGTCTCGACAGGATCATAGTATCGTCCTTCATCCAATGACTGCCCTTCCTTATGTTCCAAGTAATGTTCCAAGACCCACAACGCGGGACATGCGTTCACGCACCGTTGTTTTATCGCACGTATTGTCCAGTTTTCCCTAGCGATCCTGTCCAAATTATTCTCTTGAATATAGGGTACAATTAGTCGCCAATCGCGATCGGATTCGACATCAAGAGATATTAAAAGCCTGTAAAAAGCGTCGGATTTCAGTCGTCCTATGTTTATTCGTGTGACACCAGGATACAATCTTTCGCAAATGGATTTCGAGCATGCCTGTATATGGGAAGGAATATGTGGGATGTAAAAACACCCCTACATTGGTATGGAACAGTCCATGTCGATTGTTATTATTAATATTGACTTAAGCCAATCAGCGCTCAGATGGTGAATAACCATTAGCCAATCACAGCTGAGCGCTGGTTGACTTGCGGCCAGCGTCGCCAGATATTCTTTCTCTTTCGTATCGTGTCGTGACCAGGGCAGACGTCCCGTGTTGTTTGTCTCATCATTTTCGTTTTGTAAACTTCTATTATTTGGAGCAACGTATCATTTGAATAAACGACCAATAATGGTGAAGTAAAGCTACTAGTTTGTGTTAAAGACTTTCATTTTCAATGTAAGAATTGGCTCTTACAAATAGATGAAATGATCTCAATCATACAAAATGATTATTCCCCGACTACTATTTTCACATTTAAAAAATGTTCACGGACATATTCAGAAAGATGACAACGTCAATAATTGTTTATAATTTGTTGCCATTTATTGAGATGGATTATTAAAATGTCATCAGAAAAAATAGTATCTGTATTATTTGTTATTGTAAAAATGACTTTTGTAATGATAATTTTGTTTACGTACCGGTCTATGTGTATGTGTGTCCGCCTTAGATTCTCCCTCAAAAACTTCAGGCTGTGGTCTAAGTTCTATGGGAGTTTGGGATGTTTGACCAAGGCGCACGGTACAATGAACGCTTGCGGACAGTGCAGGGTCGGTACCTTTGAAGTCAAGATCGATAACACGATATGGTCGCCCTCTACGCCATATATCGGAGAATGGTACAAACGTCTAAACGGATATCAAAAAAAAAAAAAAAATCAGTGGTTTTATCTATCCATTCCGACATTTAACTCATGGGTGTAATGTATAGTTATACAGGGTGGTTCAATAAAACGTTGACAGTTTTGTGAAGCCATTTTTTTAAAATTCTGTAGATTTAATAAAAAATCTTTTTCAATATTCATCAACTATATGATCTTGACCATCTATGCTGAAAATATCGTTACAAATTACCTTACGGTTGCAAAATAACAGCTATTTGAACAAAGTCTGTCCCATTTCACTCTGTCCACGGGTACTGATTTCGCGACGTTACACTGAATACTGAATGATGAATTGCATGCTAGTAATCTAAGAGTTGAAGATCCCGCCAGGTGAAAGTAATTGTTAACATCTTAACTATCTATTCAGGTGTGAAATCAATACGTAATAATAATACCACGAGTGACCCTAGTTAGAATGATTGAATTTCATAGATTGGAAGTGTAATTGTCTATGCTCAATGTCTTAAAAGTGACGATGCCATTTAATGTTATCTTGCTGGTCATTTTCCGTAGACTTACCCGTGGACAAAGAGATTCTCTTCAAATAGCTATCATTTTGCCGCCTTATCATTATTAACATTGAGATTTTCAGCATAGATGGCCAAGATGATATTTTTGAGGAATATGTAAAAAAAATTAAACCAAATCCCACAATTTTGAAAAAATATGGCTTTGAAAAACCGTTTTATTGAACCACACTGGTTGTAACGTCGCGAAATCAGTACCCGTGGACAGAGTGAAATGGGACAGACTTTGTTCAAATAGCTGTTATTTTGCAACCGTAAGGTTATATGTAACGATATTTTCAGCATAGGTGGTCAAGATTATATAGTTGATGAATATTGAAAAATATTTATTTTTAAATCTACAGAATTTCAACAACAAAAATGGCTTCAAAAAACTGTCAACGTTTTATTGAACCACCCTGTATATAACTTCCACAACAACTGTATAATTCTGACTGGTTAATTGATATGCATTATTCCCAGTGTTATTATATTTTTAGGTTTCATTTAACTATGCGGTCAAAGGGTGCATAGCACAAGGCTTAACATTATTATACTTATCTGCCTCAGTAAAAGGAACGATAACGAAGATGAGCGCGTGGATGGACATGATAACACCCGAACTCACCGATTACACATAGGGGGTAACATCCCTGGAACAAACGTAAGCTAGATAGTTTTATTTTCAGTAGTAATTAAAATGGTAGAACTTATATCATAATGCGTACTAGTCATTTGATTGTATATGTTATGCAAGTTTCAACACAAAGGGACTCTTTGGTCATTTCAAAATCTGTGTCTTTAAATCTACTATAATTAGACACACTGTTATTGTGTTTGGAGGTTTCAAGACCTCTCTTGACTTACCAGGGAGTTTCCTCGCACGGTCCATCCTTCGTGACACTCAGTAATATTCACAAGCACGTGTTCATAGGTTCGTTGCACTGTTATGCGTTTGTGAGGAAGCAGCTGAATCCACCCTGGAAATTGTTCCTCTTCACGGCACACTTTCTATAAAGATATATTAAAAGATTTTTATAATATATTGTATTTATAAAGTGTACTTTTGGTCCCAGAAACACAAATACTACACGTTTGAATTAGAGTGTCCTGCAATAAACAATGATGGTTTTTAATTCTGTAAATAATTTGAAACATGTGAGTTTATACATAACTATACATTAATATTAGACTAGATCTGATCAAAGCTTTAAAATCTGATCAGAGATCATCCGACTACCCAACCGGATGTAACAACGGATACGTGCCTGACAGACGTGATAGACGGCGACTTCAGGCAAACAGTTTCAGAAACCTGATTTCCAGTAACATTGAGGGCGCCCTCCCATACGTATCTCTCAGTGCCCCTTAAAAATACTTGTAGTGGTTACATTGTCCAAATTGCCTCTGGGCACATTCGCAGATAGCAGCACGGAACTAGTACTACAGGGTGTATCAAAAAATGTAGGACACTTTTTGATGATTGTTTAAATCCGTGTTAAATCACTGAAGCATGACCAATTTTTATTTCATTGTAAAGTACAACCGATAAAGATAAAATCCTGAAAAGATAAATCCATCATTAATTAAGGAAATTGTGTCCTATTAGGCAAGGCAATCTATTTTGTAGTATGTACAATGGTCATTCACACAGTAACAGTAGAGAAACATGTCGAACGCGCACATGCCAATTCTACTTCTTATCATGCTGATGAACCATCTACAGTGGGTTCGAGAACTTTTTTAATTTGCACAGAATATGCATGCATATGATTTGTGGATTATTTAGCCAGTATTGATTTGTGCCAGAATTAAATGGATTACCAAACTAAACTTTGCTATTGACTGATAGATTATTTTCTATGTTTATATTATTGTAACGTATTGAAACGTAAACCAAGCTATTTACTGGTCTATACATGTAAATCCCATTGTACAAACCAGTAAATGACATGGTTTACGCAAATTATGTTAGTTTTCTTATTTTTCATCGGATTGATCTAATATTTTCAGGATATCATAATAATTAATTGGCTATGGTCCAATGATTATAACAAGTATTACACCGTCATGAAAAAGTGTCCTATTTTTTGATACACCCTGTATACTCAAATTCCTAATTTGATACATTACAGTGACCATACCAATCAAATTACATGTAGGCCTAGCTAGACCAAATCCATACTCACGACACAATGGTCATACAGAATGATCATGTAAGTAGTAGTAGCTCTATTTCTACACACTCGTAAGGCTTTAATCATCACGTTTGCATCGCGATAGTTTAATAAATATCATAGAATAGTACTGTATCCTAGAAAGAAAAGCTACGTACCTTTAAAGCTGTGTCTGTATCGTCGCAAAACCATAGTCTAAACCGGTACGTATTCGCATGCATCGGGTAAGTCTTGCCGAAACACACGATACGTTTATACTTGCGTGGTCGACCATACCGTTTAAAACCATATAGGCCAACATTTGTGCAAGGATCAACTCGCAGTAAGGCCGGCTTGCAGTTTGAATAGTGTTTTCTCGTTTTTTGGCGGCAAAATGAAGCCTCAAATTGCCAGTCGTCTGCCGCGTTGGCTTTCCGGCCTACATTCGCACAGTCGTCTGCTTCATTGGATTTCCGGTCTTCACTCACACAGTGTGGCATCAACCAGGCCTACGAGATGAATAGTAAACTACATGATATACGAGTAGGCCTACATGCTATAAAAAGTAGGCGGAACTGCTGAATGCACATTCAGCACATTCAAAACTTAATCCAAACCTTGCTTAAAGGTAAATGTTCCGATCACTTAGATTTTTTTCCTTCACATCAACATATTTTGATATCAAAAGAATTCCAATATTGTTCTCATTATTTCTGTAAAATATTAGGCGCAAGATATGTTCCATTTAAACGTTATAAGCCAACATGCAGTGAATTACCGCCAAAGGTGGTTAACCACCCAGCTAGTTTATGTACTACTAATGGGCAAATCGCATGTCACCTTGTGCTTCTAAAATAACTAAGTACCATTGAAGTTATACAACTCAAACTTTGGAATATGACTATTTTAAGGATGACCCTTCATGTAGAATAGAAAACATCAAGTAGAAAATCGGACCAGAAATCGGAACACCTACCTTTTAACAATGTTGTTACGATTTATTCCGCTGTGGTTAATAGTCTAGCATCGTTTCCATGAATGTATGTTGGATTCGACATTCGCCCCCAAAAGTATGATAATAGCAGACAGAAACTATTTCCTCGCGTTTTAGTTGGTCATAATTAGTTCATAATACGCCACATTAAAGGTGTATAACCAGATTTTTCCATACCGTATATTGTACTACATTATTTTAGGCACACCATTGATTTGAAAATAAACAAAATTCACTTGGAATTTGCACATAGAACGTTACACAGACTCTCGTATGGTTAACCACTAACCACTACTTTTCCGCTTATAATACTCTATATAAAGGAAATATATCTCAGGCCTACAAGTTTGCAAGGATAATGAGAACACGGGCCTTCTGCTGATATAACAATCTGAATTTTGATACAGTAATCGGACCACCCACCTTTAACATTCAAAAGAAAAATTAGTTACTGACACATTCGTGTTGTTTACATCACGTATACTCTCCCAGTAAGGTTGGATTAATGCGGAGTGATATATGGAGTAATGATCACATCACATTATGTTGACCATAATATTGTATCTATGTACACTGCATATAATGTAGTTTCTTTACAAGTATAGATTAATTTCAGTTTGATTAATCTCACTCCGTCTCCAGATTGAAACTGAAATTAGATTATTTATTTTACATGAGAGAAAAAAAACCATGAAAAATACCTTATCAAAATGAAAAGTCAAAACCGTCTGGTTCCTTACCTTTTCCTTGAACTGTAAACCTCCAGGTGGTGCACAGCATACAATTGGAGATATCACGTCTCCAAGTTTTGCCATGACACTGTCAATGCTATGGCATCTGAACTCTGAAATGAGAACGATTGAAGAAAAAAAAATGGGCGAGCTCTCTATATTATTTTGCACGTGAACATGATACGAGGCGTAAGTTCCTGTGATGTTTCAAAAGTTTTTACTGTATTCAATCTTGTTGTGATAAAATATTCGAGTTGTAATCCTTTGATATTTGAAAGGAGTGATTTGATTCTTGTCCAAAAAAGACTTTTCATCGTCGCTTCACAAAATGTTTAACAGTGGCAATAAGACAATTACAGAATCGTTTGTTTTTGTTGATTTTTAGTGATTAAAAAAAAAAAATCTTTAAATGTTGGTTATTTTTTTTAATTTTAAATTTCTTTTAAACATTTCAAAAAACCACGAGTTGGTCGGGCCCATACAACAGATAGAACAGCTTTTGTTTTACCTGACATGCTCACAGCTGTTTACTTACCAGATGGAGTGAGTATGTACCGTATCCAGTTAATGAAGACTGCAGAAAGGAGAGCAATGGTTACAGGTGACAGCGTTAGCGGGTCAGCACATGTGTGAACCAATGACAGTGCAAAGAAGATACTGAACTCTTGTCGTGTTCCATGTTTGATAATGAACTGTAGGAAGGATAGGCCATGGCTCTCGAAGCGAAGATATCTGTGGACATCTATCCAAGCTCGAACAATAAGAATACTACGAATGGCTAATAAAATGATTAACCAAACGCGTTTCGGATACATACACAGCCCTATAAACGTGAAATATACGACCTCAGCAACGTACACGACGTTTACACATGTCAAGTTGAATACGGAAAGAATAAAATAGATAGTCATTAGCGTTCGTCTGGAGAAAACCCGATAACTTCTCTTATACAATATCGGTAGCTGGATGACGCATATGCACAATAAATAATGCAGTATATCAATATCTCGATTTCGTGGACCAATTATCTTCATGGCTGCTACCTTGCGATGCCAATACTGCTCATAGTGAGTTACAATGTACGCAGCTGTAGGTATAATTTGGATAAGACAAAGAAAACGAGCGCATCTGATAAACATCTCTAGTTTACTTTCAGATTGTTTTACTAGTTTGCCGATGGCTCCGCACTTATGAACAAATAAGGTGGATGATAGTAGAATTATACCAGTAAACACGACGTGGTACCACGCGGGTTGTTCTGAACTCATAATGCTTCGAAGCCAGGGCGTCATTAGTTGGACGTCAAAGGTGACAAGATTGCCGTCATTGCTTCTTGTCCAGCATGAGTACATAGTGTTCATCTGCAATGTAATATGCGTTCCAAGAAGTATGCCAGAAACGAAATCTGTGTTGTCAGAATGTCGTTCTAAACATATGCTTGCATCGGGTCTTTCGGTTGTGGCATCCATTGTTGTATTAAGCAAGATATCGGCTATCATGGAGAGACGGTCTGAATCTGATCCTTTGTTAAAACACTCAAAATCGGTACCGGACATTTTAACATTCAACGGCACTTTCTTGTGACTTCCTGCATCCATTACACCAAGTGATAGCATATTGAAATCGAAAGGGAAACTCAAGAAATCAATACCTTTCTCGCCACGGGCTAAAACCCACGTGAAAGGGTCAACAATGTTGTTCTCATGTCCAAGATATGTCACCGACTTATCAGCGTCTTGTAAACTAACAGCTAAATGCACCAAGTCTTGAGACAGATCGAATACTTTTTTCAAATCTAATCTGACATTTAATGGTTCCTGAAGAGTACATTTTGTTGATTTCCTCGAGGGAAGATGGGAAGAACCCCTTGACATCGAGATCTTCTGCTCCTGATTGGTTAGTACTACAAGTCCCAACACTATTAAGTATTGAAGCCATATTGCTGGGGTGACTGCCATTATCGCTATGATGAAGTATCAATAACTATGCGACTAATATACCTAAAAGATGATGGAAAACACATGACAAACAATTAATTCAAAATCCTGATATACAATGCAGAAAAACGCAAATATGGGAGAGTGTAACAGTGTCCTTTTAAGTGTGATTGCATATCACCTTTGACATCACCCCCAAAAGTTTGAGTTCTATTGGAGCTGCTTTTATACTTTGACACAATGACGAACTTGGTGCAAAATGGTCCCCGGGGTATGAGGTATGTTATCATGGTTATGGTTGAATTGAAACGGTCTAATTAATAGCAATAACTTGAACTGTAGATGGCCTTTGACCTGATCCATTGCAAAATGATCTCAAGCCATCAGGTTTGTTGTCGCTAAGATTGAAAACAATCGGGTCATTTTTATATTTTACCTCTGGGTGATCTTTGACTTGACCTAATGCAAAATGGTCAACTGCGTACAAAGATTGTTGTTATCGTAATTGATGTAAATTGGATCAATTTCAAAATTTGACCCATAGGACCTTTGACCTCATAATCCTAATCATCAAGAGAACTGGATTTAAATGGGAATCAGCCCAAGGGCTCAATGAGAGGTTAATCTAATACCTTAACTTTCAAAACATATAATTTATAAACAAGAAGATTCTTCAACAAAAAACAGCGCTTAGGAGAGGTTGAGTTTGAATGCAAGCGGACATAACATGAAGAGTTGAATGAATTGTATTTTATCAAAACGAGTACTCTCAATTTTTCAACGAAATCAAGTTTCAAGTGTTAAATTTAATATAATAAAAAGTCATAATCAAGTTGTACATTATTGTTATCTTCATTACATAAACAAACAACCTGACAATATTGGGTGTTAAAGGTCCCACACTTAACCGAAATTGATTTTTGTATATGATATAAATGAAGGTGTTCTGATTGCTGGCCCGATCGTCGACATGATTTTATCTATAATACATAAAGGGCATCCTTAAAATAGTCATATTCCAAAATTTGAGGTGCATAACTCCTATGGTTCAAGGTGGCATGAAATAATTTGTCCACTGAGTAGTACACAAACTGGCGTTAACTACCTTTACCAATAATCATTTTGGCCTATAACGCATAAATGGAACATTGGCCAAAATGATGGGAGTTATTGGGGAGTAATTCTGTTATACCTTCACAGGGGTATTCATAGTGCGTCATTTTTAAGAACGACGCATACTACCGATATTGGTGTGTAGAGAATTACAGAATTATGCCGATCTGAACATGGAGATCTTGCGCCAAACATTTTACAGAAATGATGAGAAAAATATGGGGTTTCTTCAGAAAGGGTGATTGGAACATCTACCTTTAAGAACAGACCCATCACATCAAAGTCATGTAAAGTTTTTCACTCAACTGCTTCATTTGTTTTGCCATGCTGGTGAGATGCCAGGGTGACCAAATTAGAGGTATATGAATCTTCTTTATTCCGGAGGGGGGGGGGGGGGGGGGCGGCTTACTTATAATTAATTAATTAAATTGATGACATTTATTAAATTGATTAAATTCATTAATTTATTAATGTTTAATTTATTAATTCATTATAACTTATTATAACTTAGTTAATTATTTAATCAATGAATATATTAATATATTTATTAATTGATTTATTAAGTTGATTAATAATATGAACAATACATAGGCCTACAGTTCATGAAGTTATCAATTAATATTTATTTATTTCATTAAAGAAATTTATCTATTTATAAGTAAATTAATAATGTTATTAATTAATAAACTTATAAATGATCCATTAATTTTAAAATACATTTATGAATTTATGAATGCTTTAAAAATAAAAAAATGAATTTATACAATAGGGCGGGGCGTAAATAGGGAAGGTATTTTGTTCAAATCGGCCATGGTCAAAATGTATTCCACTTGACCCCACATGATCAAATATGCACTTAAAAAAAATTGAAGGGGGTCTTCAGACCCCACCACTACCCTTTATCCCCCTATAGGGGAATACATGGTAAAGTTGCCAAATTGGTGAAGCAAAATTAGGTTTCGACGTAGAACAAATTGGTACATATTTTTTTCAGCTTAATGCATTTCTATAAGGTACCCATAACGACATACTAAAAGTCTGAAAATATCAGAGTGTTAGAAATATGATTATTTGCATAAACTTAAAATGGCCGATAATTTGAGCATTTTCATTGTTTTGGACTTATTTCTTATCTTAGATAGTTGTTATAGCACTTTAAATAGCTTCAGCATATAAGTTATGAATGTATAACGTCTCAAAGGACATACAGAGACATATCTGCCCTAATATGTGCATCTTAAATTGCATAAATAAAAAATGGCCGCCAAAATTCTCAAATTAGCGGCCATTTTATGTTTATGCAAATTAGGCATATTTCTACCACACTGATATTTTCGGACTTTTAGTATGTCATTATGGGGACCTTATAGAAATGCATTGTGCTGAAAAAATTATGTTTCAATTTGTTTTAGGTCGAAACATAATTTTGCTACACCAATATGGCAATTTTACCATGTATTCCCCTATAGGGGGATTAAGGGTAGTGGTGGGGTCTGAAGACCCCCTCCGAATTTTTTTAAAGTGCATATTATTTAATCATGTGGGGTCAAGTGGAATACATTTTGACCATGGCCGATTTGAACAAAATACCTTCCCTATTTATGCCCCGCCCTATTATACAACTCAATGTCGTATACACCCTATGTTTCACCAATAGCAGGCTAGTGAGTATGACCACCACTGAGCCATCAGGATTGAATGGAGACATACTTATTAAACATGTAACTGTCTGTCACCATGCTGTAACCAAATGCCGCATGCTACCGATGTTGGTGTGTAGGGAATAACAGAATTATGCCACATTTGTATAGTTTTTGTCTTGTACTTTTCATGGGTGTAGAAATACTATACATATGTTATGTAAAATGGTTATATTATACTGATAGCATACTGCAGTTATGTTACTTATACACATAGGAGTAGTAATGAATACAGCCCTACAATAACAGCTGCCTGGAGGAGTTTTGAGCAAGCAGATAACGTGGATAATGTTTATATTGACTACTAAGCAATATGGCAGCTATTAGTATTAAACATATGATTCTCTGTTTTAGGCATATTATTTATGTAATCAAGTAGCCTCATGAACATCATGTTATTTATGAGTTTTTAGACTTTTTCATAAACTCTGAATATAACAGAGTTATATCATGTGCATTTATTTAAGAGAAGTTACAAATATTCATCATTCACTTCCTTAACCATGATACCTATACATTCACATGAAGACGTGAGCGCAAGAAGTCAATAAGTACATATTTGACATTTTGAGATACAGGCATTTAAAGTTTACAAAATATTGTAGGAATCAACGTAAAAGTTCAATTTGGTTGTTACTTGGTGAGTATATAAAGGGTTCAACAAAAGAAAGTATACCACTTTGTTTATGTCATTTTGAGTATTGACCAAACAGGCTAGATAGGCATTTAGATGAATCTTTTAGGCATAATTTGATACCAAATTTGCCCCCTAACAACAAAGATAAATCATGATTAGCACCATTTAAAAAAAAATGTTGTGCAGTAACATTGATAATTTGCTTTGGTTCATGTTTTAGAAACACCATAATGGGTGGACTTACATACTATATCATATTTAAAGTTTCAAATTTAAAAATCAGTAATATTCCCATGTTTCTTACCCTAAAGCTGCACAAAATCATGTTTAACTCAATTTGACTTCTTGCGCACACGTCTTCACATACACAACGACGTAATCCATTTATTCCCCTGGGGATTTACTGCTCGGCGGGGAAAACCAGGGATTTTGCATGCTATTTTTAGTAGTCGAGGACTGAGACAAATGACGTCAAGTTGACTATTGATATTGTGAATTGATCCACCCATGCATTTCGTAGGGGGTCATTGGGTTAAAGGTCAAACAGAATTGTGCCCAGGTTCCGTCACACTTGTGTCTTTTGAACAGTGACTGTCTAGTTGATGCGACCTGAATCTGATTATTCACCAGCAGAAAAATTACAGCGCTTTGAATCCGTTGGAAAAAGGTGCTATATAAAAACATAACAGAAGAAAACACCATAGGCCTATAATGAATACAAAGACAACATAAAATAGGGAAATACCATGGATGAAGGTGCTTGTAGCTGTAGAGCTGAAGAGAAAAAACGCGATTTGGTGTGCATGACAAGAATATAAAATGGAACTCATCATGGCCTACTTACCAATGTTAAATATGTGTGGAGTCTGATTAACGAAACCTAGGTTGGTCAGCTTGGTCTCAGTGAGTTGATGCTGTTCTGTTGCACTTTCGATCTACTGTTTGTCGTCTGAAGGTTTAAGTGAACGATCGAGCTGTTCCCTTTTGGAATTGTCGGGCGCTATAGCGAATGAGCACTTCACGCTCTCGTAAACAAATACAACAATGTCAGCTTAGTACAATAGGAAAAGAAAATAACAATAAAGGAAAACGTCACCGTTTCCATAACAACGCACTTTCATATGTGATCCCTGTAATTTTAATTCATCTAAATATAGCAACACTACGCGCAATATTTCCCCAATGTTGGTAAACAAATTAGACTTTTGGAACATTAGTATTTACCATCGGGATGCCCGTGCTTAAACCACATTGCATACCCAAAACCATCACCCTTCATTTTAGCCCATCCGTGGCTTATACCATATTACTTCATCAACACCCTACCTCAATCTATATCACACGGTTTATTCTATATGAACCACATTTAATTAATTACCTCATGGTCCTCCCATTGCCTCGTCGTCAGCGTCAGACGTGCCTGTACACGACAATATGTGATACAGGCGACTTCACCTTATTTCCCATTGCGCAATATCCAGATATGTTCAGGTAAATTGGTTTATCCGGACTTGGATGGCAATATAATGCAAATGTTTTGATTCAAAGCTGCGACTCTCAATCAAATGTCACCATGCTATCAATCATTGGGCATGCACGGTGAAGTTAAACAATACATACAACATTTGACACTAATGCTGTTCTATTTGATAGCAAAATTTATTTTCTGTATGCTACAAATATCAACTTCTGAAAGCGTTAATAGCCAACTTTTTAGTACTTCTGCCTTTGACACCATTGACCATAATATCCTACTCAACCGAATGGATCATGGCTTTGGTATCAATGGAACAGCCTTAAAATGGTTTCATTCTTATATAACTGGTCGTCAATATTGTGTTTCTGCTGGTGGTGTAATGTCGGATAAATTTGATTGTGGTGTTCCACAAGGATCAATCATTGGCCCTAAAGTTTTCACTATGTATGCTCAACATGCTGCTTGTATAATTATATGTCATAACCTTAACTGTCACATTTACGCTGACGATGTTCAGATATACATGTTTTCAACCCTAAAGTTCCTGGTGATGCAGCATGTACTATTTTTAAACTCATATCTTGTGTTATGGAGGTCCGTTCTTGGCTAACGAACGATATGCTGAAATTGAATGACTCCAATACTGAGTTTGTTATAGCTGCTTTCTGTCACAACATGCCAAGAATTAGATAATAAAATATAGTTCTTAGCTGTTTTGCTACAGGGTGACCCAGAAAACGTTGAACCCAAAAATCACAAACTTAAACAAAATAATTAATGGCAAATAAATATGGCATTCTGTTTTCCACAGTTATGTAAACAATTTATTCAGCTTTCTGGAGAACTTTAGATCATGTAAATTGGCCTTACTAAACTAAAGATACACTTGATTGTGTGACAGGGGGTGTTTTCGCACTTTTGTAAAAGTGAAAAAATTGTAACTTGGTTCAGATATGAAACTTAATACTGTTCCAAGTACGGTGAGTTAAGTAATCTTTTTTTTTATCTGTATTTATCAAATCAACATCTTCAAATGGAGTCCAGGGGACTTCAGTTTTTGTTTTCAAAGTCTCTTATATAATAATAATATTGATTTACGTAATAAATTAATATTGACGAGATACTGTGCAGAAATGGTTTCAAACAGGCACTTGTTCTGCTCATGTAGCACTTCACTTACACTACAAAACAACACTTCTTACAAAATTACACGTATTTTAAGTTTCGTGTGGCCTATATTTATGATCTAAAATGTTTCAGAAAGTCAAATGTATGGTGCACATAGCTGGTGAACGAGTTATGCAATTTTCTATTTTATTTTAATGGTAAAACAAAATATTGTTATGCAATATTTTTTTAATTTTAATGGTAAACCAAATATTGAATTTTGTGATTTTGGGGTTCAACATTTTCTGGGTCACCCTGTATACGATGGTCTTATAATGTATAGGCTGTACCATATTTGGAGTCGTATTTGGAGGCCATACACGACGACACAAATAATTATGGTACAGCCTATACATTATAAGACCATCGAATATAGCAGAACAGCTAAGAACTACATTTTATTATCATTCTTATATTTATCTTTTATCGTAACGCAGTTTGTTAGATTTATTTTAATCAAACAACAACAAATTTCCCCCTTTATAAAATCGGCGAATCCAGCGAGCTGTTTACCAACTTCCTGCTCCGAACTAATCGCGTTCTTTAGCACACGCGCACATGGCAACACTGCGTTATACGCACAACGCATACGCCGGCGACTTTGTGTAGGGCACGCTAACGCGATAATCATACGCACTGAAGGTATTATTTTTCGAATGAATAAGCCCCGCCTCATCTATACACCATTGTCTCATAATGTATGGGCGTATCGGCTGAAAACCAGCCCAAAAACCAATCAAATAATCTGCTGACATCCCAAACCACACCCACTATATAAGAATGTCCAACATCACATTGCAAGTTGGTTCTGCGGAAATCAGTCCATCGCCCAGTATAAACAACTTAGGGGTTACATTTGATACTACTATGACCATGTCACATCATGCTACATCACTGTGTAAATCTATTAATTTCCTCTTGTGGAACCTTGGCAGAATACGCAAATTAATCGACCATGATGCTTCTTTCAATGCAATGCGGGCTCTTGTTTTATCCAAATTAGACTATGCTAATGCCTTATTACCTGGTTGCAGAGGCAAAGACATTGTTCGTCTACAACGCCTTCAAAACCGTGCAGCGCGCGCATTGTATTCCAGGTTCTACGTCGTCATCCCCCATCTCCTTTGTTGAACTCACTACACTGGTTACCAATTGACAAACTTATTAAGTTCAAGACTGTCATTTATATCTAAAAGGCTCTGAATGGTCTGTCGCCGATTTTCCTTTCGAACTGCATTACCATTAAATTAATGTTTCATCAAGGACAGGTCTGCGCTCCACCAACCTTGACAAGACCCGTCTTTTATTCCCAAAAGTAAAAGACAGATTGGCGATGGATCTTTCGGAGTCTCTGGCCCAACCATCTGGAACAAGTTGCCACAATCAATTTGCTTGTCACCACTGTTGATGCATTCAAACGCAGCCTCAAAACTCATTTATTCTTGTGATTTCTTGTGATTGCTGATGTTGTATTATGTATAGTTTATCTTTTGCTTTTGTATTATTGTTATCTATTATATATGTATTTGTTGTAAAGCGCAATGGTCAAATTTTGGAACTGCGCTATATAAGCACTGTATATTATTATTATTTATTATTATTGTTATTGAATGGCCTTGAACAGGCTTTTTTACCAGAATACTAACATGTATAGTAGGCCTAATGCTTAAAACGTGTCGTGTCCTTTTAAAACATTACTATCTTCATCATCATAACTTTATAACCTTGTAGAACTGTTCCTGTGTTTTCTCACCATAAGGCCTATGTTCCACCAAAAATCTAGAATCCCGAGTTAAAACCGACAATATCAATTTTTATATTTTACCACCAGATGTGTCATATGCCAACCTTTCATTGCCTCCGTCATGACTGCAAGCTTTACAGCTTTTATAACTAGAGCTGTGCTGAGCTGTGCTTAATTGCTGAACATGTTTGATGTTTTGTCATCATCATTCGGTACTAATTCAGTTAAGTTAACGAGCAATATGGAATAATTTTATCAGGAATTCAGAAATACATGCATTTTTGTTCGGAAAACCCATGGTGATGATGCCGCCCTCTGGATCAGTTAAAGGGGCATTGAGAGATGTATCGATATACTAAATGAGCAAATAACGTAAAGATAATCATCAACATAGCCCAAATCCAAAATATCATACAATTCCGACATTGCCTTCATGCCAAACTAAGCAAATAGTTTCGATATGATCATATCGAAACTAAGAAAATCATGAAATTTTATATGATAAACGGCGAATGTTGGTAAACTGTTTCAGATGGTAGTTATATGTATTACTTTGATGCAAAAAAACTGATTTCCAGGATAATTGAGGGCGCACTCCCATACGTATCTCTCAATGACCCTTTAAGGGTGCATCACACTAAATGGGGGTATTCCCTACCCTTAAGAAGTGTTTAAAACTAGAATCGGAAAGTATGCATGACAAAATCTTCAATTTAAAAATCTTGACAGTTGGAACAATTGCGTAAATGCCTAGGATTAGTTGATTTATTATGATTAATGGGACATCACCTACATGCACACTGACTAAAAAATGTGTATATCATAGGTAAATGTTGAGAGATCTTTCAAATTTGTGTTTTTTATTAGAAGCATTGGCGATTACGGTGACATTTCCAAGCTCGTCAGAGATGTAGTCTCTTCATGGCCGAGATGACACAAAACCCACCCCACACCAGATGGATACGTGAATCCATCTGAATACGGTGAAGAGCGGCACCAACCAATAAAACACCTTATGAATAACGACGAGGGGTGTACCAACTCAGTCACTATGACACACTGATCCAGAGGGTGTCATAATAACCGTTAGATGATGTCATCAAGAACTTCCTCGAAACACCATCCACTGGGGAGGACAACAAACTGCTTGCCGAAACCCGCTTTGAATATTTTGTTGCTGTAGTTATTGAACCATAACTCAAATGTATATAAATATATACATTTTTGGAAAGGAAATGGATCAGAGAATCCAAATTTGGCATCAATCAAAAATATTCATTTTTTGAGAAAATCACAAAATTCACTTTGTTGACCCAATTTTTTTGAACAAAGCTAAAAAATATAATTTTGAGTAAAAAAAATTGCCCAAATCGCTTGATGATGTTGTGAAGACACTAACTTAGGGACGATTTTTGTAAAACCTAATCTAATATTTTGTGAAATTTTGAATAAAAAGTGCTAACCAAAAAATTGTTTTTATTTTTTCCACTTTTTGGTCAAAATTTCAAAAAATATTAGATTAGGTTAAGAAGAAAACAATTTGTCTCCAAGTTAGTGTCTTTACATCTTCATCAAGCGATTCGGGAATTTTTTACTCAAAATTATTTTTGTTCAAAACAAATTGGGTCCAAAAAGTGATTTTCTAAAAAAATTAAAAAAAATCAACATTTTTGGTCAATCAAAATTTACGTCAAATTTGGATTCTCTGATACATTTCCTTTCCAAAAATGATAATTTTATATGCATTTGATTAATAGTTGATCAAGGCGAAGTTTATGGAAGCGATAGTTTACTCGGGCGCAAAACCAACGACTAGGGAAGGATCTCTGCTACGATTAACCCTAATCCTACCATATACCACAAAATACCACGACTGCGCACGTTGGTACCACCCGGCGTGGAAGTTTTTCGATGAAAAATAGATCCAGCCCGTATAGTTGGCGCAATATACTGCGCCAACTAGCCTTGACACCCGTGGTGTAGTGGGAAATTGTTCGCCGCTGGTGCTGGAGGTGCCTGGATCAAATCCCGGGGGGATCGGGGGGGAGGGGGGGATATTTTAGTCAATTTTCTACGTTGGAAAGAAAATTCTGAAAAAAGTAGGGGGTAGAGTTAGGGTTTTAAGGTTCAGTCACCATTTCGGAGGCTATTGGAGAAGCAGGAATTCAGAACAAGACATTTTATTCTGAGAAAAGCCATTTAAAACTCTTTACCCCTAAACGCATACACATTTCAAAATTGGATTATTGTAAAATAGTAAAAGTATAGGCCTATATATATATATATATATAACAAAGAAGCTGCGTCGGCATTAAATAATATCAAATAAATCAAGTCAAAAGTGGAGAAATGCCGTGATAATATATAATTAATTGTACACATTTTCGGCCATCGGCCTTCATCGGGTACGGTAGATTGAATAGATTTGTTTACATTCTGCACCCAAATTCGTAAGGAGCCGAACGCCAAACATACGCGTGCGCGTGGACAAAAAACGCGGGCTAAATACACGTGCGGGAAATAACGCGTACGCGCTGCAATTAAGAGCAGGGGATGGCGGACGGCTAGACACGAAATGCATTGAAGCTGACATTAATGCCATTTGGGTGCAGAGTGCCGAGAGAGTGAATTAGTCGTTGTTCTCTCTCCTTTCTGTTTTTATCGCCGCCATGGCATTTGAACAGTCCAACTATTTTGATGTCCTGGTTTAAATCATGATTGTGGAAATGTTGCGCTACTGGTATGCCAGGTAGTTGAATGCGAATGGACCTGAGGTGTTCCGTAAAGCGGTCTGCCATGCGACGTTTGGTTTCCCCAATATACAACAGGTTGCATCTCGTACATATAATGGCATAAACCAAGTTCTTGGTGGTGCACGTGAACTCAAAGAAAACATTTTGTTCACCGCTGGGTCCTTTGATGCTATCTCGCGAGGTAACATGCTTACATGTGTTGCATCTGGGTCTTCCGCATGCAGTAATTGAACCGGGCCTGGGCGGCTCGTCTTGGTGGTTAATGTTGGAAACTACCAACGTGTCCCTCAAGTTCTTGTCCCTGCGATATGCGCAAAGAGGGGGTGACGGAAATATTCTGGATGTAGTGTCGTCCGCGTTAAGGATATGCACATTTCTCATAATCATTTTGGAGACTCGTGTGTTGATGGGATGGTAATTAAGTGAGTACCAGAGGGACGCGTTCGACTGAAGTGCGAGGTTTAGGTGTCATGGCCTCGTTCTTGGTCATATTAGCGGTGCGACGGATAGCAGCATTGGTGACGGATTCAGGGTATCCGCGATCTGTAAAGAATGATGCCATAGTGGTTGCGTTGTTCTTGAAGTCTGCATCTGAGTCACAGAGTCGCCGGAGACGAAGTAGTTGCGAATATGGAATACCGTTCTTGCACGCTGGAGGGTGTGAAGAGTTGTATTGCAGATAACTATGGGAGTCTGCAGGTTTGTAGAATATGTTGGTACGGATGCGGTCGTCGTCAATGGATAGGAGGATGTCCAAAAACGGCAGATTCTGTGTAGCTATCTCGTATGTAAATTCTATGGCCGGGTGGCAGTTGTTGGCATGTGTAACAAATGCTTCAATCTCTGTAACAGAACAGGTGGCTGCCCCGATACAGTCGTCGATATATATATTCTGGAAGAAACAGATGGGTGAATATTTCTACCGTTGTGGTTGCCATGACAACGGATATAAACAAATAAAATTTTATAAAAAATATTAATTTGAGTATTACTTAGACTCAAGTAACTATTGTTCAATGTTGATGAATTCTTGCTGACTTTATCTAAAAGCCATATTTGTTCTGAGCATTTTGATACCAAATAATGACATCGGTCACTTGACTGCGAAATAAATGCACAAATTATGAACACCGGGACGATCTCGATAGACTGTAATTATGCTATAATTTTCAAAACCTAGCAAGATTTTAAGACTTTCAAACACAGTATACATACATACATATTAAACAACATTTATAAGGCGCCTTTCCAAATTGATCAAAGCGCCATGAATAAAGAATATACAAAAATAAACAATGCATATAGAGTCAATATGAAAAATAGAAGTGTGACTTCAACACCTTCTTGAAACTAGGCAATGCGCATGCCTCCCTGATGTTTCTTGGGAGGCTGTTCCACAGCAAGGGTGCCGACACATAAACATGATTTATCCCCAATAAAATATTCCCCATATCAGCTGCAGTAAGAAGAGAAGTATCAGATGATGAACGTGTAATGAATGGGTCCAGTAATAGATTTTGTTCTATGGGAGAGGAAGTCCGTATGGTAATCTAAAGTATGAACATGAAAAATTCATGGAGAGGTAGTGTAGAAACGTTAGAAACTTGAAATTATAATTACAAAAGTAGTTGGTAAACTAATGAAAGTATATTTATTATAGAAGATAACATATCAGATGTGAAATTATTCCTATAATAAATAATGGGATCTGTAATGGTTTTAAACACACCACCACAATGCATTACGTTTTTGCAAAATGCCCTAATTCTGGTCTCCAATTTGTCTCGGTTCCCATTGACATACATGTATGCACACACTCATGGCTTCATAGCGCGTAAATCGTTGGAGCTCTACGGTTCTAGTTTACATCAATGAATTAATTAGTTATCAGTGTTCCTTTTTCTTATTTCTAAAACCTAAGAGCTCGACAAATGCATCGTGTGAAAAAGCTTTAGTTGGCTGGCGTTCAAACAATGCATTGTGGAAAGACCTTAAAATCTTCTTTGGCGCGGAGGTGTGCTAGATACAGGAGGGACACCTTCTCATCATCAATACTGTGCACCTTGTCGAATGAATGATATGGCCTTCTTCTCTGGCACTGCTGAATGACGAACAATGTCTAAGCCTACCTCTTCTACTGGAAGACTGGAACAGAACTATCTGTTCCTGCCAACCACTAGCAAATAGCATCAGGCTATCACTCATGCACTAAAAAGCATATTTTCTCATCCATAATATCAGTCAAATCGGAATCTAATCCATCATTCGGTAATGGGTAAGGTACATGCAGAGTCTTGAAGATGATGTCTTCTCCTGTCTCTAGCACTCCTCCGCCGCTCCGCGTAAGTATTTCCCTCCAAAATACCGATTCAAGATGATAAGTTTTTTTCAAATGAATAACGAGTATGTGTTAACAAGCTTGTGAATATTGGGAAACAAAAAACTTTAAACAACATCAGTATAAAAATTCATACGATGCTCTAAATATTTGAGCGCATTTCATCCAATTATTATCATGTATATTCTTTACAAACGATGGTAATATTTTCCCATTTCCACATTAAATGTTGTATGACAAGTAATAGCAAATTTGGCATCAAATTAGTGCTGAAAAACTTTTCTATACAAAAAACCCCCCCTATAAAAGTAACTTTGGAGGTCATAGGCTAAGAGGTAAATCTAAATACCAGCCGCTTTCAAGTGAGGAGTCTATCGGGAGCAAATAGTTTCAAGCACTTCAGTGATGCTTCTATATTTCTCCTAGATCAGTCTGTAGAATATGTAGGGCCTCGTGGAACCCAAGATTTGTAAATAGTTCTCGGAGTGTTTCAACAGGATCAAAGTTTCGTCCCTCATATAATGACCGTCTTTCAACACATTCTAAGCAATGTTCTAAAAGCCAAAAAGCTGGAGATGAGTTCTTAAACCTTTGTTTTATCACATTCATTGTCGAGTTTTCCCCAGCGATCTCATCATCGAGATTGTTCTCTTGAATGTATTGTCCGATAAGTCGCCAATCGTGATCTGATTCGACCTCAAGAGATATTGAAATCTTGTAGAAAGCGTCGTCTGTAAGTCTTCCCTTGTTTATTCTTCTGATATCAGGATACAGTTTTTCGCTAATAGATGACGAGTGTGCCTGTATATAGAATAAGAAACAATTGAATCATTATGACATCGTTAACGTGTCAATTTACGAAATGACAAGTGGTTTCCAAGACGGCACTACTTTATGAGAAATGTTTATGTAACAAATAGACATGTTTTACTCCTATAATCATTGGTAATGTTATTTCTTCCCTCCTCCGAAACACTATACCCCTTATGCAACGAGAAAAGCTGAGGTTTTTTATTTTCAGAACTATTACAAGCTACCCAGGACAAAGCTACAAAAATGCCTTCAACGAAAACTGCCACCCTTTTGAACTAGTCAAGGAGGTATTTAAATGATTTCGGGAAAGTAGTCACCATGAAAACTAGAAAGTGTTCACGACTTGCTTCCATTTCAAATCACACGTAATTGTACTTAACTTAAATCTTAATCTTAAGTGAACTTAGGAAGATTTATTATTAACTCTTCTTAAGCCCGGTTAAGAGGACTTTTTTGGAATTCATCATGAGTTGAGCTTCATGAAGAAGGGTCAAGTTCCCAAGTTTTATCTGGGGTCTTCGCTCTTCCTCTCAAAATCTTCTTCGAATCCCGGCTACATGAAACACAAACTTTTGCGATCATGGCACGAAAGAACAGTTTACCATCATATACATGTACTTATTCGCTCAATGTCATCTCTTGGCCAATTTAAGAAGTGTCTCAAGAGTCATATCTTTAAGTCCATATAGTGTCTAGTTGTTTAGAATATTTTTTGTAAACTATTGTGCAGGCCCTCTGTATTTGTGATATGCAGTTTCTGTATGTCTCTCATATATTTTTGTATTTTATGTATTTGTATTTTTCTCTTTGTATAGCGCTTTGAGAACTTGTTGTAAGGCGCTCTATAAGTATTTTGTATTATTGTTATTAAGATCCGAAAGTCACAGATTTTTAAGCAATCTCCCAAGGAAGAGTTAAAAACTTAAGAAGAATAACTCTTCTTAAGTTGAATCTTAAGCTTTATGCAGTATGACCCTGTGTATTTCTGAGAAGTGAGGTTCTGTTACAGGCCCTCACGGTGAAAAGGTCCGTTCCTTACGAAAGAGTTCTATCATTACTCAATCCAGTCTAATATCTCATTTAACTTGTAGAATTATTTTGATACTAAACGTGATATTCTAACTCTACACATTTTCTCTATCCAAATATGTTTTCAATGTTATATAATTATTTTACTTGAGCTTTAAAAAGGTATCGACAATTTTGGGACACCCTGTACGTACTAGTCTATGTATATGCGTTTCCGCCTGAGATTCTCCCTCAACAACTTCAGGCTGTGGTCTAAGTTCTATGGAAGTCTGAGATATTTGACCAAGGTGCACAGTACAATGAACGCTTTCGGACAGTGCTGGGTCGGTACCTTTGAAGTCAAGATCGAAAACACGATATGGACGCCCTCTACGCCAGACATCAGTGTATGGCACAACCGTCTAAACGAATATCAAAAAAGAAAATTATCTTTGGTGTTATAATCATGATAATATACAGCCGCCAGAGAGATCTAACAGAACTGGAAGAAATGTGTATAGCCTCATTAGATTAGGATAATATAGAAGTGTGGAGGTACTAAGTTAAGATCCTTTCTCTGAACTTGGGATCCACAGTGATTAGGTCAAGTAACAAAAGTAACATTAATATGTTTTTTGCTTATGAACAACAAAGAAAGTTTGAACACATTCACATGTCATGTAATTTCATTACAAATACAATAGCATAATTACAAAATAATACAGCATTATCAACATTTTGTCAAAAATAAATAATCCTATCATTTTTTAAAGAAGAAACACTGTTTTTTCTCTCCATGCTTGCTATGGCCACACATGCTAGGTCAATTAGTCTCTCTACACTTTGTAAACGGGATGTGAAAGTAGTAGCGTAACTAGGGTCTTCAATTGGGTGGGGGAGAGAGGCATGAGGGGACAGGCCAGTGATCAAGGGGGGGGGGGGGACTATTTATTGCTAATATTCATAGAGTTTGACATTTCATGGCAGGGGGGGGGGGGGGGGGGGGGGGCGGTCAGGGAAATCCGCTACCCCCTCTAGTTAGGCCCCTGTGTGAAAGGCAAGTCAGATCAAGTCAGATTTAGCACTGGATTCGTGCATAACTCATCCACTCAGCCGGTATAAAATTAAATTAAAATTCGAGAGAAATTAGACAAATCAATGCACGCGTACTGATGTCGATATGTGAATTATGGCACGACCCGCAGGGGAGTGCTATTGTGAGCATATCAATATTTGCGCAAGTACATTATTTTTGACTAATTTTTCGAGAAACAAAACATACGCATGTATTGACCTAATTCATACACGAAATTATACAAATCAAAATTCACAATTTGAGAGTGAATTCGGAATAGTCACTTACCGAGGAGTTTCCCCGCACAGTCCAACCTTCCAGACATTCATAGATATTCACAAGCACATCTTCATTTGTTCGTTGCACTGTTAAGCGTGTAGGAGGAAGCAGCTGAATCCACCCAGGAAAAGTTTTCTCTTCGCGGCAAACTTTCTAAAAAAATATATTAAAAGGATTGTATGCAATATAATGCGTTGACTTGAAACATGCAATGTGACCTTAGCCAAGGTACACTATTTGGGACATTTTAATTTAAATAGTGCATTCTCGTCAGTGAATGCGCACCAGGTAAAGAGGAATTTATACCCATACAACTAATATGGCGCTCACCACGGATCAAAATAGACTTGGTCCCCACGTCCCTCTATTTGGTCACCATCTTCAAAATGGCAGACCAAATCGAGAGACTGAAGCACGAAAAAAAATGGTGCGGCTCTTAGATTGATCATACGCTTTTGGCCCAGCAACAACAGAACACCACCTGATTGGTCCAATTCAAGTGCGTCGAACGATCGTCACGCCGCGCCTTGGGAGGTAAATCGCGCGCCATATCGCGTCAAGCGATGTACAACGTCGGATGAATTTACCGGTGAAATCTCGTGTTTATTAATCAGCTTATCAGCGCACACCCTTGGAACTGTATTTTTCTCAATCTTTACATTGAGGACCCTTGCACGGGCTGTGTGTAAGTTGTGAAGACGGGACGGATTCAGTCTAGAATCAAAATACCCAGATATACTGATTGCTCCTCAGAATCAGCTTGTAGGTAGGAATACTAAATCAATAGTATAACCGGAAATGTCCTTGCCTTGTAATTGACCGGTAAAGGTGCTCCGGAGCGTCTGTGGTATATAGCACTATTCCAACCCCCATTAAGCCTTATATCCGAATTATTTTCATAATGCCAGATTCTACACAAATCTACATAGGCTAGCGCTTACCTTAAAAGCTGCGTCCGTATCATCGCAAAACCATAGTCTAAACCGATACGTCTTCGCATGTTTCGAGTAAGTCTTGCCGAAGCACCCGATACGTTTATGCTTGCGTGGTCGACCATACCGTTTAAAACCAAATAAACCAAACTTTGTGAAATGATCCACTCGAAGTACTACCCATTTGCTGAATATGTCGAAGTCATCTCCGTCAATGACTGTCCAGTTTGAGTAGTGTGTACAGTGTACTAGATTTGTGGCGGCAAAATGAAGCCTCAAATTGCCAATCATCTGCTTTGTTGGCTTTCCGATCAACACTCGCACAGTGTGGCATATACAACCAGACCTACAAGAGGAATATTATATGGTTTTCGAGTACATACTAGGAACCGTATTCTCATACATATTTAAAACGCGGTTTTAAGCTAAACACGTGTCTAACTTTACCTTCAACCACTTCGTTTAACTAAACGCAATTCTAAAAATATTTGTTAAACACACGTCTAACTCAGTGAAAAGGGTCTAACTTAAAACAAGGGTATGGGGTAGTTAAAAAATGTGTTTTATTAAACATCATTTTTAAAAGTTTAAAAGATAAACTTTTAAACAGGAGTTTAGTTAGCGACGATTTTGGCTTAAACCGCGTTTTGTACGAGAATACGGCCATATTCGTCTAAGCGCTATAATATGTACATGTATTCATAAAGTAAAGAAAATAAAGAAAAATACAGATCAACGAAAGACATTTATTGACCATTAGTTAGTTGAGGACCAATCATACAAAATATTTACGAAAGTATAGCTTAATTATTATGTCTCCAAATCGAAACTGAACATAAAGTAAGAAATGGTGGTTTATTTTACACCAAATTAAAAAAGTAAAAACCTCAGGTATTGTTACCTTTTCCATGAACTGCAAACCAGGTGGTCCACAACATACAATTGGAGATAACACGTCTCCATTCCGTTCTTCTAGTCCTTGCATATTCACTTCATCATCTTGTATATATAGATAAACAAACTCTTCGCCATTCAATGCACCCCGTGGTATGAACAGACCGACCCCTGTTCCTTCAATGGATAGAAATCCTCCTTGAGGGTCGAAGTAAGCAGCAGCGAATAACCTTGAATCATTCCCATACGTTGAATCCAGTCGCTTATCATCGGTCAAACCATCAAGCTTTTCTTTTGCCAGATATATAACGCTGTCAATGCTTTGATATCTGAACTCTGGAATAAGAACGATGGAAAACGTTGGTGAGGTATCTATTTACGCTACATGAATATGATATGCTGTGCAAAACAAACTAATAATGAGCATGGAGAGTTGAATAATATCACTGAGACGTCACTGGACACTGGATTGGGGCGGTCATCAGAGGATTTATACATATATCTATATTGAATCTTGTGTTGGCCAGTGACGGCACCAGCATCCTATTTTTTGGGGTGATTTTTCTGAATCCTTACAGGTGTAAGTTCATATATACATCTATATAAATGATATATAATACAATTACAACTATGTCGAAATCCCTGTTTTGATCAACATTGAGAGCGCAGCCTCCAACTTATCTCTGAGTACCCTTAACTGCGGCCATAACAGCCATAGACTTACCCGATGGAGTGAGTATGTACCGTATCCAGTTAATGAAGAGCGCAGAAAGAAGAGCAATGGTTACAGGTGACAGCGTTAGCGGATCAGCACATGTGTGAACCAATGACAGTACAAAGAAGATACTAAACTCCGGTTGTGTTCCACGTTTGATAACGAACTGTAGGAAAGATAGGCCATGACTCTCGAAGCGAAGAAATCTGTGGACATCTATACATGCTCGAACAATAAGAATACTACGAATGGCTAATAAGATTATTAACCAAATGCGTTCCGGATACATGCACAGCCCCACAAACGTGAAATATACGACCTCAGCAATGTACACGACGTTTACCCATGTCAAGATGAATACGGAAATAATAAAATAGGTGGTCATTAATGTTCTTCTGGAGAAAACCCGATAGCTTTTTTGATATAATATCGGTAGCTGGATGACGCATATGCACAAGAAAAAATGCAATATATCAAAACCTCGATTTCGGGGTCCATTTGTCTTCATGGCTGCTACCTTTCGCTGCCAATACTGGTCAAAGTGAGTTATAATGTACGCAGCTGTAGGTATAATGTGGATGAGACAAAGAAAGCGAGCGCATCTGACAAACATGTCTAGTTTACTCTCAGATCGTTCTACTAGTTTGCCGATCGCCCTGCACTTATGAACAAATAGGGTGGATGATAGCAGAACTATACCGGCAAACACGACGTGATACCACGCGGGTTGTTCTAAACTCATAATGCTCCGAAGCCAGGGCGTCATTACTTGGACGTCAAAGGTGACTAGATTACCGTCATTGCTTCTTGTCCAGCATGAGTACATAGTGTTCATCTGCAATGTAATATGCGATCCAAGAAGCATACCAGCAACGAAATCTGTGTTGTCAGAATGTCGTTCTAAACATATGCTTGCATCGCGTCTATCGGCTGTGGCACCCATTGTTGCATTTAGGAAAATATCGGCCATAATGGAGAGACGGTCTGAATCTGATCTTTTGTTGAAACACTCGAAATCGGTATCTGACATTTTAACACTCAACGGCACTTTCTTGCGACTTCCTGCATCAATTACACCAAGCGATAGCATATTGAAATCGAAAGGAAAACTCAAGAACACAATACCTTTTTCGCCACGAGCTAAAACCCATGTGAAAGGGTCAACAATGTTGTTCTCATGTTCAAGATATGTCAACGGAGACTTCTTTGAGGTATCAGTGTCTTGTAAACTAATAGCTAAACGCACCAAGTCTTGTGACGGATCGAATACTTTGTTCAAATCTAATTTCACATTTAATGGCTCTATTAAAGTACATTTTGTAGATATCCCCGAGGTAGGGTGGGAAGACCACTTTGACGGCGACATCTCCTGTGCTTGATTGGTTAGATTTACAAGTACCAAAACTATTAAGAATTGAAGCCATATTGTTGGGGTGGTTGCCATTATCACGATGGTGAAGTATCAATCTATGTGACTAAAGATACCTGAAAGACGATGGAAAACACATGAAAACAATTATTTCTAAATCATGATATATACAGTGCTTATTTTTGGAGTTTTATTCCAAGACCACGGTTTCTGATTTTAAAAAAAATGCAAGAACTAAAAAGTAAATTGTTGAAAGAACTTATAGAAACATTGATAACGTAAAACCCCGGGATGTTTGTCCACACACGCGACGGTTTTGATCGATTTTTGAACCATTTTGATGACAATTTACGACAATACAGTGACAAAAAACAGTCCGGACCAGGCTTCTCGTTAGGTAAAATATTATGGGGTCCACTGGACCCCATAATCTACCAATTCTCAAAATTATGGGGTCCAAGTCAAAAATGTAATTTTCGAATTGTGACTTCGGAATCGGATACGGAGTGGTTAAACGGGGACTACAGCGCTAACATGTCTAACAATTGTCTACTCTATTTGTTTTGTTTTGATGTATGCATTCAACGACGACTACGGAGTACGGACACGACGAAAACATTTGTAGATGAGGTGAAAACATGGACGATGGTCGAGAGTTGTACAAGGAAGACCGAGAATATTTAATATTTTATTACTAAGTATATTTTGATTCGGATTGTCACGAAAACTGCTATTTGTTAGCTTACACATGCAAAATTATCTTTACACACGATTAAAAATTATTGCGTCCAGATGGACGCAATAAAGAGTCCAGTTTAAAATGTACTGCGTTTTTAGCAAAAATATTGCGTCCCCAGACGCGAAAACGCAATGTAACGAGAAGCCTGGTCCGGACCGATTTCCCGTTCAGGAAGCATTCCTGAACTGGAAGTATTACCCACAATCCCTTGCGAATGTATATATTGCAAAGTAATTGTAGTGGTAATACCAAAAACACAAATTTATTTATTTTAACCAAATGGATCTTTGAATCAATGACGATCAGTAAATGAGTTAAGATATAAGATAAACTGTTTAGTCATAATTAATAGATATTATTGTGGTGATTTTCCTAATTTATTGTAATTAAGAAATTGGGCTAATTACCTCATTAAATATTCAAATTAGTTTATTTGAAAAAGTACACGATCACTTTTTTAGATAATTGTATGATCATATTACCAAGTTTGAGCATGTCGCAAATTAAAATATCAAATCGATATCCATTTTAGTTTGTAGTCCACTTCATAGACCCTCAAATCAAAATAACGAGTTTAAAATGAGCCACTGAATGCTGAGAACGACAATAAAATCTATCATTATATTATTACAAAATCTTTCACCCATATTGAAATAGGTCTAGGTTTAATTTGTATGCTACAGTTCTCTTAGCCTTATGAAAAGCGGGTTCCTGTAGAGGACTAACCAAAAATATCGCATTATGGGTAATACTAGTCCAGTTCACGAATGCTTCCTGAATGGGAAATCGGCCCGGACTGAAAAAGAGGCAATGGATTACCTAAGAAACGATGTCAATATCTCGAATGCTTTATTCTAACAAACAAATATTAAAATTTCAAAAAATCGTCAAGAAGTGTTACGCCTTCCAATTAGATTTTACGATATGATCATTTAAATAGCGCCACCCCTATTTTCAGCCCGGACGCTCGCCTTCTGACCGCCTCCGAGCACGTGTGTTCATCCACGTGATAGATTGTCGGTACAATCAAAAATCAAAATGTTGCAATATCCTGATCTAAAGTACAAGAGATTATCTTTCATTTTAATTATGAAATGCTACCCTCACGCCTAACTGATTCCCAAAGGACCCCATTAATCACAAAATCGTTTTCTGTTTTTGCCGGAACTTACTACCATTACACAAAACAAGGAGTGATTTAGTGCTGTGCGCCCGTAAGACTAAGAGACCAAATAAAATTCTTCTGGTAGTCAACGCATTATGACAGAGAGGAAAATATGTTGGAATTGAATGCATGTATACATGCATGCCCTGGTCCACCCTGTTCAGCGGTGATAATTAAGAATGTGTTGCATGTCTATTTTTAGTGGTTGGGCATTGAGACAAATTGACGTCAAGTTGACTGTGGAATGATGCATCCATGCATTACTTAGGGGGTCATTAGGTTTAGATAAAGGTCCAATACTATTTCTAAGCAAAGTATATATCCCTACCAATACCATGTAGGCAAAGCCTGTACAAAATTGCAGTGTTTTTAACATGCTAATATATACCGTATAATTTAGTATGGTATAAATATATATTTATGCAGCATAAATGTTGTTCCACTTAGCGAAGCTGGTGGAAGGTAAATTTGAACCATCAAATTTCACTCTGTCCCCCAAAATGCGAATCCATAGGCCTTACGACCATCAAAAGGCCGTTTTTGCCCCAAAATCAATGTGGGATAAATAAGAAAACAAATAGATAACATGTATTAGGCCGTTGTCAATCATCTGAAAATAAATCAATCAAATGCAGTGAAATAATAAGGGAAAGTTTTTGATTTGGAAATTGAACGGTGCGAAAACTATATCTTTTCGATTTCATATTGCATGTTTTTCCTCCTGACTCCAGCTATATTTCTGTTACGTGTGGCATGTTTTCCTTTTTCCTTCCTTGTGACTTAAAAATGAAATTCATGGAACTTTTGAGTTACTATCGATGGAACCGTTCCTTTACACCATAAAAGTAACAGACCTGTTACTCATGTTTACACACACATCTGTTTTTGTGATTGTAAAAACTATATCATGTTAGAGTAGTTTCTATTCAGTTTCAGTTGGGACTGGTTTCGTATATTGTATTATATATCATAAGGTTATATTTAGACGGATATGTTCCCGGATTTTCAATATGGCGTTTCGATCGCCGTTACCATGGCTACACAAAACCGTCCAATCAAAAACATTTACTCATTTAAATTTGGAATAGTAATCCAAAAAACTGAAGACATAGTGCCCTGCGGAATTATGTACTTATTTATGTATTGATTTAATTATCTGAATAGCAAAACCATGTAATTTGTCATTATTTAGTTATGGTAGTTCCAACATTTCAGCCAATCAAGAGCCTTTTTGGTTACCATAGCAACCGTGGTGATAAAATATTTTCGAAATCCTTGTCCCACGAGCTTTGCAGTGGTATGGTAATATCATGGGTTTTAATGTATGGCTGATGTCTAAAAAAGAGCTTGACAATTTTGTAATTGCTAGGCCCCTTAAATGGTTTTATTCGTCTTTAATAACACTTCTGTCTTTCGTGTCTCGTGGATATTATTTTAATGATTGTGTTCTTCTGCATATTCAGACCTATATTTTAACTTAATGTATAGACGTTATTCTTAATTGGTGCATTTACGTCAAAAGAGGGAGTCGAATCTAACTGAGCATGCTCAGAGCAAATAGTGCTCCTATAAACATTACAATCTCGTCCTCTGACTGTTATGTAATGAAATGTGAACTTCTAGATTTTCCTAGATTGTGTTGGTTACCAGCAAACATTTAATTTCAAACTCGTGAGAATAAATAGTTTATAAATTATGTTCAAGTTTAATCACGAATGTAGTAAGGTCAAAAATTGAACAGCTCAGAAGGATGAAGATCTTTTAATGATTTGTGCAAAGTTAACCCCACTGAAAAAGTACAGCACTCTCGTCTTGACTAAATCACTAGCCTCGTTTTCAGTTCACTTATTTAAACCCTCTTCGACGGAATGCGCCAATAAGAATAACGTCTATAGGCTAACATTCAATTACACTGTTGATTTAGAACAATTCTATACTGCCTGGACTACCTCCGTAATGCAATGGATACATTATAGGCCTACTCTTTTATGTCATGGATGTCAAACGCACACGACGAAAGTGATTTCATTTACAACTTCAATTTGTTATGGCTTACTTACCAAAGTCAAATACCCGGTGAAATACTTGTGAAGTATTAAATGGTATAAACCGGGGTATAAACAGGTTTGTAAGCTTGGTTCAGGCGCAGTCATTTGATCCGTCACACCATAGATACTGTTGTTGCCTGCCTAAAGGTTCAATTGAAAGTACATGTACTGGGATCCCGACTGGGATTGTTGGTTAGTTTAGTACCTTAACCCGGACGTGACGACAAATATAGTAACTCAACACTTTCGCACGCGGCCTTCAAACACAATAGGCAAAGAAAATAGCAATAGAAGAACAAGTCAATAGGCTACTATTACTAACAATGCGAATCATACGATGGGAAATCCCCGGACTTTCATTTGCCTAAATATAGCAACTCTACGTATACTCATATGACTCATAATAACTTTGCCACTGACATGATTGTAAACAAATTATGTTATGGAACCCGGACCTTTATTTATTATACCAGTGACATTTACAGGGGCATAAAAAAGTGGTCAAAGTCGGAGAAAAAATTAACAGAGGACACAGGTAAGGGCGCACATCAAAACTCGACCGCGCGGCAACCGCCGGTTCCGCCGGGTTGGACCGCATATCATTGTTTAGAACAATAGAAACCGGCTGCAACCGCACGGAACCCCACGGAACCGGCGGTTGCCGGGCGGTCGAGTTTTGATGTGCTCCCTAAACAAGAATCAGGCCATATTTAGACAGTGTATGATGTACATGTATTTCAATATTTATTTGGCAGCATGTTTCTTTCAGGTGCAAGTTAAAATTGATTTGTTCATTACAATAAATGTGAGTACGGATGATGTGTTTATAGATGTTTATAATGACGGTAGACTTGTGCAAGTCTTTCCTGGAATCCACTCCCTTTCTTTTGTGTTGTTGTTCCCCCTGTGAAATTTACCATGAATTTACCTTTAAATGCTAGCTGCTACTACAATGTATGTGGCCTTAAAATTAGGTCATTGCCATGCTGGTCAACTTGTCAAGCCATACAACAGGGGCACCCAACGAGAATTTTGGGATATTGCCTGACGTACTATATATTTGGAAATTGGGTGTACATTTGATCATGATATGGTTTTCTAATGGTTACAATAATTATTGTTATCATATTTAACATGTTTAACATGAATTTCATGTAAAAAGCTAAAAGAAATCCCTTTTTTAATGAAAAAATGTGCACACATTAACTGCTCCTCACAGCCAGCTAGTATGCGTACTAGTAATTATGTTTCCCAGCTAGGGACAGTTGAAATGTTCGCTTTGACAGCTAGATAGCGATGAAAAATCTGCTAGCCAGCCAGAAGTTAACAAAAATCCAAAAAATCACCAGCTACGAAAGTTTGCGAACATGTTATCAGCCAGGTATACCAGTATAAATCACTGAAAATGATACGTTATTATTTAACAAGTAGTACCGCCCTATTACGAGTTTGTACCTACTAATTGATATTTCATTTAAAAAGTAACCAAAGACCACTTCGAGGGCGCCATTTATTGCGAGACTCAATCGATTTCGCCATCGTCCTCTGAATGAAAACGTCTTAACTAGCCAGGGTTTCATTCTTATACAAACTCAGGCCCTACAGTAAGTGTGCTGCCAGCACATGTGAGCAGCTGAGATTGGAAAATGCGCGGTTGAAATACCAAAAATGTGCTGTTCAAATGTTGGCATACAAAGCTCATAGCATTTTTAAAAGAAATCAGTTTTGCTTATTAAAATAAGCAAAACTGATTTCTTTTTTTAAAGTTCAACGCTTAGACTATGTATACTCGATTTGTATATGTGCATACGTTAACGACTGTCGTATATACAGTCTATGCAATTTGATAAATACGACAGTCTTGTGCTATTCATTAGATTCGGCCATTACGTACATGTATATTGGTTCGATTCGACGGTTGCCATGCAAATAATATAAATAAGTTATTATTATCATGATTATGTTCGTCACAAAAACACCCAAATAACTTAAGTACAAGTTGAACTCAACCATCAATAATAGACCTGAATGATTGCCAAGTCGATTTACTTTGAATGAAACAGCTCGTGTTACATGTGTTATGTCATTAAGGTCATTATTTATCTCGATTTTGTGAATATTTGTGCATAATGCGCGCAACTTTGAACGCTGGATTTTGAACTAATTATTAACATGATTAAGTAGAATCGGTGCTGCGAAAATATCTTCAATTAAATAATTAAGCAAATGCCAGTTTTTCAAAAGAGGGTTTCCAAATGCGTAGGGAATACAATGTTATAGTGATCAAATGATCACTTAGACAAACATATTGCGGCTCAAAACCGACTTCGAAAATATTTAAAAAGCGTACATGTATATTGTTTTCGTAATGTCACACCATCGATGAACCCCGGGACGGTACCCAAGCTAATTTTAATTCTGATTTTGATTTTGTTTCACCATAACTTGCGCAACCGGAACAAGTTTAAAACATCAGTGAAATCATGTTGCGTCACAATGCGGACGCGAAAAAACAGAACCCCAAATTTTGGGTGGATAGGACCACCCATCTCCTCATACACTTGAAGGGTAAACAAATGAAATACATTTACAAAACTGAACTTCATTTGGAGCGCGAGTGTTTTCGCCTTGCTCATACAGAACAATATTTTGAACATCATGATTGCCTGAAATTCGAAAATAACCTATTGATATTGATACTACGTTAAACATAACCCAGTTCTAACTGGTCTAAAATAATTGCCGTATCGAACAAATCGTATAATGCCATTAACATGATTAAAGTGATCAAATATTTCGTTATTACATGGAAGTACGATTCTTCCATGGTTATTGCGAAGACCAATTTTATTAAGTGGAGCCGGCGCTTGGGCAAATGAAGTAATGAATATTTTAAACGACAGCTGGCTGTCGATTAAGAGGATCAGACGGTGAATATAAAGAGTAGGCCTATGACATAAATTATAAATGACCATCTATTGTAATTTCTTCCACTCATAATATACATCCGCTCAAAACATCTATTCGATGGCTTTTGGTGGTAATAAACATTGATGAAGCGTTGCCTGGAAACGAAAATATCCCTAGTTGTTTTCTATTTTTATGATTAGAAAAGGTTACTGGATAGGATTGAATTAAAGGCCTTTAAATAATTGTATCAACACCTCTTCTCCGAAACTAATTTGAAACAGCGCAATTCTAGAATTTTGGATGTTCCAAAATATAATGAGTTTTATAGGAACGTAAATTGCCAATACTTTGAAGATCATGGCCTGGATTTCTTGACGTTCAATATTTTACACTTTGGTGGTATTGTTTGAGCTAACTGCTAGTCGCGAAACAATGAACACGTATGTGACCTAATAACCGTGGTATTCATTCATAGAATATATAACATGAAAGACACGGAAATAAAACATTGAATGGAAATTATGAATAGAGGAAATAGTGTAAACTACATTTAAGTCTTACAACAAAACTTTTTTTTTTAAATTGTTAATATTTTATTGGTGGCAAGGCAGATAAGTAGGCCCTAAGTATTAATGCATTGTATACTCATGAATGCCACGGAAATACAACGTTGAATGTAAATGATGAATGGAGCACCTGTATAACCTACATTTAAGTCTTACAACAAAACCAAAAAGTTTAAACTTGTTGACATTTTATCGGTGGTTAATGGCGGATAAGTAGGCCCTATTAATGCATTGTATACGCACACCCACTTCATCCATCAAATGTCACGAATGTCGGATAAACAATTTTGATTTTATGAATATCAGAATATTCTTTATTTTGGATTCAATACCCTTAACCGGGACCTTTAAATTTGACCGAAATTTGATCTACATAAGTAAATGGGTGACATTAAGGTTGCATACTAAATGTCAGTTGTAATTGCATCAAATAATTTTAACTAGGCCGTAATATCAATATGCTAAAATGAGAATAATATTCACTGTTGTTTAGTGAAATATGTATAATTTAAAAAGAGAGAATAAAGAATTAAAAAGCAGCCTAAGCCCGTAAATCAACGTAAATGTAGGCATATACATATTTCAATAAATATATAATTACATAATTAATTATAGGGTAAAGTTAGCCGATGTAATACGATATTATCGGGATCATACGACATTTGTTAGCCTACCTACCAAGGATGGGGTTAGTTCGTATCAGGAAAGTTGGGGTATGAAACATCGCGTCCGGCCGATCTGCATGGGCATCTATCTTTGTAGGCTTTTAATGAATCGTAACCACAAACCCCTCTTCCTTTTTCTTCCGTTTTAATAAGTGCCATGTTCGAGTCATCATTTCCGTCCAATTGCTTCTAATATCCCGTACCATCATCACCATACCAGTCGACCATTCGAAGCGCGATTCATGCACGAGCACTAATACAGGCTTTCCCAAAATGATTAGTAGCCATCGATGCCCAAAGTTCAATCAATTTTGTCATCATCAAAATCGATGGGATTGGGTCCGTTGTTTTTACATAACCTTTGTTATACTGTACTATTTTATTAGAATTTTAGATCATGAATATCGGATTTATCAAACTCAAGATACACTCCATTATTTAAAACATGGTGATTTCACCTTTTTAGCAAAATGCTAAAAAAATGTGTGTGCTATTACATTG
Organism: Ophiura sarsii; assembly: GCA_035610835.1. Classification (NCBI taxonomy): domain Eukaryota; kingdom Metazoa; phylum Echinodermata; class Ophiuroidea; order Amphilepidida; family Ophiuridae; genus Ophiura; species Ophiura sarsii. The sequence goes on along the minus strand of CM069441.1, from coordinate 120,564,802 downwards.
AAAGAAACTTGTGTATTCTCATAATCTCTTGTCTACTCAATATAATCTTGTGTGTCTTTCTGTTGTAACTGTTATTAATTATGGGTGTTCAAGTCATTAATAATTCTTCTCCTTAATTCAATTTAACGGGTAAAAGAAGTTTGTCACAATTGAGTGACCCCATGCATTGTTTTATTTGACAAGTGTTTAGGGACTTATAAATGAAGTGGTATTTGGTGAATCACCAGTGGCTTAGATTTCATTTTCACATTGGAGAATGGATTTCGTAAGGTTAAACACTAAGGGACTATATCATTGTTACCAAGTGTGTAGGAAATTGCATCCCCAATATGAAAAAGATGTCTAAGCCACTGCTAATTACCCATGACTACGTCATTCCCTGTTTAAATGTCCCTCAAGTTTAGCCTCAAAACTAGCTCATTATAGATGAGGTGACCGTTGTTTACATTTAGAACGCCCTCTGTTGATTTGAGACAAAACACACCGGGCAAGATTCCTATAGTTTACATAGGCCAGACCAGGTTTTCTAACTAGATTGTGGTGTCACAGCATATTGTTATCAAAACTGTCTTTAAATGCTATAAGCTATCGCATTTCACACAAAAAATTAAAAATAAATGAGTTTTACAATTCATTAGAAAGAAATTTCATGTTGTCTTCATTAACTTTACTGTATATTCTGCCTGGCGGGAATCAACAGAGGGTGTCCTATTTGTAAATACTTGACGTCACCGGTCACACCATCTATAGAAACAAAGCTTGAGTCGCTCATGCGTGACGATCCATTTTTACTCTTCAAATTGAATCAAAATGAAGAAGTATTAATGGTTTGAACAACAATATGATACAACAGCAGTTTGAAATAGAAAGGAACCAACGATATTAGCAGACAAGAGATTAAGAGAATGTATTAGTTTCTTGCAAACAAGCTGTTTAAAAACACATTTTTTTTGCACTTTGCCAAAAAGGTGAAATCACCATGTATTATACTCTGCTTTAGGGTCCATATCCAAACTCTCAGTGATTTTAAAGCATTTTTCTACCGATTTTACAACGGTATTCCAACGGTATTTCGTTCTATTGTTAAAAGCATCGGAAAAAGATCGGTGATTAACTAGAGACTCTCTACTTATCTGGCGTTAACAATAGAACTATTGTAGTACTCTCGATGGCTCAATTATAAATACTATAAGCTTTTTAAATCCGATCGTAAAATGTTTACGTTCACCGCCGATCAATGTATCTGGTCGTCTAGAAATATGAATTAAGCTACCGCTCCATCACGAGTGTAGCATGTTGTTACTCTCACTCTATTCACTCTATTGTTCGGCGCAGTATTGCCAAGATCTTGTGAAAGTAGCCCATTTCCCCCTTCATTCCATTGAAATCAATGCTGAAAACATTTTGGCGATAGGTCACGTAACATATTTGTACAATGGATGGGTGATGACGGAGGGGGCGTAATATATTGACCATCGTGTTTGGAAGTATTATACAATATAATACCTATGTATTATACAATATACAATCCAAGTCATTAGTTTAGAGAGGATATTGTTTCCGACTTTTGTCCTTTCTTCAATTTTCGATACAATGTTCCCTATCAATAGAATATAATGGTCTTTGCTGGTTGTCAACTGTCACATCGCATTGCATTTGGCCTGTAACCCTTTGGAACATGAAACCACCATACAACTTGCGACATTTGACGCTCAATTCTCATAGCCCGAGTGAACTGAAGCGATTCTGTAATCGCTTCAGTATTGCGTTCACTAGGGCTATGAGAATTGAGCGTCAAATGATTGCACAGCACCGGCAAGAAGCTGAAATCCTAAAGAACAATTCCCATTTTTTTAAATGTTAATCGCTTCATTATTTTAATTTTGAAAACAAAGTTTGGGGATCAGAAATGTGATGCTTGAATAACTCCATACTAAATATATATTTATCAACGACTTTGCCAAAATTGTAATAGTCTAGTGTAGCATAGTGGCCACGCTCTAGCGCTCACACGCAGGAATCCCGGGTTCAATTCCTCAACCAATCATTATTTCTTCTCTGTCTGTTTTTTCCCTTTTCTTCTTATTTTTCTCTCTGTGTCTCCAATTTCTCTGTTTTGTTTTGTTTTGTTTTGTTTTGTTTTGTTAACGTTTTCGTTTTGTTATTTTTTTAATATTTTTTATTTATTTTTCGTGGGGAGGGGCTTTGTTATTCATAAGACCTATTATTGTGTTATCATTTTTTTTAAAAATCATGTGAACCTATCCATATATTTGAATGCGCATGACAAGAAATTGCTGTGTATCGGTTAGCTCAGTTGGTAGGGCAGCGGATTTACAATGAACACTCATATTGATATAGATACCATTGAATCGTAAGTTCGATCTCAGTAGTACCTTTATTTTGTACGTCCCACGGTTTTACCCATATTTATGATTATATTTACTTATGTTATCCCTTTATATTTATTTCTTCTGTTTTTTCTTCCTTTTTTTGGGGGGGGGGGGGTTGAATTTGTTTTTTGTTGTTTTTGTTTGTTGGGGGCTTTTTGTGTGTGTGGTTTTTGATTGTTGTTTTATTATAAGGAGCTACATACGTAGTAGCAATAAAATTATAATAAACAGAACATGGATTTTAACAATATTCGATACGAAATCGGATACAGTAATTGGACAGGTACAATTGAATGTTTTCCTTGTCCTCCTCGTGACAGAAAAACCAAATCCTTTTTGTAATCTAAATTATATTCAATGCTATATGCATTGAATATTGATTTAGATAATGTGATGTGAATACTAGCAATAGAAGCCATCCATGAGTCGGTCATATTTGTAGGAACTAAAGTCTGTTCCCAAATTTGAAAAGACTGATACTACAGATCAACACGCATGTTGACGGATACTCGTTTAAATAACCCGCCAAATGTATAGGTCATTCTTTGAACAGTAAGACTTGAATCAAATTGATCTGAACAACGAAAACTACGGGAACAAGAACCTTTTGTTACGGACACGCATGAGTGAAGTGGATTCTATTGAGGTAATTCCTTGATGTCTGACTGTGCAATCGATAGGGATTTACATAAGTTTCGTAAAAATCGTTGAGTCATGAATGCAACCTTTGAGTTGGGAGGTGGAGGGGGGGGGGGGGGGGGAATGGGGGTACTAGGGGTATTGTTAAATTGTACATTTATCAGACCGCGAATAGCTTTTAATGTTGTTCAAAAATTATATATAGGCCGAACGAAAATAACTTAAAGGGGCGTGTACATCTCAAGTGTTTGTCCTGGACAAAAGTCACATGACTCCCTATGTATCTGAGTCTCCGTGTTTCCAAGTAATAATACCCATGGTGCAATAGATTTGCCGCGAATTTTAATTGATCAAACGTAATGGTGAAATTTATTTACGAACGAAATGTCTAGAATCGTTTAAAAAAATAGTGTTATGCATTATAATGAAATCAGAATTACAATCTCCTTCAGCATATAATCAACTTTTGGGCGATAACCCATATTAAAAATGCACACCAATCGAAATATAAAGCATTTTAGCCTCCGATTTAAGAGATATTTGTATTTTGAACCCTATGTAATGTTTTTCTTCAAAACGTTTATGTATAGCCTTCATTAGCTCAAACGTCAAAGCGCCGGCTTCACAATCATGAGGTCAGTGGTTCGAATCCTGCGGATGGGGATGGTTTTCTTTTCTGTTTTGTTATTACACTGTTTATTTTTATAAATTGACAGGATTGCTTATCGTTCGCTATATTTATTGAATGTTGAATGATACTTTTTTTCTTTTGCAATTTCACTGCGATAAAGAATGTTCTGTAAATATAATTGTGTTTACTACTCCTAGGCCTACATTGAATGGCCCCTAGCTAGTCTATGAACATGATCTGCAAAGGCCAATTGTTATGTAAATAAGAAGCCAGTCGGCTCATGTCCTTGAATCGATTTTCCTATTTCCTACACCACTGAAACATTATTTCAATAATAATAATACAGGCACATTGATTTGTATTACATAACGGCTGGCATTTACTTTACAAGTTTAGCTCAATCGATAATAACACACAACGAGTTTCTATTGTATTGGCCTGTTGCATAGGAGTAGGACAGTTCGGTGGTATACCGCGGTTCATTCACATTTCATGATGCCATGCACACTAAACAGTCAGTGGAAAATTAAAATGAAATCGTAAATAATTCCACATTCCAAAATAAACTATAATTGAACAATAATGAATAATTATACGAAATGATAAACATTATCGAAAACTAATAAAAACAATGTATATGAACGATTAAAATAAAATTTCAAGACGTGATAGGATTCAAACCCACGACCTCGGGTGTACTAGTCCAACGCTCTACCGCTGAGCCAACTATGCGCTATGTGAACGCAATAACAAACAAAAGTAATATGGTTCAACATACCACTCTTCTCTAAATTAGATGTTTAAAATGCTTTATATTTCTTAATCTTTGTAGTTTTAAGATAGTTTCTCGCTCAAAAGTTGATTATTTACTGTTAAAGAAAGTAATTCTGATTTAAATGTAACGAATAACACTACTTTTTGAAACAATTCTAGATATATTATATTTCGTTTGTACAGCATTTTGTCGATTTATGTGCACATCTTTTACGACTTTCTTTGTGGCGGTTTATATTCCTTGTGCTCTATACTTAGAGCGGTCGAGTCTGGGTAGAGGTCGGTTAGGGTTTTAAGTATGCCGAAATATAATATTTATTATTGTTCTCTCATTATACGTCCGTTCGGGGTTTTCATTTATATTGACATAATTTTAACGTTATTTATTTATTTTGTATTTACTTTCTTAATTGTTGATGTTTATTTAATTATTTATCAATCAATTAATTATAAATAGGCCTTAATATACTATTTTATTGATATAATTATTAATCTATATATTATTTATTTACATTAATTACTTAATTTCTTCATATTTATTATTTATTTATTATTTATTAGGTCACGTTCAGAGTGAATGCAACATTCTTAAATAGTCTAAAAACGCAGAAAAATGACACTATTTAGGGGAGTAAGATTCATAATGCTACTTGATTACACACATTATGCCTATACCAGAAAACAATAACACGTTGTATGTTTAATGGCTCCCATATTGTTTAGTATTCGATGATAACATTATCCATGCTTGTACCAGGGATGTGTCATTGACACCTCCCTGCTTGTACTGCTTACTCTAAAATCATCCACGGCTGAACAATAGTCTTTAAAGGCCACTTCAAGGAGGATTATTCTTATGACGTTAACGAGTGGATTACAATGAATAGGCGGCTACAAACATATCTCGTTTGAGTCGGGGTTTGAGGAGTGTCGCGATTAGCCTCTATCACCTGCCATGATAAAACCTGGCACTTGTACTAGAAACCCGGTAGGTGTACAATCTGGCAAATGGGTCGCTCTTTACGTCACAACGGGGGTCGGGTGAACACTAGTCAGCTTAATAACACAACCTTCCTCGCGCATACAATAGTTCTATTGTTAACGCCAGATAAGTAGGGAGGCTCTAGTTAATCACCGATCTTTTTCCGATGCTTTTAACAATAGAACGAAATACCGTTGGAATACCGTTGTAAAATCGGTAGAAAAATGCTTTAAAATCACTGAGAGTTTGGATATGGCACCTTATGGACTCCCGAATCTCCAGAGCAAGCGTCTCAGTCGCTTACAAAATATAGCTGCTAGAATTATCACACGCACCAAACGAACTGAGCATATCACACCAGTTCTAAGAGATCTACATTGGCTTCCAATAAAGGACAGAATTATCTTCAAAATACTTATTTATGTTTATAAATCAACTATTAATATGTCACCATTGTATATCTCAAATCTTCTAACTCCATACAAGCAAGATAGACAATTGAGTTCGAACAGCAAAATACTTTTCACTGAACCGCGATTTGCAAAATCCTGTGGATCACGTTCTTTTTTATGTGCTGCACCTCGCTTATGGAATAAGCTTCCGGAGTATGTAAAAACTGCAAAATCTGTGGATTCATTCAAAACATTGTTAAAGACTTTAATGATGAAATCTGAGAGCGATTTCTTTGATTAATGTTTTTGTGAATTTTTTATGTTCTTGATGTGTATGTTATTATTTGTGGCGTTGTTCACATTGTGAGTGGGGATTGTCATTAGTTCAACCATGTCAACGCTACCATTTTTGTTGTTGTTGTGTTGAAGTGATGACGGTTTTCCTTCATTCAGATTTTTGTACTAATTTTGTTTTGCAATATTGTGTCGATGCGCCTGGACCTGGAGCAACAATTTTGTTGAATGTTGGCGCATTATAAATTATTATTATTATTATTATTATTATTATTATTATTATTATTATTATTATTATTATTAGGATTAGGATTATGTGTGTTACTTTTTGTCGAGTTTCGAGTTGCGAGTTTCGAGTTTCGAGTTGCGAGTTTCGAGTCAAAATTTCGAGTTTCGAGTCAAAATTTCGAGTTTCGAGTCAAAATTTCGAGTTTCGAGTCAGGATTGCGAGTTTCGAGTCAGGATTTCGAGTTTCGAGTCAGGATTTCAAGTTGCGAGTTTCGAGTCAAAATTTCGAGTTTCGAGGCAAAAATCGACTTTTCGGGTTTCGAGTGTCTGTCTAAGTAAACGTGTAATGCAATTTAACTGTAACGTGTTCAGATATTCACCGAGTTAAACTATTTTCTCATAATTTGGAGGAAATTGATGGCGGGATTTCCATGTGAATGTATACAGGTGTGCTCATGTGTATGTTTAGTCTAATTTTTACATTAGGAATGATATTTATGTGTTGAATATAAGCAATAACTGCATGCTTTAATTATATAAAGAAATACTTAACTAATAAATCAAAGTTGTCTCTAAAAATGTTTGAATTTCAACCCAGCCTCACATCTGTTCACGTTATAAAACTACTCAATTAAACTATTTTCTCATAACTGGAAGAAAATTGATGGCGGGATTTCCATGTGAATGTATACATGTGTGCTCATGTGTATGTTTAGTCTCATTTTGACATCAGGCATGTTATTTATGTGATGAATATAAACAATAAATGCATGCTTTAACAAAATAAAGAAATACTTAACTGATAAATCAAAGTTGTCTCTAAATATGTTTGAATTTCAACCATATCTTCATATCTGAACACGTTACAGTTAAATTGCATTACACGTTTACTTAGACAGACACTCGAAACCCGAAAAGTCGATTTTTGCCTCGAAACTCGAAATTTTGACTCGAAACTCGCAACTTGAAATCCTGACTCGAAACTCGAAATCCTGACTCGACACTCGCAATCCTGACTCGAAACTCGAAATTTTGACTCGAAACTCGAAATTTTGACTCGAAACTCGAAATTTTGACTCGAAACTCGCAACTCGAAACTCGACAAAAAGTAACACACTAGGACTATTAGGATTATTATTATTATTATTATTATTATTATTATTATTATTATTATTATTATTATTATTATTATTATTATTATTATTATTATTATTATTATTATTATTATTATTATTATTATTATTATTATTATTATTATTATTATTATTATTATTATGTATTAAGTGTAACTTCATTAAAATAAGTCCGATATTCATGATCTAAAATTCTAATGAAAGGGTACAGTATAGCAAATATGATAGAAAATAACGGATCTAATCTCATTGATTTTGATGATGAAAAAATGTATCGAACTTTGGGCATCGATGGGTACTAATCATTCTGGGACAGCCTGTATACCGTTCTGCGTTATCTTACTGTAAATCTGGAAACGGGGGGGGGGGGGGGGTATTTGTGTGTTTGTTATCCTTAGTACTCCGTTAGTTTTGATGAAAGTGTCGCCTACTTTGCATGAAATAAAGAGGAAATAACGGGCAGTTTGATAAAGTATATTCCAGTGAAATTGGTTAACAATTGGCTCCAAAATCAGCAAAAATCCCGCTCTAATTTGACTAAAATGGTCCAGAAAACGTTTCTGAAGCCATCTTGTTATGATTGAATAATGAAACGTTGAAACTAATACTAATTTTACATTTTTTAACTTAAACTAAAATGGTCAAGAAAACGTTCTTCAAACCATCTTGTTCTGGTTATATAAATGCTCATGGCAGATTGATAAAAAGTAGTGAAGCAGGCACTTAATAACAATGAACATTATGAAAACCTATGTTTTTGTTTTAAAATTACCGTAAGTGAGTCAAGAACACGGAATTTGTACAATTTTTGCATTGCCAAACCGTCACCTCCCTACTTTTGCTTTCACTATTTCACGCACAGTATACGTTGTGTCTCTGCATGCACAAAAACATGACAGCCCCATTTCAAAACTGTGTACGTCTACAGCGTTCTTGAAGCCATCTTATTATGGTTGAAAAATGAAACATTGAAACCAAATGTCCATTTTTTCAAACTAAAATGAGGATGAGGTGACAGCTTATCGTTGTATAACAAATGTGTGCACAGCTGAGGTTTTCCCTTATTTTAGGCCCTGTAAAAACTTGCCAGCCAGCTATATAGATTGTTATGACTTAAAAATCGTTTGCCAGACAGGAATTAATTTGATAAGAAAACAGAACCCGCCAGATTCTAAACATCATGGGAGCAGATATTTGCCAGGAAACCTCGTTGGGTGCCCCTGATACAACAGCGGTACCAATCAGGTTTGTTTGTTTGTTTGTTTGTGTGTTTGTTTGTTTACACGGTCGGTCCGTACGGACACACGCTTGGGTCCTGAAGGGACCAGACTCAAGCAAATTGCTCGGGCCAGGCTTAAAATACTATATAATGTAAAATGATGTAAATTGTAATTAAGGGTTTGTAACGTAACATAGAATAAAAATTAAAAATAAATGTTTATCAAACCTTTATAAAATAGGGATTTTCTTAATATGAGCTGATCTAAATTTGAGTTACAAATATAGCCTTACAAAATTATGCTCTTAAAAAGTGTATACATGTATATAATTGTCTTGATTATTGATGAGCACCCCTTGACTCCTGAAAAAGGGTATATCACAAAAATAAGCCAAATAGGGTAAATCAAATCAGAAAAGGTGAATATTCAGCGATTCAAGATTGCTTTTTATGATAATTAAAAAGCATTGAATCAAGAAGTAAAATCTAGTTATTACATGATTTCTAAGCAGTTTGTGATTCAAACCAGTGGTGGTTGAATTTCTTGAGATATGGAATTACATTCCAGAAATATTGGCCACATGGATGAGGAAGTCAACAATGTAATTTCCTAAGGTTTATACCTTTTTAAAGAAAAATAAAAGTTGGTGAAATCTGTTAAAAATGATGACCATACAGACATTAGGGCAATTTGTTTCTCAAAAGATTGGTTAATTTTCATTTTCAATTTGTTGAAATCTGGATTATTAGGCTTGAACTGTGGTTTTAATTCCATAGATAGTCCTATCGAGGTATTCAAAAATCGAAATCAGTGTACTATAAAGGCCGTGAGTGACCGATTCCAGTTCTACAGTATAATCATGATATCATAATAATATTATTAAATCACAAATCTGTGATGGTCTACATTTCACTTGCCCTTGGCACGTTTTGTGGTTTTGGCCAATCATCACCACATGTGGTCTGGCTAAGGGGGCTATCATTTTCTTCGGGAGGGGAGCGGGGGGGGGGGGGGGGGTGTCACAAATATGTTAATGGCCGTTGTTAATCATTTTATAACCCCCCCTATCCGATACAAAATAATTTTATGACCCCCCCGGCCTATCGAAGTTAATTTTTTTTAGCAAATAATGAAAAAATAAACAGGAAAGGTGTTGTAAATATGTACATTTATAAGGGATATGCTTAGATGAATGCGCGAAGCGCGAACAAAATTGCCGTTTTGAAATTTCAGAATCTGAATTGCTACACAAAATTATAACCCCCCCTATTTAAGATTTTACAAAATTATGACCCCCCCACCACCATATTTGTGACCCACCCCCTCCCGAAGAAAATGACAGCCCCCTAAGGTCTGGGTTTTTCCAGACCCTATACTGTATGCAGCACTGTTGTATGCAGCATAGTCAATACAAATTGTGCTCAGACGCTATTGGTCAGTTGGATCAGGTTGCATTGTGGGATTGTGCCACATTCCCGGCACACATTTGTCCAAAACTGTAGAGCCACTGTTTTGAGTCAGCTAGGAGGATGGCTGACTCAGTGTTTCTATATTCTATCTTTATAGTATTTCCCGAGGAGGGCTATGTACATACAGCGTAAGTTTGTCTGATGATTGTGCCCGCCCCGCCCGATAGGGTCACATGAAACTGCCAGTAACAACGAGTTAGGATTTTAATTTACTGCACTCAATTAATTATAATAAATAAATTATATAAATAATTATCAATTTGTTGAGAAACTAAGTGCTATTTCAGATTGTAAATTCATAAGTTAAACATTTGAGGTAAATCACAATATAACATCTTTAAAGCAGATTTTGGTTTTGAAAATTAGCCCAATGTGGCTACTGGGAGAAAGAGGCAGAACTGGCAACTATTGACAAGACTGTAGATTGATTGCCTTTGGCTGTGTATGGCCATTAGTACTGCACTGGGCGGCCACATACCGATGCTACCAAGCTGGGTGTAGTAGAATTTGGCAAAATCTTTGTAATTTCGTAGTAACAATGACAATGTTTTAATATTAGTTTAATTATTTCTCCACAATAACAACATGATATATGTTCATGTTTTCGTATCAAGACCTCATATACATTTTAAAGACATATGGGTACAAATACCGATTTACAATACATGAGAGAAATTCATAGACTCCACCAAAACAAAATATAGAATTTCTCGCCAAGAAGCCCAAAAAATCGCGAACAGGACGAAGAAATTGGAGAAAAAGAGGAACATCTGCATCATATTTTTATTGTCGGTCGGTTTACGGCAAACAATTAAAAAAAATACAGCTGAAGAACAATACAGAGAGTTGCATGCTGCTCTTTCTTGACCTATTGTGTGTTGTTCTCGAGTGTTGTTACAACAGTAAGTGCCATGGCAACGCAAATGCAGAAAATAACTGCACACACAAACACCAACAAATAATGATCGTATCATTATGGAGTATCATGGACGAGTGCACATTCTGTATCTATCGTTATAATTGCGGATTCTTCCTAGATGAATGCCTGTTAAATTATTGATTACTCCTATATATTATTTTTATTTATTTATATGGCCATGTGTTTTGAACTCACCACCCCAAAAGGGTGGTGGCGTTGCATTTTTGGTAACGAAACATCCATCTCTCTCTATTAACTCAACAACTAAATGTGGTAGAGCTATGGTTGAAGTGTCATGTGAAAGCCTATTTATCTAGCTGCATTGTGTGAATAAATCAGGTATTTCTATAACTGTTTGGTTGAGATATTATTGATTATATGGTGAAAGTCAGGTGGTGGCTGTGGCTGTGGCTGTGGCGGCGGCGGCGGTGGCGGCGGCGGCGCTATGTACAATCTCTATGGGGAATATAGAAAATGTTTCCAATTTTACGTTCAATTTACAATAACTCCTCATCCCTGTATGGTACAAACATGATTTTGCTTTCATTTTATAGATTATTTTATATTTTATAAGATTCTGTTTCAACAAACGTGACAACTATTATGTAACAATTGTAATCAGGAATAGATTGCATTGTCCTTGGCTTTTTCCCTATTCGCTACACAGTGAACTTGCCCTAATTCATCGGTTTTGCATACATGACTATAACCATGATAACAAGAAAAAGGTTCAATCGATGATAGCAAAATTATACATTTTTGGAAAGCTCTCAAATAGGGGAATTCAAAAATGCCGTTTAAATCAGGATAGGGTGCAAACCCAAAAATATATACTTGTAAACTCTAATAAATATGACATTTAAACGTTTGTGATCATTTACTTCTCGATATAGTATATTTCAACGAGTTACCATTGACAACCATTATGTTCTGATGGGTAATTGCATGAGGAACCAATATGCACAGTAACATTATGATTGGGATAGATAATATTATTGAGCTTGAATCAAAATATGAAACAAATCGATATTCTTTGAACATTCTTAATCACAACATGTTACCATTAGGTAATATCTAAATTCCAATAGTATATTTGGATTCCTTGTGAGATTGAGATCACCTTGCAGAAAACATACACACTTTTTATGGGGTAGAACAAGTAGTTATTACAATGCTAATTCGAATCTCAGATGGTGTAAAATGTAAAAATCTGTACATGCAACAGTAAGGGTGGCGAGTTCAAAAACATAGCCATATATCAACCTCATTCAATTTGTGCCTTATTTTGTTTGGTTTAGAATAGAAGATGCTGTTCTCTTTTTGGTTCGTAACATCCACTACGATGTTTAGTATGATTTAATATGGGGGAAAATACAATACAAAACGGGTCCCTGGGACAGAGTGTAACACCCCCACCCCTCGTGACGTTTTCTCAGCATTTCTGGAGGACTCTTAATGCTTTTCACTTGTTTTGTATTTTGATTAAAGATCACTACCAATTGAATCAGGGAGGTCATGACCTTGCTTTAGATAACAAGTCACAGGTGATCTTCAATTGGTTACTCATGGTAAACATGAAATGAATTGGGTAGAAATCATATGGGGCCATTTGGATCATACATCACACATTTGGTTAATTTTGATATGATGTTATATCGAATTTAAAGAAACTAAAATTGTACGAGAAATATTGCAAATTTATAAGCTCTATCATTTTGGCTGGTAGTTATACGTGTTGTTAGCATTGCGTATAATTATGTGAAAACCCCAATTGGTGAAAAAAATTGAGGACGCCCTGCCCGAAAGATCTCTCAATGCCCCTTTAAATCAAAGGGACGGCTCCCGTGTTGTCAGTCAGTCGCTAGGCTCCCGTGTTGTCAGTCAGTCGCTAGGCTCCCGTGTTGTCAGTCAGTCGCTAGGTCACTCACAAAGCGAGTTTAACCTCGGATTTCATTTTACGCCACGGCGAGAAAATATCCCCACAGTCGTCACTTTTTAAAAATATATTTTCGTTCATTTAGCCGTAGATGTTAGATTTTTTGAATAACTGAGTTATAGTCTTGTCAAATCAGTCAGTAGTTGGACAATGTTGATGAGCATTTTATTTATAGATGATAGATATTATTATTCATGGTCAGAAAAAAGAAATAATTGCTCTAGTAAAGACTTGGTAGCTTTATATGAAGTACATGGGGGAGGGGGGGGGGGGGTGTTGTCGTATAAGTGTTGGATTTTCAACATAATTGGCAGGTTTTAACATCGATCATTCATATTGTGCAATAAAGGCATGTCCCTTTCCCCCATAGCTGATGACGTCACTTTGCCAATCGACAACAATTATTGTTTTCGTAATTGTTTAGGCTAACGAGACCAGTTTGTCATTAAATTATACGGAGGCCTGTCTCAGCATAGAAATAGTAGATACAGAAGTAATAACAATGATCCATGATTAAAGCTCCAATCACATTGCCGAGCTATAACATTGATTGATATTTAAATCCGATTAGAGAGCATTATCCTAGCTTAGCGTAACGTGATAATGCCACTTTTGTATAGCCATGGAATTAGTAGTGTGTCCGTTGGCGGAAGTTTTGAACAGGTGTATCAATAACGTTGTTGAATCTGAATACATTAAAATGATATAGCGATAGTATCATAATGTGTTTGTCCCTGCTTATATTGGTCCTATAAGAAAACCATATTGAATTATTTGGACTTTGAGGATTGTGGCAGAGTATTTTTTGCTTATAAAATGTTATTGTCTTTGATGCATTATATGAGGAAGGGGCAGTCTGGGGCACTCATATGGCAAATTTGATTGTGTGTTTTGTTCATTTAGGTATAGTTTGCGAGCAATTTAATTACCCGCATGTAATCGGAATATTTAATATTATTAATTAATGACATTTTATCATATTTAACTTGTCAAAACAGGTCAATATTATCGTATTATGTTATTCAAGGAGCTATACTTGTTGCCATTTGTTTATAATACATTTAACACATATACATTTCCAATTGCAATGTGTCGGCGCGTTTCGTGAGTTTTTGAGCATTTATTTCACATAGAAATGTATAAAGCAAAATGTGTATGCACAACTTTCGAATTAATTATAGTCGGCAATATGATTCAACACATAGGGTACGTAGCAATGTCGAATCCTTTGTAAAGTTGAATAGATAATCGGATTAGGTTATCTCGTTGTTATTCATTCTCCCTCTACTAATTCCATGGTCTCAGCGACTGAACTTCACGTTTATTTGACATTATAGAGATTCGAACCCGTGACCAAAGAACTTAACACTAGCAAAATTATCAACACGAAGAGGATTTAACCACGGAGCCACACAGTATTCACGTGGAATATAGTGTGCGAATGAAATGTATTTATTATGGTATCATAGTATAATATTATTCCCGGGCGTTTCGGAGGACGCATGGCATTTGCCATGGGCCGCAACGCGCCATTTACCTCATTTACAAACTTTTCTTTATTGACAACAGCAAAAATGCCCGGCAAAAAGGATTTATTTTAACTGGCCCATTATCCACAATCCAACAATATGTCGGGTTGAGCGGGATAGCAGAAATCAAGAAAACACGTAGATTCGAACAAGGCCAGAATTACTGTATTGATTTCGTTCGTCGATAGTAAACGTCCTGTGGTCCTTAATCAACAAGTCTAATGCAATGACGATAGGTAGAGGGGACTTTTAACAATGCAAGTTGTGTGTCTCACTTTTCTGTGGACATGCTGGTTCATAGTAAGCATCGGCGTGAGCACTTATCAAACTGCGTGATACATTTCACGGACATAAATTATGCTAATGAGCTAATTCGTGAAGGGCGCCGCTCATTAAATTACGTCACTCGCATCATCGGGGTTTTCCCGATGTTAGCGGAAAATTCCAAATCGATTCACTCGTAAATTGACTTCGTTCATTGAACGGCTGCGCAGAAGATTTTGCTAGCCACTGATTGCCCTCGTGTCAGTTTTTCTGTATTGGCGCGAATTGATATATCAACATACTTTTACCGGATCAAAATTGGTCAAGCCAGTCGAGAGTAACAGAATTTGCAAAAATCTTCTTCCGATATTTTCGGAACGCCAAATTTGTAAGTTTGAAATTCTAGGTCGAGTAGAATGATGTGCTTATTTGTTGTCTGTGAGCTTTTGTGAATTTTTTCCCGAATTGGAGTATTTTTTTAATTGAAAATAGACAGTTCAAATTAAACGTTGGTTCCAAATTCAACAGACAGCACATGTATTTAGGTACACAGCAACAACAATATTCAGGCAACATTTGAGAAAAAACGATGCCCGGCTATGCAAGGGAGTGTGCGGGGAAGTGTACGGGCGGGCGTGTAGCGGGGATGAACATGACAAACCAAAACAGCCTAGCAAATAACCGCCTCCGTGGCGCAATTGGTTAGCGCGTTCGGCTGTTAACCGAAAGGTTGGTGGTTCGAGTCCACCCGGGGGCGTTTTTTCATTTTGCATTTAATGCAGATCGACAAATCACAGTAAAAATCTAATATTGACAAAATCACAGACCACTTACACAAAAATCGCATCTGCGCATGCTCCTGTCGCGATCGAAATCCAACACACAAGCAATGGGCGAGTTTTATAAGTGGTGAGGGGACAACACATTTGACGCGACCTCATATCTACAGTCAATGTTGTGGTGTCGTGTAGAAAAGGTATTGTACGATTATGCATGGGTCATAAGTAAGAAACGAGTTCAATGCTGCCCTCTGGAGAGAAGAGGGGACAATCGAATACAAGAATATTAGTGTCTGCACATGCGTTAACGTGATGAATAATTCATTGTATATTCATGAACGTCGCCGTTTTGGGTGGTTCTCTATTTATAGCCATATTTTCGTCTAGTTTGTCTATTGATATTTAAACTTAATAATAGAGCCAAACGCGAACGGGCGCTATGTGTCAGGGCCCTGCCGTAGTCATGGTAGTGCTCAAAACAAAAGCGATGCCAAGGTACCCCCAGCATCAGGGGCGCGGCGGATCCAGGATTTCTCAATAGGGGGTGGCGCCAAAGCGGTGTCAAGGGGCGGCAGTCCTTTGCGGGGGTTGTACCTTTGGCGACTTTTTACACGTTTTCGCACGTTTTTACACGTTATTTTACACGTTTTACCGCTTTCGCCCTGTCAAAAATAAGGGGGGGGGGGGTGCAGGCGCCCTGTCAAAAAGGCGCCGTGTCAAAATAGGGAGGGGGGGGGGGGGGGCCCATGATGGCAATGACGTGTTCTTTGCCCAGCACGGAATGAACACAATGTATTTCACAGCTTATTCCGTATGTGTGTGTATCCACTGCGCATGTGCTGGGCAAAGAACACGATATTGCCAGCATGACCCGGGCCCTGACACATAACGCCCGTTCGCGTTTTGCTCTATTATTACGCATTTTACACGAGTCAATTTTACACCTTACACCATGTACACTGTCAAGACCGTATCCCAAAATTAGTCCATCGAGAGCTATACTCGCTGGCGGCGCTCTATACCTCACTGGGCGAGTGGGACTTCTCGACGGACTACCTAAAATCAGTCCAAATAAAATCCCTTGTATTGCCTGTTTTGACTGATCAACAAGTGTTGCCAAGTGTGGCAGTCGTCGACAATCAGTATCAAGCACAGCGCAGCGGATAATCGATGAAGCTAACATCTAGCTATAAGGCCAGGCATTGGGCTATTCCAGATAATAATGACCCCCCCCCCGCCCCCTATAGAGGACATCGGAATTCCAGACTTTTCCCCCACCAATTTTTCAATGGAATTCCATACCTTTTTGGCACATGTTCTTGGAATTACTGCCAAACTACTCAATGGGTAATAGAATAGAAAACAAGTTGAAAATCGGGCCAGCAATCGGAACACCTGGAGCAAGCAAGGAACCCCCAAAGCAAGAGTACTCCTTTTGTGGTGAGACACTAGCAACGGAGGAGACAAACAACCTACCTTGAAGTTAAATTAGCCAATAACCTCACATGGAATAACCACACGCACCACGCAGTGCCCTACCTTACATAACTGATCCAGTGGTTCTTGTATCAATGAACTATATAGTATATCATTATTAGGTTAATACTTACAAATTACTAATGATCTGTATCAGCTTTCAGCTTGGAACCAGTATCGCATGAATAATAATAAATAAGCCGTCTGTAACACACAATAATATCACAGTTGGCTAGTTATTTGCAACAAGTATCAATGTGCTGTCTATGAAATCACAAAATCATAGGCTTGTTATGTTAATATCCCTCTGGCTAATAATATCCGTCATTGTCATACCACTTTCAGATCAGGTAGATACGTGTATAGGCAATGAAATGATTTTTCAATACTCTGTGCATTTTGATCTGTTTCTATGGAAACTGCATTGTAATGAGGGCGCTATTGATAAAATTTAGCAAGAATTCGTAAACAAACTTCCAGTTTGGGAAGGATATTACTTTCCAATTTCACTGATTTTCTTGGACTTATTTTGCAGAATAAGAGTCAGGGAAGGTTAAAGGGGAGTCAAACTTTAACTTTCAGAGAAAAAATGTTGGGCATAAATACTGAAAAAGATCGCATATCATGACTTTAAGAGTAAGGCTATATTTAAAAAAAATTAGCGTATGGACACCAGATTGATTCATTCCATTGAAGTATTTTTTTTATTTTAAAAATCCATTTTTATTTGTATATTTCCCCCTCAGGATTCTGACCCACTAATTGTCATGATTATTGGTCAGTGGCGGCACCGCGGGTGGGGGGGGGGGGGGGGGGGGCTCAAACCTCACCCATTTTTCTCTAATTATTAGCTTAAAATTGGCCCGAAATGACTAATTAAAGACCTAATTAAACTAATGTCGGGTAATTTTGACATAAAACCTCTGATTTTAAAACAAATTCGCGAAACAGTTGTTTACGCAGTCATTATTCTCTAATTTACACGTGCGGAGGTGGGGGCTAGAGGAGATTCTCATTGGCAACAGGCAAATTGTAGGTCAATATATTGGTATTTCAAAATTATTTCTTGACTTTATTTAGACCATTTTGAAAATAGGTTTTTGTTGATAGTACAATTAGAGTTAACTCTTACTCCCAGAATCCAGAGGTTTTGAAGTCCAATAAAACAGATTTACATCAAATTACATAATAGGGGCCTATAACTTGAAGAATGATAATCCGTAAACACAATATATTTCCTCAGTAAAGAAACTTGACGTGAGTAAACATCTAGGCCCATAGCATAACAAACTGAAATGTCACTTTTTATATCAATTCTAGTTGTCGAAAAATGATTTTAAAAACCCATTGTTTCCAATCATTTCAGGTGGGGAGTCTTTATCATTATAAATTGTTGATCATACCACGATATATTGCAATAATTCCGAGTAAAAGCAATGAATGTTTGCGATATTTTTTAAAGCTATTACATTTGCTGATGGATTGATAAATACCCCATTAGTTTAATGAATCTACTTATTTGTCATGGTAACTATAGGAATAGAAAGCAATTAGTATAAATAGCAGTCAATATTCATCTCATAGACTCCCATGGGATTATGTTTTTCCAATTTTTATTTCATAGATTCTCACGACCGGGATTGTTTTTTTTGTGTTTCAATTTTCATTTCATAAACATATATAGACTCCAATGGGAATAATCAAATGAAGTCGCTTGTCGATTCATATTCACATGGGATTAGCCTTTTACTCAAAACAAGTTGCTAAAACCAGGGAGGTGTTAATTAGTAATAACATCTCTCTTGCTATAACTGTCCGTATACATGTACATACAGTATACGTGTGTCCACATCATACTTTGCATCATACTATTGTTAGGTACAAAGCCTTGATTTTAATTTGTAACCATGTTGTGTGATATCAACTTTAATTAGATAGTAATGAGGGACCGGGTTCGAGACCGGGTATTTTTAAGGGCTGTGTTAAATTAATTCCAAACATATTATAGAGAATAACATCAAAATATAAAGAAAAGAACAAATAATATATGGAGGTCATGGACATAAAGAGAACCTACACAACAAACTTGGGAACTAAATATATTTAAAAGTGTACATAATACTAAATGTTTCTCCCATGTTATGTGAGCAAACATAGGGTCATTCACATTCTGACACGTGTAGTATAAAATGTAATAATATTGATCAGTATCCAATCACTTGATATTTTTGGCATATTTCATCATTTATTGGGCCAAATACTTCCCAACCCATTAGTGGCATGGCTATCTTGCAAAGTTGCCAGTGTGTTGTCTAGATCAGTGACGTAACCAGAGGCCCCACCCACAATTTTCGAGTCCGCGTCGATTATTGTCGGTTAGTCCCTCGGTCATGGGTGGTTCGGATTGCTGTTGGTTCATTTGATGACGTTGGCAAAGGTCATTAGTGTGTAAATATAAAGAAAAGGCTTAAAACAGATGGAATAACAGGTCCCTATAAGTGAAAACACTAATGTCTTTCTTCTTCTTCAGACTTTTAAATGACCATTATGGTTCCGTTCCCTTTAGATTCTAAGCTTTTTGTGACCACGGATATGCCCTTGTATCCAGGGTAATAAATTATAACTTTCTTTGGCTGATTTATTTGATTTATTGCACCACGCCTGTGTATTTCCTAGCTGGCCAAGTACGGCTCAAGGCCCCGCCGCGCCAGGGGTGGTATCCTGGTGTTGTCCATAGTGGAAGAACTTGGTACTAGCATGGTATTAATGGGGACTTTAGAAACTTAATTATTACAGTTGTTGCTTTTTTCTTGTGTTAATGTTCATAAATAAATAATGTTTATATTGTTTGCTTTTCGAACGTGTGAATTCTATAGGATATTAACGAAATTAGCTAAAAGTATTCTGACAGAAAATGGTTAAAGTTTACTCATACACAAGTTTATTTAGATGCAATTAAATTGGATAATTTTCTCGGTTAAAGAAGCCCAAAGTCCCGCCCAAAGTCTTACTTTTAAAAGTTGTTGTGTTGAGAAATTCACACTTTAACTTCAATTTGTCATTGCAATTAGTACTATTCCAAATTTGGTTAAAGTCATAAGTTCAAAATTTGAAAAAAACACGAAAAAAGTCACAATATATTATCCCTGGATCAGATTTTAGTTTAAAACTTAGCCCAATATGCTGAAAGTCACCGCGTGTGTCAATTCGTTTGGCGAGATTGTAGACAGACAGCCTCAGGGTATTCCCAGCGTGTGGTCAATGTGTTGAATTATACTGTTCTTGGGTGGACTTTTTTTAGCCCAACACGCAACTTTTCAATGTTCTTGCGTTAAGAAAATCAATGTTTGAACTTGAATTTGTTCAAAAACTAATGTAATTTCAGATTTTGTCAAATATTAAGTTCAAATTAAAAAAACACAACAATTATATAGCAGATTTTAGTTTAAAATGTAGCCCAATGGGGCTGAAGATATGTCAATAACAGTAGTGTTGTAGCGTGGTTACAGCAGTGCCTTTTGGATTTTCTAGACTGTTGGTCCAGGGTGTATCACCCCATTCACACCATGTTCACACACAAATACTAGCATGATAGCCAATTCAATATGTCAGCCCCTGTCAGACCATGGTCAGACAATATTTGAAACTTGGCTCAAACTATACTGGACGATGGAACCTAATGCCATTTTTTTGGGGGGGGGGGGGGGGGGGGGCAACGATTAGTACAACAAATCATACTTAGTGATATTTGTCATCAGTTGGTATATTCATCATAGGGTATTTTGCATGTTTCACTATCTGTCCTCATCCTAAGTATGACTCCTTCTAAATATGATTTTTGTGGTAATTTCTGTATCGCTTACCAGAGCTCAAAACACACTTCTTTGTGCTTGTTCTTATCTACTCTTTCCCATCTATCTTGCCATTCGTTTAACATTTTGTACAAATGCACTATTCTCTTGAAATTTAAGGTGAAATTCTAAGCCCATTCACTTAACGGCACTAGCGATGTTTATCGAAATCGGCGCCATGTTTTATTAATAAATAGACTCGTTTTAATACATTCGTAAGTTCGTAAATGATGTGCGTAGCGTATATAGACGATTGTTATTTTGCGATGGGGGACGAGACTAAATCTGGACCGCGTTGCCTACTGGGAAACTGGGATATTCGCGAAATGTCTAAAAAACATTCTGCCATTGCGTTTACCATGTTTACACGGCGGAGAATTATGATTAAATATGGAATAATTTAGCATGTTCATGTTTTAAAAAGTGGCTGGAAAGAAAGATGAGGACTTTACGAAGGTGCGTAGCTAGTACGAAAATCAACGGGAATGCATTTTTGCTGTAATTCCCCCAACAATCATTCGAGAGCCACACCATTCACTTTGTACAGCAAATCAAATTGACAGCGAGAAAGAAAAAAATTGACAGCGAGAAAAAAAGAAGAAAACCCCCCCCCCCACCAACGTATGGGTTTCCTGTACTAGGCAACGATCATGATAGTGAAGTCTGTCAGTTTATTCTTAATCCCCCTGCCCCCCCCCCCCCCCCCCCCCCCCGTATGAAACACCTAGCTACACCACTGGTCTATATTGTCCAGAGGCATAACACTTTATTACTTTTTACAGTTGTCAAGGGCATCAGGTCCCTTTAGAGCTACTGGTTACGGTACAAATCTGCCAATGCTGCTTTTGATTTGGCTCGGTGTTTCGCTCTCACTCTGAGAGGGTATGTATATTTGCACATCCCTAATGGTCGACAGAGTCAGTGGTGCCGGATATAAAAGTTGCAAAGAGTTGTCCGCGACTATAGCCAATCAGAGGCTGAAACTACATGCGGTCCCCACCTAGGTTATTGGAGAGCAGAATTCGGTCTCTTTTTCGCATGCTTGTTTTGGAACAGCATAGCGTAAACTTGCACAGAATCAATCAACAAAATATTCTGTTTTCTATGATTGAGAAGTTGACAAATAAAATAAAAACCGGGAAAAAATATAGGCCCTATATGTACCCTAATTGGTCATACAGTTAAATCTGGTGTTTCTTTGTGTCGATTTATTCGAGAAACAGGCATTTCTGTTGACTACCGCAGGCGCGACGCAAAGGTTACTTTTATTATATTATTAAATTTCATTATTTACTTGTCAACCGCATACCATGTTTACAACTCTGTGGTGTACGCGGACCAAAGTCACACACACAGGGGAGGGTTTTCCCAAATTTACTTTAAAGTATCTCAAAGTCAAACAGGAGAAAATCTCAACCCAAATCAAAGTACTCACACAGGTGCTTACCCCATACCCTATAGTCCTATTTGGTTAGGTCCTGATATTTCTGAACTTGTAGTATGTGCAAAGGGTTGGAGCCTTCCCATCTCCATCCGTGAAACACAAAAATCATCCTGCTCTACTAGCGTTTGGAAATTCAATCCACACAACAACCATCACCTTTTGCTTGTCATTCTCTTGAGCGGCCAAGTTGAAACAAATCCTGGCCCGCCACCAACTACCCCTGCGGTATTTGTAAAAACCAAGTCCAGGATAACGACCACGCCCTCCTTTGTGATTCCTGTGATTTCTGGTGTCACATAAACTGCTGTGAGGTGCCAAGTGATTATTATGATCAATTGTGTGATAAGTCAAGCTTTTCATGGGTATGTTACAGATGCGGCCTTCCTAACTTTAATAGCTCGTTTTTCAATACAGCCTCCATAGAGAGCTCAAACCCTTTCTCATTACTTGAAGATAGTTTGGACTCAAACATGGAGAACCAACAAACAAATCACCAACCCAAAACATCCACACCAACCCGCCCCGCATTAAACAAGACTCCATTTAAACCACCTCAAAATCGCAAATTTGGCGTAAGGGCTATGATTATCAATTGCAATGGCATCAAAAGCACAGCCAAACAAGCAGCCTTTCGTGCTACAGTATCCCACCATAACCCTGACGTCATATTTGGATGCGAGTCAAAAATTGACGACTCAATGTCTACATATTCAATTTTCCCAGACAACTACACTGTCTATCGCAAAGACAGAAATGCAAATGGGGGAGGGGTCTTTATTGCAACCAAAGATTGCATCATATCTGTGGATATGCCAAACATGAACTCAAACTGTGAGATTATCTGGGCCAAACTACATTTTGTAGGCACAAAGCCACTCTTCATTGCCAGCTTCTATGGTCCACAAAACAACAAAGGAAAAACAGTGGATGAACTGGCTGCCTCCATAAATAACCTAATGAACTCACACAGGAGGAAATACCCCAATATCCTTATTGGTGGAGATTTCAATTTCCCTGATATTGATTGGTCAACATGGTCCACCACAAACAACAGGACCAAATCAGATCATGGCAAATTCATCAATTTCTTGTTGGAAAACTCCTTGGCACAGCTTGTCACTAAAATCACACGTCCTGCTTCCAATAGCGTCCTTGATCTAATAGCAACAAGCTGTCCCCAATTAGTAGATAATATTGATGTTTTCCCAGGCATTTCAGACCATCTTATCGTCTTATTTAACATCAACATAAAACCAAAAACCCAAGCCAAACCACAACGGAAAATATACAATTTCCAGAAAGGTAACACCGAGGAGTTAAAACAAAATACTAAGTCATTCACTGAAACCTTCCTTGGTTCTGACCCACTCAGCAAATCTGTGGACACAAACTGGGAGCTTATTAGAGGAGAGCTCACAAAGTTAATGGACACACACATCCCGTCTAAATTGAGTAGAGGTAGAAATAGACTGCCCTGGGTCTCAACTGAAATCAAGAAACAAATGAGGAAGCGTGACAGATTGTATTGTAAAGCCAGGAAATCTGGTATTTCTCCTGACTGGAATTCCTTCCGCAAACACAGAAACAAAGTGGCAAAAGCAGTCAAAAATGCCCACTTAAACTACGTCAACAATGTTGTTGGAAACTCACTTCAAACTAAACCAAAAACATTCTGGTCATATGTCAAACTGATGAGGACTGAGAACCTTGGCATCCCAACGCTTCGTACCGCCAACAAATTATGTACATCGGCTGTTGACAAAGCAAATGCCCTCAACCAGCAGTTTCAGTCTGTTTTTAACAAGTCAACTGATATTGATAAGACCACCATCAATGATACTTCCCCGTATCCTAGCATTGGCCAACTCTCTGTCCACTGTGAAGGTGTGCGTAGCCAACTCCTGAAATTAAATCCATCCAAAGCAAGTGGCCCCGACGAGATCCCGCCTCGCTTACTCAAGACCGTAGCAGATGAAATTGCCCCAGCTCTTAACCTACTGTTTCAACAATCCATCAACAGAGGTGTTATTCCTGACCAATGGAAAAGAGCACTTGTCACAAGCATCCACAAGAAAGGCCCAAAATCGGATCCGGCAAACTACAGACCCATATCACTCACCTGCCTGTGCTGTAAAATCCTTGAGCACATCGTCCTTAGTCACATGTCGAAACATCTCAGCCTTCATAACATCCTACTAGACTCACAACATGGCTTTCGTGAGCGGCTCTCCACGGTCACCCAATTACTGTCATCTATCCATGACTGGGCAGCCAACCTTGAGGCACGTG
This sequence comes from Ophiura sarsii, assembly GCA_035610835.1. NCBI lineage: Eukaryota > Metazoa > Echinodermata > Ophiuroidea > Amphilepidida > Ophiuridae > Ophiura > Ophiura sarsii. The sequence goes on along the minus strand of CM069441.1, from coordinate 120,540,160 downwards.
GACAAACAGATGTTATTCTTTTGGACTTTAGCAAGGCATTTGATAAGGTTTCACATCGTCATCTATCCCATAAACTGGATCATTATGGAATCAGAGGGTCCACGCTTCACTGGGTTAATGCATTCCTCGCCAACCGAAAACAAGCAGTGGTAGTCAACGGCAAACACTCATCATGGGCACCAGTTACTTCTGGGGTTCCCCAAGGCTCAGTCCTAGGCCCTGCATTGTTCTTGCTATACATCAACGACATTCAAGACAACACAAAGTCAACCCTTCGTCTCTTCGCTGATGATAGCATCATTTACAGAGAGATCATCACTCCAGATGATCACAACATCCTACAGCAGGACCTACAGGAGCTCGCAGATTGGTCTAGCAACTGGCTCATGGAGTTCAACATAGCAAAGTGTGCAGTACTTCACATAACCCGGAAAAGGAATAAAAGCCACTTCCAGTACAGCATCTTTGGCAAGCCTCTTAACACTGTTGATCACCATGAGTACCTAGGCGTTACCATCTCAAACGACCTACGTTGGAATACTCACTGCGAGAAGACTGTCAAGAAAGCGAACAGAACCCTAGGTCTGCTACGACGCACACTAACACCATGCACAAAGGAAGTTAAAACCAAAGCCTATGAGTCACTAGTGCGCCCTCGGTTGGAGTATGCGTCTGAGGCGTGGAATCCACATGCAACATCAACAGTAGAAAGCCTCGAGCGAGTACAACGTGCGGCAGCCCGCTTCATACATCGTGATTATAGAAGAGAGACCCACGTGACACCCTTAATAACATCTTTAGGATGGGACTCGCTCCACCATCGCAGACTGCTTGCCCAATCAGTGATGTTTTTCAAGATCCACCACGGCCTGGTCAACATCAAATTTCCACCGTGTGTTTCACCTGCCACCTTCTATGGAAGACATGATCACCAACTCAAATTCAGTGTCATCCAATGCACAATCGACCCCTTCAAATTCTCATTCTATCCGCGATCCATCCGCATCTGGAACAGCCTACTAGCCACTACAGTCTCGGCCCCATCCATTCTGGTCTTCAGGAAAGCCGCTATGCCATCCATCCGGGCAATGCTTCCCCCAGTTGGATCCAGACTCCTGTAAGCTGTCAAACCCCTGTATATAGTGCACCCTGAGTTTATTTCGTCTTTTTCGTCCAGTCATCACCATTATTTGTTCCGGAGATCGTCTTATTCTCTCTCCATTGTCCACCTTTTTACTTGCACAAACTTGCTGTATGACGTCATCACTGCACCACATCCAAGTTTAGCTTTACAGCTGTATATGGATTACACTACCAAGTACCAAGGCCAAAAAAAAAAATTGTTTGGTTGCCCTTTCCCGACCGACCGTTAATATTGAAAAATCTCGGTCGCGTTTTTTTTTTTTTTTTTTTTCAAAAAAAAGAGAAAAAAAAGAGGTCAATTTCATGAATATAAATGCTTACGAGATGGTGAATTACGGTAGATGGTGAATTACGGTTGCTGTTCATTTAAAATGTATTGCAGACACATATTCTTAGGCCATACATATTTTATTCCTCTCTAGGAGCTTCTAGGCTGATGCTAAAAGAGCAGGTACACGACAATTGTAAACATAACATTTCACCTCACATGTTTCGCTCGGGCAATTTTAATAAAACACCATATGCACTACATCAAGTTTATAGATATCTGATTTGTCTGAGTGTGAATTGTTTGTGTAAGAAAAGATTGGTAATGTATGCAAAAGTCATGTAAAATCCCTTTCATCTTCCATTTTACATTTGTAAAAACACTTATATTTCGAAATAAAAACATATCTAATTCACTTGAAAGTGTATTTTTGGCATTCTTTGACATCTAAAAAAAAAAATTAAAAAAAAAAAAAATCGACCTACCGACCCAAAATAAATTGAGGTGAAAGGGCAACCAAACAATTTTTTTGGCCGTATATTAAGCAAAAACTAAGCTTACTTTACGCTACTACATTCAAGCTATACGCTTGAAACACATCATTAGGAGATAAATAACACTGATAAAAATGCTAGCAGCGTCACACACTCAAAAGTGGTTATTTTACGCTTTTTTTGTTGAGAAAAGGTCCACTTTTGACAAATGTATCCCCTCTCCCTGGTAAAAAGTTCTACATTTGGGGGCTGAGACGATTATTGGGGGGGGGGGGGTCCACTTTTGACAAAATTCACCTCCCCTCGGACCTGCTCTTACTTTAAATACCAATTGACTGTATCATATCCCAATAAATGTCCCCTTCTTTTCTCCCCATGAACAATAATTGATGTCTGTGTACCATATATAAAGGAAAAGAAAAGGGAAGGGAAGAGAAGGTTGACCTTTGTTATGTGGTTGTGGTTGTCCCAAAAGCGGCAAAAGAAAAATCGCATGGTACAAGTGACAAATGTACCCACGGAACCTACCTATGCTTCTGAAAAAGGTAAAGTGGTACACAAAAAAGGTATATTGTCAAATGTTACGGGGGGCGCCCGCCCCTCCGCCCCCTGTATCCGCCACTGCTCAGGGTCCAGTCACTCCAGTATTTCATCTCGGTACCTCGAACCTGATACTCGCCCAGACCATAACGGATCCGCGTCCATAGTGATCTACTTCAACAATGTTACAGTCGGCATAACACGTCTGTTGTTGGGGGAATTGTGAACCTGCTTTCATCGGTGAAGAGAACTGGCGCCCAATCGCCCACCTGCCAATTTTGATGGTCTTTGACAAATTCAAACTAGACTCTGCGATGCTATGTGGGGTCAAAATGGGGCCTGCAGCTGGTCTTCTGACATCTACCATCTTCATGCAGACGGTTTATCACTGTTTGATTGGATGCACGGACAACAGCTCCCCTCTGTTTCTACTATTTACCACCTTATTAACTTCTCAGTACTAGCAGACCTATTCTGAAGGTTGCGCATAAAGAATACACATGAAGTGACTATCGTGTTAAACATTTAATGGAGTATATCCACCCGATGTTTAGTTTTCGAGATATTGGGTAAAATAGGTCAAAGGTCTGCATTTTCCTCAATTTTTTTGTACAGGAGTTAAATTCTCGAAATGCTCCGATTTTATTGAAAATGGTCTCAAATTGTTCGGATGGATACAACAAGTCATAGAAAGAACATTTTGCTATACCTGTGAGGTCAGCATCTATTAGTTTCATTAGGTCAAAGATCAGCACACATTAGATGTATAGGATCCTGACAATTTACTGAATCATACTACTAGACGATGACTTTACAGATATAGCAAACTATTCTTTCTATCTCGGTAGTTAGGTTACCACCTTTATTCAATGGGATATCGTGTATATGAAAGAAGACAAATAGGGCTTACCAACGCCAACAGTCTATTTTTTTAAACATAAACACATGGAATATATTTACATTTATTTTCTAACTCATGGCACACTTTTTTGACACCCTGTAGAACTTATTGAATGACCCTTGTATATTACGTTTTTATTTGGTAGTTGTGATGGTTATATCAACTGCAATTTGTGTTTTTTTGAAATAAATATGAATTCACAGATCACTAAAGACAAATTTGATAACTTCTGTAAATGATTTTGCACCTTCTTGATTTGTTAAAGGTCTACAAATAGCATTTATATACATGTATATGTAAAAAGTAAATGAATAAGCTTTCCATGTGATGCTTTCCTTGTAACATGTCCTTATGATATCCGAGTTATTTCTGGTCTTCTCCGTTTACATCTTGTCAAATGAGACGGTTTGACAAGCATCATGGCTGCCGCACTAATTTCAAACACTGCTAGCAAGATGAACGACATGTAAAAGTTGCCAGTTGTATCGTATAGCCATCCTGTTGAATAATGTAAAATAAAATAGATTGATTTACGTATAACTCAAAATAACATTGGTTACTTGGGCTCACGGCGAGTTACGCCAGAAAGAAGAAAAATACTGGAGTGGCGGTTTTCGGCAAGGCCTCGTTAGAGTATTTGAGATTTAAAACAAAACAAAACAATAAAACAAATGTTTTCGGTGGGACTTTCAAAACATGAAAGATCAAATCCTTTGATAAAAGTCTTGTGCATTGTGAGGCCTTTCCACAAACATACCCGATAGAAATGCAGAAATGTCTGATGACCCAATGAAGATTTCTTGAACAGTACCAGCATGCTTCCCTTTCATCACATGACCAATGTTTTCCGTCACGGTTCCCATTGATATACAGTGTAATAAAAGGCTTATAATGTTGTTAAGGTAGCATACTCTGCTATTACACCACCATGACCACTGCAGAAAAACAGCTATTATACCAAATCAATTAATATTTATATATACTTTTTATACTGAGACCACAGCAAAGATAAGTCTTTCCTGTACCTATTTGAGGACATTCGGATCATTCTTGAAATTCTTATGTTTTTCTTTATTTTTTGAAAATTCCCTAAATCTTCACCTTCTGGAATTTCTGTAGACAAAAGGGAAAGTGTTGGGAATTAATTAATAAGTATATTACCTAAATTCTCTCGTGAGTTTTTTAAGATATAGTGTTTACTTTTTTCAATTTTTATTTTAGAGAAATTTTCAAAAGACTGTAAAGAAGTCCAGAAACACATAATTGGAAAAAACTCACGAGAGAATTTTCTAAACTTTGACACCTTGTTTGTACAAATTGAACAAGTAGTATTTTCTGTAGAAATTCACAACATTTGGCAATATAGTGTTTCTAGAAAATAGTGAAAAAATACTATAAACATTCCCGGTGAAAATACCCTCTTTCACCACTCAGCTGTGGAGATTTTTTGTGTGTGTAATACCTTGGTGATTTGGGATCAACATAAATAAAAGTCTTTAGCATGTACATTGATTTTAAAGAAATAAAAATATTACTTACAAAATTATGCGTTTTCTGAAATTTAGCAATATTTGGGGATTCGGCAACTCAGCAATGTAGTAGATCAATGGGTTTTCAAATAACAAAAAATTCCATGAATCAAAAACTTGGCATATTATTTTTCTGACCAATATACACATCCTCTGCTATTTTGAAGCAAATCAATGCCGGTCACCGTAGCCGAGTATACCAGGGTATTTAAGAAAATCCTCCTGCAAGTGGTAAAATTGACTTCAATTAAGTTCTGTTGTTTTTCTGACAGACCCTTTAATAACACATAATAATTTAAATTTTACTTGGGACGCAGCTTCTTTTTCATTTAATGTTTGACAAAGTTATGCCTATCTGTACCATGTATTAGAAGGTGGAAGTCGGATGACCTACCTATAGCTGTTAATTACTTGATCATCTGTTCGGTAATGGGGGTGGGTTTTTTTTTGGGGGGGGGGAGCTCTGCTGGTACTGTAGTGGTGCTAAGCATGCTGGACTGCAAAAGAAATCTTCTTTGCTGAGGACCCTTCCTTTTTGGTGATATCCATCCTCTTACCTGTTAATGGTCCTCCTGCTAGCATCCCAAAACCTCTAGCCATGTAGTGTAGTCCAACTGCTCCAGAAAAACCGGCAGTGTCATCCTGTAATATTTTTTTCAGGATTATTACAAACACTGGTGCAGAGGAACCAAGAGAAATACCCGCCATGAATGTAATCAACCCTAACACCCAATAAATATTAACGAAGGGATATGACGTCATCAAAACAGCACCAAGAATAGCAATCCAGAAGAACGTTATCCTTCCGGACAGTAGACCCCTGTCACACACGGCTCCAACGAAAGGTCGCCCTACTAAAGCGCCCAAGCCACCCAGAGTCGATAAAAACGATGCAATCTGCGGGGAAAATCCCGATTCTATTGTGTAGGAGAAGAGAAATAGCACCCATCCAGTCACAACCAATTCGTGAACAGTCATTGCAGTATAATAGATAAATAAAATGTTGTGCTGCATTAACACAGGGAATCCAGAATAGCTCCATATTCGTTGTAAAGTACTTATGGAATGTTTGGTTTCTTGCTCTGCCTTTTGAGTTTTCATTTCACTTACATCTGGTATTTCATTTGTTGAGTTGTTTTTTGATTTAAAAAGGGCACCGGCCACAGAAATATTCATGTTCATAGCACCCAATATAAGCATTGCGCCTCTCCAGCCATATGTTGCGATACAAAGTTCCATAAGAGGGGCAAGTACTGCCATTCCTAATGCACCCCCTGTAAATGCTATACTGTTAGCAAGGTTAAATTTATTATCAAAATAGTCTCGTAGTACAACTACTTTGGCTACCAGTGGAAGACCCGATCCAATACCTGTAATAACGAAAAGAAATAGATGTGTAAAACCCCCAACTGAAAATAGAAGAAAAAACCCCTAAAAAAACAAATAAATAAAATGAAAATAAATAAATGGAAATAAATAGATAGTTTTCGAAAAGGAAACAATTCGAAGAGGGACATCTTAAGGTAGGTAGGTAGGTGTCCCGATTGCTGGTCCGATTTACTACTTCATGTTTTCTATTTTACGAGGGTCATTCAATAAGTTCTACCTCCTACCTCATAACTTTATTATTATATAAGCCAGTCTTATGAAATATCACACAATTGTAGTTTGGAACCTCAGCTACAAATTCATTGTAAATTGATCTGAGTACTGTTTGTACTTTTTAGAGGTACAGTGAAAACCAACCTTACATTTAGTGTGACGGAAACGGATGAAAAACAGCGAAAAAAAAAAATCGCCGAAGTGCTATTTATTTGGCCTATTGTAAGAGGCAAAACATACCTATCGGTCAATTATAACCGTTCCAAATGTCACATATCTCTTTAACAGCCGATAAACATTGAATGTGACTGATTTCGTTGGAAAGATTATGCCCTCTGATTAACCAGAACCAGATCGGGACAATCATAAGTTATCCCTCCCCTAGGGCACCCTGCAAAAGGCCTATTTAACTTTCATAAGAACCAAGTGATTTTCAATATGCCGGACTAAATAGAGGAATTACAAGTCTCCCAAAGAGATAATTTTCTATCATTTATTACCTGATTAACTATTCTGAAGGTGGCACATAATAAAAACTCATAAAGTGACTATCATGTTCAAGATTTAACGTCGAGGCATCACTGTGGCTTGAGTTGTAACAACGAACATTATACTGATTATCAGTATTCCAGTATGCCAAAGGCATAGCTATACATTTGAGTTGATATTACACTATTTGCGAGCCTATAAGAGTTAATATTGCTTACAATCTCATTCATACATGATAATACTATACTTTTATCAGATATCATTCATTGATTTCCATTTTCAGTATTAAAATCTTGCTATATATCAAACCATATAATACGAAAAAAACCACCTAAAAACATGCATTTATTTTTAAGATAATTTTCCGTTGTCCAAAATCTCTCTCCGGATTTGATCGCATCATATGAAAATTAAAACAGATATCGATTATCATTTACTATAAATGTGTAGCTATGATTCAGAGCTATAGTTATGACAATTGTCATGAGGCTGACATTCATATAAGCAATGTTATGAGGGAGGAGGTAGAACTTATTGAAGGGTCATCCTTAAAATAGTTGTATTCCAAAGTTTGAGTTGCATAACTAACTGACATGGTTTCTATTTTAGAAGCACAAGATGACATGAAATTTGCCCATTGAGTAGTACACAAACTGGCCGGATGGTTAACCACCTTTTGCAGTAATTCGCTGCATTTTGACCAATAATTTCTAAATGGAACATATCTTGCGCCAAAATATTTACAGAAAAAATGAGAAAAATATGGGGTTTCTTTTTATATCAAAATATTTTGATGAAAAAAAGAAGTCAAAATGATCGGATCACACATTTTTCTAATTTGGCAACGGTTTACGAAAAAAACAAAACAAAAAACAACATACGTACGAGACTAAAATCAACGTACTTGAAAATACACGTATTGACGGTTAACACCAGAAAACATGAATGAACATATTACTGGAGTGGATTTCCAAATCCAAAGGTTTAAAAATAAAATTTTATTGTGATATATGAAATTATTTGATGAATATCTGCGATTACGTGTATCATAACATAAAAGATGATCTCAAAGATGATTAAAGACTCAAGTAAATCTGTGTTTACTTCAGAGAAAGTGACTGGTTTAAATGAAGATATCATAATACAGCAACGCCATGATGGATGTGCACCAAGGTATTGTGGGTAAGGTAAGATATATCGCCCTCTGTACACTCTAACTTCATTAGATTAATCTTTTATATGAATACCTAATCATTTATATTTTGCCCGTAACTAATCAAATTGATTAGAAATCCTAATTATATTTACAAGATTCATATCAAAATACCCATTTTTAATCCGACGGCGCATCGAAAGAGTTAACATAACATCTCATCAAAATATGTAACCTGCAATAAATTAGCTCAATACTTGCTGATGTCACCGCATTTCGTGATCTTTTGCAGGGGGTTGAAACGCCATATTTGCATAATTATTGGAATTTGGCCGAAAATGCGCCCGGTGGTATTGTATAATAACTGTGTATATAAACTTAAAAGCGGCAACCAAATGCCAGTATTCAGAGCGTTCGCATTAGCGGTATGGTCTCATGTCGGGGATTCGAGTCCTGGTTTCACTGAATTTCCGAAATATGTTTGCATTATTTCATCAATGATTTTCTGGGTTTTTTAAATTTGATAATTGATTAGAATCTCCGCATGAAACATTTGATTAGATTGTCCGTTTCAATTTGATTATATTCTAGTACGGTCACCTCTGATACGCATTCTATCAATCATTTTTGATGAGTTTAGTTTAAGAGTGTGATACTCCGACATACCATGATGTATAATAATTAACAGGGATACACTGATATATCTTCATATTAACGTGTTTGAACCAATTAGAGATTGGGCAAATAGTTTCCTTCATCGTCGCTCACGAAGCGGCTAAATCAATTACAGCATTGTCACTACAACAGAACTGTCTTATTAATGTTATATACCGTTAAACTTCATCTATAAGCACCCATTGACTAATAGTTAATAAGCAGAGAATAGATAAAAAGGTATGAGCGCCCTCTTTTGATCTAGAGAAATTATCACGAATTTGTTTAGTGTATTCGATATTCAATACTATAAAGTTGTATTACTCTCTAAATAATTTCATGGACAGACGAATTGCTCAATTGGTAAAGCGCCCGGTAAAGCGTCAACTTCAGTATCACGAGGTTGGTGGATCAATTCTCAACTACACCTTTTGCAATTTCTTTTGAAATCCAAGTAATATAGAAATTAATGCAAACTTGAATGTAAAATGATTACTCAATTATACTAGCTTTATTGTTATTTTTCAAAAAACAAGCGCATAATTAATTTGATTGTATAAAGTAATGATCTTAATAGTCCAACCTTTTTATAAGCTAAAACACATTTATACTACAAATTAACCACAGCAAAATGTATTCATTGGCTTATTTTAAATGTTTCACACAGTAATCTTAAACGTTTCCTTCATCATGATTTAAGGGCAAATTATGATGATGCATATTAGGTTGGTAGATCAAGTTAAGCAACAAAATGAAAGTAACTATGCAAACCACTATAATCCTGGTCTCACAATGAATGAATAGGTGAATGAATGGATGGCTATTAAATCAATTTATTTCCAATAAGATAGAGGGCCGTCCATTTATACCGACCCATCAATCATACATGTAGTTATAAAACAGTATCTGACACAGCAGTCTCGTTTAGATCAATTGGTTAAGCCGGCAGTTAGGGCAATTGTGATAGCGGGTTCCAGATGACAATTCCTGGTTCGAATCTCACTTCAAGACTTCTTCTTTTGGAAAGGTCATCATTTTCAAATTCTTGACAGTGTTTTATTTTTATCATGAATGAACAAGGAATCTATCTTTTTCGTTGGTTTTTTTATATATATATATTTTAAATGAAACAAAATTTAATCAAACTGGACACGCAAGCCATGGCCAGTCAATAACGTTTTGACTGTTTGCCTGTTGTCCTCATTGATTCGAAACGCGATATTACACGTTTGTGCCATACCTATTCTTGGAGAAACACAAAGCACAAAACAAATAAAACAAAACTGAGTGGAAATAATAAAAGAAATCACGCGAAGGACTTATTTACGGCACCATCCATCTTTTTAAGTCTGTTTAAGTTTTTCGGAACTATAATACACACGTTTGACGGATTGCCTTTAAATTGCACGCCTAATGAACATGTCATAGTTTGAGCAGCTCACGTGGTATTGAAGGTCATGCATTACATTCATGTAAATGGTAGTATAGTGGCCACGTGTTATTGATTTATAACGGATTAGTTTTAGAATTACGAAACTGTGTCTATATCACTAAAGAAGTCCTCTGCCCCAAATTCGATAGACATGCTACATGCTTGTATGAACCATATACATGTACATGTACATGTATGTGTCTCTATAAACTCAATCAGGAATTGTCATCTAGAACCAACAATGGCCAAAACCATAAGTAGCAGAACTGAAGAAGAAGTCTTGAAGTGAGATTCGAACCAGGAATTGTCATCTGGAACCTGCGATCACAATTGCCCTAACTGCCGGCTTAACCAATTGATCTAAACGAGACTGCTGTGTCAGATACTGTTTTATAACTACATGTATGATTGATGGGTCGGTATAAATGGACGGCCCTCTATCTTATTGGAAATAAATTGATTTAATAGCCATCCATTCATTCACCTATTCATTCATTGTGAGACCAGGATTATAGTGGTTTGCATAGTTACTTTGATTTTGTTGCTTAACTTGATCTACCAACCTAATATGCATCATCATAATTTGCCCTTAAATCATGATGAAGGAAACGTTTGTATTACTGTGTGAAACATTTAAAATAAGCCAATGAATACATTTTGCTGTGGTTAATTTGTAGTATAAATGTGTTTTAGCTTATAAAAAGGTTGGACTATTAAGATCATTACTTTATACAATCAAATTAATTATGCGCTTGTTTTTTGAAAAATAACAATAAAGCTAGTATAATTGAGTAATCATTTTACATTCAAGTTTGCATTAATTTCTATATCACTTGGATTTCAAAAGAAATTGCAAAAGGTGTAGTTGAGAATTGATCCACCAACCTCGTGATACTGAAGTTGACGCTTTACCGGGCGCTTTACCAATTGAGCAATTCGTCTGTCCATGAAATTATTTAGAGAGTAATACAACTTTATATTATTGAATATCGAATACACTAAACAAATTCGTGATAATTTCTCTAGATCAATAGAGGGCGCTCATACCTTTTTATCTATTCTCTGCTTATTAACTATTAGTCAATGGGTGCTTATAGATGAAGTTTAACGGTATATTAGAGTTATCTTGTACTTACTAATAAGAGCCATACTGCATCCTAAATGAGCCGGGGATTTTGATTGGCTCGCTGCAATAAATCCGGCAGCCGATACAATCCCTCCTAAGATAGTTAGCGTACGATTGGAGATAACACGGGTTAGTCCTGACCAAAGCGGTCCTGTATAAGAAAATTAGGAAATGATACAATTGGAATGAAATTTCAAAACATAATATCACATTCACCTGAAGATGATAATGCACTTGGCTTTTTTGGAAGGACTGAGCTCTATTGTCACTGATCAATCCACTTACAGGCCTCTAATCATATATCCCCTGCCTACCCCAATCCAGCAGTGTCAAGGGAGGGAGACTTGCCTCGCCTAAGTGACTAGCAAACTTACCTAGACCAAACCCATGCTCATTGCACAATTGTCTGATTATGTAAGTCTGATCATGGCCAGGAGGTTTATGATGAAAGGAGGTATAATTAATACATCCAATTACACTATTACGAGTCCATCCAAGTCGTTACAAACCATGTAGTGCAAAGGCTTATGTAAACTTTTTATAAACAATCTCACCACATACGAGGCATCACTGTAGCATGGATTGTATACAACAACGAATTTGACCGATTAGCAATAGTCCAGTATGCTAAAGGCATACATTCGAGTGGATATTATACTATTTGCAAGCCTACAAGAGTTGATATTGCTTATTTAACACCACAACAGAATAAATCAGATATCAAACAGATATTAATTATCATTTATTATAAATGTGTAGCCACAAAAAAATAGCCCAAAAAGAGACACCACTTAGAAAATTCCCGCCAAGAATATTTTGAATGTACACAAAATGTTGATACAAATATATCATTTGTGGAAATTGTTTATAAGAAGGCCGCGAAGGTTCCAAAAATTGAACATAAGCCATGTACTAATATAATATATGATATCTTCATAAAAGTTGTTGTAATATATTCTTTAAAATAATTTCTTTTCAATCTTTTTCTCTCCCAAACAAAAAAACAAAACACACCCCACTAACATACCTAATACTGCTCTTAATCCAATACCAATACTGCAGCTCAGTCCAACGGCCGTAGCGCTCATATCCAACTGTTCGACTAATTCCGGAACAAATATACCGAAGACTTTTAGAAGACCAAGATGGAAAAAGGACACAACTGATGAAGCACAAAGAACCACCCAACTGTAACCACCATCAAGTGTCTGGGACTTATCCTTAGTTACCGAAGAAATGACAGCCATGATAGCTAAATCAGTACTCGATTGATCTTCAAAAACGTGCGTGGACAAAATGCTAGACAAATCACAAGATAAACAAGATAAACCGTATTAAAAAGGTGACAATTAACTTGCTGGTCAGAAAGCTACCGTAAACCGTACACTTTTAATCTAGCTAAATCGGTTGTGTAAAAAAAATCACAACACTGCTTAATATATGAACCTAGCGACTATTGTTTAAAAAAATCCGCAATTGTGTAAATTTTCACACAACTTCTTGTAAACTTTCATAAGGTTGTGCAACATTTTAAACAAGTTGTGTATTTCTTTTTAAACAACCAGTTGCTAGGTTCATATATTAAACAGTGTTGTTGTGTAACGTCTTTTTTACACAACAGGATTAACAGTGTATACTTTGACCCACAGTGACTTTGACCCTTGATGGGTAATTTTTTTATAGCCTTGTTGATGCTGAAGATAAGAGGCGTAAAAATAAATAATTTATCAAAAGGATCGTAAGGTATGCAACTTTTACATAATATAATAACAAGACATTTCTTAGGCGCTTAATACAAAAAGCCTCTGAGCGCCGTACAACTAACAAAATATGATAAAAAAGAGCAGCAATAAAAATTTACAAAGTTAAAAATGCACAGTATGAAATATAAAAAATTGCAATAAAATACGGAAGAAATATACACTCAAAAATACCACACAGTTAATAAAATTCTATAAATCAGTTTTAGTATTGGTTAAACAAATAAGTTTTCACAGATGTCTTAAAACGATTGATCAACTTGATGCTTCGGATTGTTTCTGGTAGATTGTTCCATAGTGCTGGAGCTTGTATACGCGAAGACCCGAGCCCCATATGTCTTTGTCCTTTGATTTGGGGACAGGGGTACATTACATATTGCCACAGATTTTGACCCTATAATATTATTGTCCTCACTCATCTCCGCAGCCGTTCTAGATGAGCGGTGTTCCCATGGCTGTTGCATACTAATCAAGTTCCAACAGATGTGAGGGGCATCACGTGCGATTGAAAATACAGTTATTTCCGTTAGAGAAAATAAGTACCGTAGAATGGGGATACTTTGACCCATATATTCTTACATTGTGATATCATTATTTTGAAAATTAAAGAGTATTTCTAGATACTTTCCCCCAATCTTTAAGTGGGCTAACATTACCATACATGGGGGGGGGGGGGGGGGGATTTGGGCCACGGTGCGAAAACTCGTGGATGATAAGATAAAGATATTTCACACTTTTCTATATTTAAGCCTACAAAAAACTAAACTATTTATTTTATTAAAGACTAGAATGTAATAAATACCGAGAAATCAACAAATTGTAAACTTAGAGGTTATTGTTCCAAATAAACATGTTAAATCACAATTTGTGGTGAAATAGCTTGTTTTGACTTTTTACTAGCATTTAACAAAATAATACAGTCGGCTGTAAAATTTGAAAATTAAATTGTTTTGAATTTTTCTTATACTTTAACATGGGCCGAAATCACCCCGTTTTCACTTCCTTTTCAGTAGGCCTAAATGCTGGTATGTGTCGTTAACGAAGAATGTCAATGAAAACAAATTGTGTAAATTGCCAATCCAATAAAAATATAAAAGTTGCTGAATGTAGGTGAGGCAGTTGCAATTTGTTAAATTTGTTAAACCCCGCCCCGTGGGCACACACGCCCCGCTCTCCCCTATTATACAAACTCCAATACGTAGGTTTACATGCCACCCCTTCCAACTGACTATGCCTCTGTTAAACATTCAGTGATGTTCATTATTTATTTCGTCGCTGTTCTGACATAACGACACATCGCTTTACTTAATTCTGTTGTGATGTGTCGTTAAGTCAGAACAGCGACGAATTATCAATGGGAAGCTAGTTATTCCTATGTAGAAATTACAGTTTCAATTTTTGTTTCAGTGCTCAGTCACTTGATTGGAGGTCTCAATCAAAATGCCAAAATCCTCAAAAGAATATAAATATTTGGTCTGTTAGATTTAGTGATTGACAACAGTGTAGAGAGATTTTAATGACGTTTGATGACAAAATAGTGTTGATTTTGGCACATTCAGATCATAAACCGGCCATATTCTCAAGTGGCTGAGAAACAAGTAAATCAGTGCTGCGAATTTGGTATCACTTTGGAGAGATGAATTTCCATTGATATATAACATAATAATACGCACATACCGTATCACAAAATATATGTAATATATTTGATTGACAAAAATGTCCTACTTTATAGGGGTTTGTAATATGTTAACAGGTTCCATCCACCACCGCCTGATAATACATGTATACTGTCCTTCACACGTACATGTATTTTTAACAAGCTAGGGGTGCCATGTCACACGGGAACTCGCACTAATACTCAGATACGATTTGTGTTTTGTTTTGATGCAAGGAAGCTTGTATAAAGTGACAATTCTTTTCAACTGCATTGTGTAGTCTGCAAAGTCTATCTGTGTAAAACTGTAACAGTGATTTTTGGTAATATATGGCTCCTCTCATCTTCTCTTGTTTACGTAAAAAAAGCTCGTACATTGTTAACATTAAAATAAGCTTATTAATAATTAAGTTATTGCATAAAATCCGTCCCGACTCTCGGATTACTGCATTCGCATGTTAAGTGCAAATATTTTGATATATACTATACCTCACGATTTTTGCCGTTCACATTATTTGACTACTTTTACCCGTTGAAGTCCCCACTGTTATCGAAGAAGAAGAGAGTTGATGTTTGATACTCTCCATCAATATAAACGGAATCATTATCTGGCATGCAGATCTGGCTTTACGCAATAGTTTGTTTACATCGGTGCAGACGGCATCGGAACCGATTGATTAATTGATTTGGATTTCATTTGGTTTGATTTGATAGATTTCTTATTCTTTTAATAATATTATTTGTTACATATCTCAACTGTATATAGACTATCCCAAATCTGTCTGTCGGGGTGGGGGTGTGTGGAGAGGGGGTGGGGGTGGGGGGTATGTCTGTTTGTTTATTTGTTCAATGGGTGTCTGTTTGCCTGTCTGGTTGGTTGGTTTTTTTTAAAACCCGAGTCGCATCTCGGGGATGAAGGTTCATTTTATATTTGGTCCATACATCAGTTTATGATGGACCATCTCATGCAGATGGTGATAATTCTTGCACCACGAGTCCCAGTGTTTCTAGATAAAAAACCCCACTATTTTCAGAAACGTGTATTTTTCAAGTTTAAATCCTGCAACTGCAAGACCATTTTGTAGGAATAAGAAGCCAACGGTGATTGTTTATATTTTAAAGATTAATATAATATACTAAAGCATTCAGATGTGTATTATTATTGATTACTTGACATTGAATAATTCCTGTTTTTAATTTGACACATATATTTGATCAATTTTTCATGAAACTATAAAACAATTGTTAGAGAAGCTAAACACAATATAATGCACATTTAGGTATCTCAAGATGATACTGGAGTGTAAGAGTACGAGGGTGGGTTATGAAAGTGATCATGGTATGGGAGGCATTAGGTCACAGGTCACTAATAGGTATATCACATAAGGTGGGATCGTTTCAAAAAATCCTTAAAATCGTGATACGTGTCTCTATTTTAAATAGAAGTTGTCACAAAAACATAACATTTTTGGTATCATATTAAAGACAATTTATCCAGCTACCGAATAAAAAATAAATTAAAGCCACATGTTTAGCAACAGTAAAGTTATCAATCTAAACGTCGAGTGAGTCAAGGGTGGGACCGGTGGATGAGGCGCCGGTGGATGAGGCGCCCATAGGTTTCTACACAAAATAGCGGAAAACTAGAACTTTTGAAATTGATGCCATTTTAAAAGTATACATGAAAGTTGTCAAACTTCTCATATGTGTTAATAGCATGTGCCTGCTACTATGACTACTAATATTGAATTGTTATCTAGACATTCTCTACTAGAATATGATGTTCAATTCAGGGAGTGTTTTAATGTAAAGAATACACAGTTTTATTCATTTTATTGATTAAACAATGGCCAAATCGCAGTCTCTCTATTTCATTTGTGTGACTCTTCGGTCCTTTTCTACCCTGGGTAGTAACACATTTAACTAAAAAGTCCAGAAGTGTTTCTTCACAAAAAAATTCATAGATTTATGAAAAATTTGCTATTTAGACCTATTTTGGACCACCCTGTATTCAAAATAAAAGGGACTTAACGATATTCATATAGTTCATTTTGATAACCATTTTCTTTTAAATTAAATAGTCCATGCTAACTAAATTTCATAAAATATTATATACAAACCTTCATTTTATGCATTATTTCATCATAATTTTAGACACCCTGTACTTTTCCTGTGTACATTTTGGGCAAATGATTCTTAGCAAATTTGGCAGCACCTTCTGCGGTTGTTCTGATTTTGGTGACTATTTTCAGCTAAACCCTAACTGTACAAACTATCAAAATATTTTGTGAGGAGCAAAAACGATCCAACTTTTTTATGTTCCACCCTGTAAAAATTGTACACACCCTGTATAATTTGATTCTTTTTTTGCAAAAATGAAAAACCTTGAATCATAAGCTTTCCAACAATATATAGTTTGTGGGTCATTAAGTATGTAAAACTTAAGTTTTGTCCCGTTTAATCAGAATTGGTGCATTTCTCAACATTATTAGAAGTGAAACATTATTTTGGACCAGTTTGTGACTTTTGACCATTAGTAATTCTATTGAGAGATAGTGTGATAAACACAAAGTATGAACATTTGTCTTTCAAACAATGCACTTTTGGACTTTTAAGTATGAACTATGACGTCACAGCATTAGCTTAAAGTAAGTACACTCTGGACACTGCCTGAAATCTGTCAATATTTGGCTGAATATGCAATAGGTTGGAATATGGGTCGTTTGATATACATTTGCGTAAATCTCGGCAATACAAGCATAGGAACAGATAACACTTATGGTACAGAGTAAGAACACATCTATGTTTGACCTTCTTTATTAGATCTGAATTCCTTAATACAAAATAGAAGGGACCATCTCAAATACGTTTTTATTAAAGGGACACAATATCATGTTGATTTTAATTAATTTTAATTAATTTACTTCAGAATTCAAGATGAGCATTAAAAATTGCCATTATTGTTGTTTCTACTAAAACAAACACCCAGCAAAACTTGATTAAAACAGTGTTTTAAATATGTTGGAATACCACCCTTAGCCATGTAAAATGCTGATCTGCCGGAGATCAGCATTTTTGAATCGACGTTTTGTTGTACAAAGAGGGCTGATTTTTCTTTAAGGAGGTGTCCCGCAAGCAAAAGAGTGTGCACTATATGTTAAGGGTCGTCCAAAATTATCGCCATTTTCACTTACGTACAGAGCGTACGTAACTTTTTACCCCTCCCCCCCTCGAGTTACGTACGCAATAAATGGCGAAATTTTCATGGCTTGATATACCCTCGTGTTTGATTAAAAACTATTGTATTAAAGACGAATTGCCGTATACAACGTAAGAAACTGTACGGTACACAATAGAGAAAAATACACTTCTTTGATCATATTTATTTTATATCTCTGGTGTTGATTTGATGATTCTACCGTTCTTTTCTTTGGTAAAAATTATCATTTTCTTTGATGATCAAAAATTAGCAAGATATTTTGAAACAAAAGGCACATGTATTAGATACTTTTAAATACAGAAATGATAAACAACAACACTAGGAACTTGAGCCATGGATTGTTTTAAAATCACAGAAGCAATATTGCTTCGTGTACATGAATCGTAGCATTCCATATCAGACCACATCAGTGGCGTAGCTAGGTATTTACGCCACTGATGGGGGGGGGGGGGCAGAAATGAAAGTGAACCGACACGATTATTGTGACAAAAGAAATTTTCGCGTAGCGCGAATATTTTATACATTCCCCTAATTTTTGCTAATAAAGATTGAGGTACATTTTGGCTCCAAACAAACTTATACCCAAAAATATTGCATTTTGGAGACAAGTGCGCGTAGCGCGCGAAAAATTCCCATCTGTGTACATTTGACCATCATAATAATTCCATGATTCCTCTTGTCAAATCAGTGCCAATCTCAACCGACACGACAGTCAGGGCGATCGCCCCCTCGCCCCTCCCACTCCTCTCTGGCTACGCCACTGATTTCTGTCATGGTAAAAGTAAATCATAGTCTGGCTTTCGACGTCTTATATTAAGCTTTTAGTTTACGAGGGTCAGTCAATAAGTTCTACCTCCTACTTCATAACTTTGCTATATATTATATAAGCCAGTCTTATGAAATATTCCACAATTGTAGCTTTAAAACTCGGCTACAAATTCATGGTAAATTATAATTGAATATCTGCTTCACTTTTGGTTTGATGCGGTCAAAGCCAGAAAAAGATTTTGGACAACGGAAACGGAAAATTAGATTTAAAATAAATGCATGTTTTTCTGGGTTTTTTCTGTATTGTATGATTAGATATACGATTTAAATACTGAATATGGAAAACAATAAATGATATTTGAATATATTAAAGTATTATCATGTATAAATAAGACTGTAAGCAATATTAACTCTTGTAGGCTTGCAAATGGTGTTTTATCAACTCAAATGTATTGCTATACCTTTGGCATAGTGGAATACTGTTAATCAGTCAAATTTTCGTTGATACAAATCAAGCCACAGTGATGCATCATACGTTCAATCTTTAACATGATAGTCACTTTATGAGTTTTCCTTATGGGCAACCTTCAGAATAGTCAATCAGGTAGTCAATGGTAGAAAATGATCTCTTTGAGAGACTTGTAATCACTGCATGCGTTTAGTCCTGTATATTGAAGACCTCTTAGTTCTTATGAAAATCAAATATGACTTTTGCAGCATTCTCTAGGGGAAGGGTACATTTAATGGGTGTCCTAATCTAGTTCTGGCTCATCAGAGGGCACATATTTTCCTAAGAAATCAGTAACCTTTATTGTCTATAGTCTGTTAAAGAGATATCTGACAATAAGAACGATTGTAATTGATCGATAGGAACGTTTTGACTCTTAGAATTGACGAAATGAACTGCACTTTGGAGATATTTGGCTGTTTTTCATCCGTTTCCGTCACCCTAAATGGACATTTGGTTTTGACTGCATCTCCTGAAAAGTACGGCCAGTACTAAGACGAATTTACTATGAATCTGTAGCCAAGTGTCAAGGGTACACTTGGGTGGACTATTTCATAAGACAGGCTTATATAATAACAAAGTTATAAGGTATGAGGTAGAATTTATTGAATGACCCTCGTATGCTTGTGGTACAAAATGTCCAAAGCGTCGCGCCACCTATTGCCGAAGCTCCAAGCTGATTGCGGTCAACGTTGTCGAGTCAGGATTTACTATAGAACAATGATAAGATAGCTATTGCTATCCCACCTTTTCCAGAATGTTTTCTACTGTATAATGATTTTCTACTCCTACTATTTTTATTTAAACAAAATATCTATTGGGCCTATCTTTTTATTTATTTTATTATTGATATATTCTTTTATTTTGTACTTTAAAAAAAATCCCGCCTCTCAAGATCGCCATTTAAGTTACGTACGGTTGAGGTATATTTCGACCCCTCCCCACTGTTACGTACGCTTTGTACGTAACTGAAAATGGCGAAAATTATGGACGACCCCTATAGACAAATAACTATCGAGCCTAACCTTTGTAATTAAATGGAACAAAACACCACACTTATGACAAAAACAAATAAAAACCGCAATCTCTTAACATGCACTTTTTAAAATTCGCGGCGATCGAAAGTCCCAGTGTCGATGATGTCATAGTTATACAATGCGAATTAAAAAAAATGCATGTTGAGTGATGGCAGTTTTTATTCATTTTTGTGACTAGTATGGTGTTTTGTACTATATAATTACGTAATTTCGGCTCGATAATTATTTTTCTAACAAATAATGCTAAATGTGTAAGTTCATACATGTAATACAATTGTAAAAATATACAAATCCCAGTTTTTATCATATATTTTGTAATTGAGGGCGCTGCCTCCACCACATCTCTTAATGCTCCTTTAAGGAAAATCCGCAAAAACAAACCATAGAAAACAACAAAGGATAGAGAACAATGGAGGAATTATAATTGAATAAACTGTTGTGTGATGTAAAGCAATAATAGTGGGGATTTCAAAAGGAGCTGATCATAAAATTTCCTCAAAACGTTGGAATTATGTGACGATTGCTATAACATTACACATCTAGTAGCTCTAAAGATAGCAGTAATAAGGGATGTTGTGGCAGCCATATTTGATTGATGCGTTCATGTATATCTTCCTTTTGATTATCAAAATATTTATTGTATATCTTCATTTTGATTATCTGCTGTCTGCGCATGCGCATATTTTCTGTAGGTTTCATGTGAACAAGTTCAGATAATTAATTATATAATGGAATCTCCCAAACTTCTTCAAGTCTACCCATAAACAAGCAAGCGATTGAAGGAGCAAATCTGGTGTCCATAGCACTCAGTACTAATAAGCCTGTTCTAAAGGTTGCGCATAAAGAATACACATAAAGTGGCTATCATGTTAACAATTTAATGGTTGTATATCCACCCGATGTTTAGTTTTCGAGATATTGGGCAAAATAGGTAAAAGGTCAACATTGTCCTCATTTTTTTGTACAAGGGTTAACTTCTCGAAATGCTCCGATTTTATTAAAAATGGTCTCAAATTGTTCGGATGGATGCAACAAGTCATAGAAAGAATAATTTGCTATACCTGTAAGGTCAGCATCTATTAGTTTCGTAAGGACAAAGGTCAGCACACATTAGCTGTATAGGATCCTGACCATTTACTGAATGATACTACTAGACGATGACTTTACAGATATAGCAATCTATTCTTTCTATCTCGGTAATAAGGTTACCACCTTTATTCAATGGGATATCGTGTATATGATAGAAGACAAATAGGGCTTACCAACAGTCTATTTTTTTTAAACATAAACATATGGAATATATTTAAATTAAGTTTCTAACTCATGGCACACTTTTTTGACACACCCTGTAGAACTTATTGAATGACCCTTGTATATTACTTTTTCATTTAAAGTTGTGATGGTTTTAAATAAATATCAATTTACAGATCACTAAAGACAAATTTGATAACTTCTGTAAATAATAATCATTTTTGTAACATGTCCTTATACTATTCGAGTTATTTCTGGTCTTCACCGTTTACATCTTGTCAAATGAGATGGTTTAACGAGTATCAAGGTTGCCGCAATAATTTCAAACACTGCTAGCGTGATGAACGACATGTAAAAGTTGCCAGTTGTATCGTATAGCCATCCTGTTGAATAATGTAAAATAAAATAGATTGATTTACGTATAACTCAAAATAATATTGGTTATGTTGGTTATCCATACTTGGCGAGTGGTGATTTTTGGCAAGGCCTAGTTAGAGTATTGGAGATTTAAAAAACAAACAATAAAAAGTGTTTTTTAGTGGGACTTTTAAAACATGAAAGATCAAATCCTTTAAAAGTCTTGTGTATTGTGAGGCCTCTCCACAAACATACCCGATAGAAATACAGAAGAGCCGGGGTATGATGATCCAAAGTAGATTTCTTGAACAGTACCAGTATGCTTCCCTTTCATCACATGACTACTGTTTTCTGTCACCAGTGTCTAATGGTTCCCATTGACATTACAGTGCATTGAAAGGCTTAAAATGTTGTTAAGGTACCATACTCGGATTACACCACTGCAGAAAAACAGCTATTATATACCAAATCAATTATATCTATACTTTTTATACTGAGACCACATCAAAGATAAGTCTTTCCTCTACTTATTTGAGGACTTTCGGATCATTTTTTGAATTTATGTTTTTGTTTATTTTTTGAAAATTACCTACATTTTCATCCTCTGGAATTTCTGTAGACCCAAGGAAAAGCGCTATGGCTATGACACTTTGGGAATGTATAAGCATATTACCTAAATTCTCTCGTGAGTTTTTTTTCTTCAGATATAGTGTTTACCTTTTGATATTTGATTTTCTTTCATCTTTTATTTTAGGGAAATTTTCAAAAGACTAGAAACACATAATTGGGAAAAACACATGAGGGAATTTTCTAAACTTAATTACCTTTTATATGACACTTTGTTTGTACAAACTGAACATGTAGTTTTTTCTGTAGAAATTCACAAAATTTGGCAATATAGTGTTTCTGGAAAATAGTGAAAAAGTAGTAACATTCCTAGTGGAAATACCATCCATCACCACTCAGTTGTGGAAACAAATATTTGTGTACTACCTTGGTGTATTGGCATCAAAATAAAATATAAGTCTTTATCATGCATTGATGTTAATGAAGAGAAAAAATATTTACAAAACTATGTGTTTTCTGAAATTTGGCAGTATTTGGGAATTCGGCAATGCCTCCTGTAGTATAAAGTCAATGGGTTTTCAAATAACAAAAAGAAAATCGTAAATCAAAAACGACTTTTTAGGTAAAAATTTGGCATATCATGTTTTCTGATCAATATACACATCTTCTGCTATTTTGAAGCAAATCGATGCCGGTCACCGTAGCCAAGTATCCAGGGTCTTTAATAAAATCCTCCTGCAAGTGGTACAATTGATGTGACTTCAATTCAGACTTCTCTTGTTTTTCTTACAGACCCTTTAACATGTTTAATAATACAGTTTAGTTGGGACTCGGCTTATGTGTGGTCAAGCCTATCTGTATGTATTAGTAGGTGGAAGGTTTGGCAATGGGTTATTATATATATATATATATATGCAGCAATGGAAATACCCACATGACTTTCCACCCGGGGTAGAGCGACCCGGGGTAGACCAACCCTAAGTCGACCAACCCTGGGTGGACTAGGGTTAGGGTTAGTGTTAGGGTTAGTGTTAGGGTTAGTGTTAGGGTTAGGGTTAGGGTTAGGTTTAGGTTTAGGGTTAGGGTTAGAAACAGTCCCTGGGTGGACAGTCCCGGGGCTGGACAGTCCCGGGTTTGTTTTAGAATGATCCGTCCTTGTTTTTACCTCCCCGACCGCCACCCCCTGAGTTTTTTAACATATAATTTAGAATGAATATAGTTTCCAAGGTGTTTTTTAAACAGTATTATGGTTTATTCCGTGAGGGCACTATTGTAGTCCACCCAGGGTTGGTCGACTTAGGGTTGATCAACCCCGGGTCGGTCTACCCCGGGTCGCTCTACCCCGGGTGGAAAGTCATGTGGGTATTTCCATCGCTGCATAAACAAAACTTGTAACTGCAGGAGACCCCAAGACTGCCCCCTTGCTGGTAATTGTCAGACTAAATCCGTGATTTACCAGGCAACAGTCACCACTACTACAGACCAAGACTCTAAATTGTACATTGGATTATGTGACACTACATTCAAAAAAAGGTGGGACAACCACAAATCATCATTCAAACTGGACCACAAAAGGAAGCAAACTGCACTCAGCAAACATGTTTGGAAACTCAAGGACAACAACATGGATTTCAACATTACATGGTCAATCCTCAAACATTCAAATTCATATTCTAATGTCTCCAAACGCTGCCAACTATGCCTGTGGGAAAAGTATTTTATCATCACCGCGGACAAATCGATAACTCTAAACACTAAATCTGAATTAATCAGTAAATGTCGCCATGCCAACAAGTTTCTACTTAAGAACATTGATGCCTCATAATACCCAATCTACCTGTCTTCCACCCCATTGATTATGTAGTTAATTGTATGTATTATGCTTTGTCATGACTTCCCTCTTGAGTGCTTTAATCCATGCACTTATCTATTACACTCAGTTGACTCACAATTGATCTTATTTTGTAACACTTTGCTTTGTGTGCATCCATCCATGTCTATTGATATACCTAATGTTTTTCTAAGTAAGTCTCTCATTCACCTGATGAGCCTTTGGGCGAAACAGACTGTTGTGAAATCAATATGGAGTAAATTTATTTGTATTCTTCTTCCCCGTATATATATATATATATATATATATATATACAAGGAGAGTTGCATGTCTTCTTTCGTCACGTAGAGTGCTCAATCCTTTCGGAGAGCAATAATATATTTATAGACGAAAGAAATTGGCACTATAGCTTTCTATAGTGCCAATTTCTTTCGTCTATATTTCTACGCACTATGAAAACACCAATGTGTACTGAACTTCGCCCATTTCTTTATATATATTTATTTGGGGGGGGGGGGCTCTGCTGGTACCGTAGTGGTGCTAAGCATGCTAGACTGCACAAGAAATCTTGCTGACGACCCTACTTTTCGGTGATATCCATCCTCTTACCTGTTAATGGTCCTCCTGCTAGCATCCCAAAACCTCTAGCCATGTAGTGTAGTCCAACTGCTCCAGAAAAACCGGCTGTGTCATCCTGTAATATTTTTTTCAGGATGATTACAAACACAGGTGCGGAAGAACCCAGAGAAATACCCGCCATGAAGGTAATCAACCCTAACACCCAATAAATATTAACAAAGGGATATGACGTCATCAAAACAGCACCAAGAATAGCAATCCAGAAGAACGTTATTCTCCCGGACAGTAGACCCCTGTCACACACGGCCCCAAATAAAGGTCGCCCTACTAAAGCGCCCAAGCCACCCAGAGTCGATAAAAACGATGCAATCTGCGGGGAAAATCCCGATTCTATTGTGTAGGAGAAGAGAAATAGCACCCATCCAGTCACGACCAATTCGTGAACAGTCATTGCAGTATAATAGATAAATAAAATGTTGTGCTGCATTAACACGTGGAATCCAGAATAGCTCCATATTCGTTGTAATGTACTTATTGAATGTTTGGTTTCTTGCTCTGCCTTATGAGTTTTCATTTCACTTACATCTGGTGTTTCATTTGTTGAGTTGTTTTTTGATTTAAAAAGGGCACCGGCCACAGAAATATTCATGTTCATAGCACCCAATATAAGCATTGCGCCTCTCCAGCCATATGTTGCGATACAAAGTTCCATAAGAGGGGCAAGTACTGCCATTCCTAATGCACCCCCTGTAAATGCTAAACTGTTAGCAAGGTTAAATTTCTTATCAAAATAGTCTCGTAGTACAACAACTTTGGCTACCAGTGGAAGACCCGATCCAATACCTGTAATAACGAAAAGAAATAGATGTGTAAAACCCCCAACTGAAAATAGAAAAAATAACTAAAACAAACAAATAAATAAAATGAAAATAAATAAATGAAAATAAATAGATTTTCGAAAAGCAAACAATTCGAAGAGGTAGATAGGTGTTCCGATTACAGGTCCGATTTTCTACTTCATGGTTTTTTTTCTTAACTGCTCACAAAAAGTTAGGAAACTTTTTTTAAATCAAGTATATTTTTTATTATTTATTACCCTCTTGTATTATGTTGCATATCAATGGAAAGCTAAAGTGTTTTCTTTAAAATGATACCAAATGTGCAATGATGACATGTTGCTGGACTTGGCCACATTAATGAGAATGAGACAAAGTCACAAATCAAATGTGCCAAAATTAGCAATGTTGTGTTACTGTGTGAACCAATGGCACGGGCTCTCTCCAAATCTGTTAAATGCGGCATATTGAAAGTGCAAAACGTTTTACCATGTCTCAGAAAAGTTTACAAGTTATAGGCCTAAACCTTTCATCACTTCGGGACCTGCCACTTGGAGTCATTGTTAACCCAGTCTTGCAAATACCCAAACAATGGTTTTCTAAAGAGATGAGGGTTAACTTGTGTGTGTGTTGTGCTCACTGGTGCAAATCTTTGTGTAAACCATTCATGGTTCTCAAGCATGATCGGTTTGATTATTGATCATAACCTATTGACTATTTAGCACATAACGGTAATGTTGGCACATTTGATTAGTGATTTTGCCTCATTCTCATTCATGTGGCCAAGTTCAGCAACATGTTATCATTGCAAATGTGGTATAATTTTACAGAGGAACTCTTCAGCTTTCCATTGATATATAACATATACAAAGAGGGTAATAAATAATAAAAATATACTTGATTCAAAAAAGTTTCCTAACTTTATGTGAGCAGTTTATATCAAGTGTCATCCTTAAATTAGTTGTATTCCAAAGTTTGATGTGCATTACTAACTGCCATGGTTTTTATTTTCAAAGCACAAGGTGACATGACATTTGCCCATTGAGTAGTACACAAACTGGCCGGATGGTTAACCACCTTTTGCAGTAGTAATTCGCTGCATTTTGGCCAATAATTTCTAAATGGAACATATCTTGCGCCAAAATGTTTACAGAAATAATGAGAACAGTCATGGGGTTACTTTTGATATCAAAATATTTTGATGACAAAAAGAAGTTAAAGTGATCGGATCATACATTTTGTAAATTTGGCAACGGATTACGAAAAACAAACAAACAAAACAACGTACGTACGAGACTAAAATCAACGTACTTGAAAAAACACGTATTGACGGTTAACACCAGAAAACATGAATGAACATAAACTGGAGTAGATTTTCCAAATCCTCAGGTTTGAAAATAAAATTGTATTTAGTTCTACCAAAATGTGATATATGAAATTATTTGATGAATATCTGCGATTACGTGTATCATAATATAAAAGATGATCTTAAATATGATCAAAGACTTAAGTAAATCTGTGTTTAATTCAGAGAAACTGACTCGTTTAATTTTTCATGAGCAACGCCATGATGGATGTGCACTAGGGCATTGTGGGTAAGGTAAGATTTTCTGTGTTTTTTTAAATTTGATAATTGATTAGAATCTCCGCATCAAACATTTTAGATTAGATTGTCCGTATCAATTTGATTAGATTCTAGTACGGTCACCTCTGATACGGCAGGCATTCTATGAATCATTTTTGATGAGTTTAGTTTAAGAGTGTAATGCAATTAAAGGGATACTCCGACATATCATGATGTATAATAATTAAAGAGGATACACTGATATATCTTCATATTAACGTGTTGAACCAATTCGAAATGCAATTTGGGCAAATAGTTTCCTTCATCGATCATTCAACAACCCCTATATCTATGCTTCATTGATTACTCTAAGGCATTTGACTGCGTTCAACATTTGAAGCTATGGTAATGCAAGAAATGGGTTTCTCTCTTCACATCATTGAGCTGATTAAATCCCTCTACAAAGATCAAGAGGCTACAGTAAGAACAGATAATGGCAATTGTGAGTGGTTCTCTATTGGACAAGGCGTTCGTCAAGGATGTATCCTCTCACCTTACCTATTCGACATTTATGCAGAGTACATCATGAGGCAAGGTTTTGATGGAGTGGAAGGCCAAGTTTCAGTAGGAGGTCGCACCATAACAAATCTCCGATATTCTGACGATACCACCCTGATAGCTAGAACTGGAGCTGAACTTCAAGTTCTAATACACAAAGTGAAAGCAGCCAGTGAAAAGTTTGGACTCTTCCTAAATGTTAACATGGTTAAGAAGACCAAAGTCCAAAGCTCCGGAGAAATTAAAAGACGTCTGGCAATGGCTAAAACATCAGCAAATGCCCTATCAACCATTTGGAAAGATAGAGGAATCACAAAGGCCACAAAAATACGTATAATGAAGGCACTAATCTTTCCGGTCGCAACATATGGAGCTGAAACATGGTCAGTCGGAATGGCGGATTCAAAGAAAATATCACCTTTTGAAATGTGGTGTTGGCGCAAGATGCTAGGAATATCATGGAAAGAGCATAAGACAAATTAATTTGTCAGAAGCCAGATTGGGAACCAAACTTCTCTGTATACAAAGATCATGCGCAACAAGCTACAATACTTTGGACATATTGCTAGACGAGAGGGTGACAATCTAGAAAAGGTAATAATACAAGGAGCTATCGAAGGAAGACGTAAACGTGGCAGACCAAAGCTTCGTTGGACTGATGGCATTAAAGAAGCAACTGGTCTATCTCTTATCTCTGCGCATCGCATGTCACAAAATAGACAACGGTGGCGCTCCATCATCAATAGGGTCACAAAGAATCAGCCATGATCCATAGAACGACGACGACGATCGTCGCTCACGATAAGCGGCTAAATCAATTACTGCATTGTCACTATAACAGAACTGTGTTATTAATGTTATATTAGAGTTATCTTGTACTTACTAATAAGAGCCATACTGCGTCCTAAATGAGCCGGGGATTTTGATTGGCTAGCTGCAATAAATCCGGCAGCCGATACAAACCCTCCTAAGACAGTTAGCGTACGATTGGAGGTAACACGGGTTAGTCCTGACCAAAGCGGTCCTGTATAAGAAAATTAGGAAATGATACAATTTGAATGAAATGTCAAAACATAATATCACATTCTCCTGAAGATGATAATGCACTCGGCTTTGGAAGGATTGAGCTCTATTGTCACTGATCAATCCAATTATAGGCCTCTAATCATAGATCCCCTGCCTACCCCAATCCAGCAGTGTCAAGGGAGGGAGACTTGCCTCGCCTAAGTGACTAGCAAACTTACCTAGATCAAACCCATGCTCATTGCACAATTGTCAATTAAAGTCTGATCATGTAAGTCTGATCATGGCCAGGAGGTATTGATGAAAGGAGGTATAATTAATACATCCAATTACACTATATTAGGAGTCCATTATACATTCGAGTGGATATTACACTATTTGCAAGCCTACAAGAGTTGATATTGCTTACAAGCTTATTTATACACGATAATTCTGTATTATATTTAGATATCATCCATTGTTTTCCATTTTCAGTATTAAAATCGTGCTCTTATATCCTAATATGGAGAAGATTTAAAAAAAAAATGTGCGGGTACTTTCCCGTTTCTGTTGACCAACATCTCTCTCTGGCTTTAACCACAACAGAAAAAACAGATATCAAACAGAGATTAATTATCATGTATTATAAATGTGTAGTCACAAAAAAGTATCCCAAAAAAGACACCACTTAGAAAATTCCCACCAAGAATATTTTGAATGTACACAAAATGTTGATACAAACGTGTCATTTGTGGAGATTGTTTATAAAAAGGCCGAAGGTTCCAAACATTGAACACAATCCATGTACTAATGGATGATGAAGAAACATGCACCTGATTACTGTAATAATATATGATGTATTTATAAAAGTTGTTGTGATATATTCTTTTCACTCATTTTCTCTCCCCCTAAAAAACCCCCCCACCACACACACACCCCAACATACCCAATACTGCTCTTAATCCAATACCAACACTGCAGCTCAATCCAACGGCCGTAGCGCTCATAGCCAACTGTTCGACTAATTCCGGAACAAATATACCGAAGACTTTTAGAAGACCAAGATCGAAAAAGGACACAACTGATGAAGCACAAAGGATCACCCAACTGTAACCACCATCAAGTGTCTGGGACTTATTCTTAGTTACGGAAGAAGCGACAGCCATGATAGCTAAATCAGTACTCGATTGATCTTCATAAACTTGCGTGGACAAGGGTAGACAATAACAAGATAAACAAGATAAACCGTATTAAAAAGGTGACAACTTGTTGGTCAGAAAGCTACCGTAAACTTTGACCCTTGATCCTTTGATGGGTAACTTTTTAAAATTGTTATACAGTGCAAAGAGCATAAATGCCCAAATATTGTATTATGAATATCGTGCCTCCTGAGTGGTGTACAACAAGTATTTTTATCATATCAAAACAGTTTTGTTTTAAAGTGCTCTTGTATAATTATCAGCATTGTCACAATTCTTATTAAACCTGATTTCAGATTGGCCAATACTTGAGTAACCGTACACGCTTATCCAACCAGGTGATGCCTACTTGCTTTTATGGCCTGACTATTTAGACTAGGCCTTTAGATGGTGTCTATTTGTAAAGGCTCTCATGTCAGCACATGGTCACCTAAAAGTTATGTACGCCCTATGCATAAAACCCTTTACTACTGCACACTGCTGAATGGTATTTCAAGTTTCTTGTAGCGCGAATTTCAAAACATTGGTCCTTTTATATCTGGGGTTAAAGCTCCTATGGTACACACATGCAGCATAAGTGTGTCATTTCAGCCTTAACCCCGGATAAGGGACGTAAACCCCAGATAAGACGGGCCTTATCTTGGGTTTAATCCTCCTTATGCGCCTTAACCCCATATGAGGAGCGTTAACTAGGCCTAGGGATAAGGTGCCTTATCTGGGGTTTACGTCCCTGTTAACCCAAGATAAGGATCGTAAACCAAGATAAGGCGCCTTATCCCTAGTTAACGCTTCTTATCTGGGTTAAGACGCGTTATCTGGGATTAACGATCTTTATCTGGGGTTTAGGTCCCTTCCATAGGCGGCCACCTTACTAATCGAAAAAACAACAGAGTCCAAACCATGAATCAGTAAAAAATGTCAACGGGCGCATTGATTTTTATTTTGTGGTCACCGGGTCCATACCGTTATTTACCGGGTCTATACCGGGTCCTCACCGGCCTGGTACCGGGCTCACCGTCCCCATACATGTCTAGCTTACCGTTCTCAACGGATGCATAACACCTCCTCACCGGTCATCGGTCCATGCCGTTCTCCACCATGTCTGTACCGGGCTCACCGGCCTCATACAGTTCTAGCTTACCGTTCTCACCGTGTCCTCACCGTGTGCATACCACCTCCATACCGGGTCCTCACCGGTCGGAACGACTGGGTACCGGCCGAACCGTCTTGATTACGTCATCAAACCGCCCTTTTTAAGCTGAGCGCTCGCCGCTTCATTTGCATTCCGGAAATCATACGACCAACATCTAGAATACAACATGCCTGCTGAGAGTCAGTTCCGCGAACGATTAACCAGGCGCCCGTTCGCAGCCCGGTATGTATTGGAATTATTGGCAATATTAATGTACGGCTTCCCAACTTCTGGGGAGCTGGGACATTGCTATTCCTCTTTGCCCCGTCTTGTAAATTCCAATATTTGAATAAAGCGTTCATACATTTAAAAATTAGTATGTATGGGAATTATTGGAAATAATGTAATGGTGGTGTTTCCCAAATATGTCATCTACGGATGAATTTCCAATTTTCATTCTTGCTTTAAAGGTTTGATCAATAAAGGTCTAAGGTCAATGAACTCTACAACATAACAATGCAGTAATTAATGATGATGACTGTATTTAATATGTTGTGTTTTTAGGGATTTGGAATCCCTTACCATCCAGCAGTTCAATCGATTTAATATAATGAATTCGCTATGCAAGCTATATGCATGCTACTGCAAATTTACTTGTTTTGTATTTCATTCTACGGTCTGGAGACAATGTATGAAAGATCAATGCTTTATATTGAAGTCTATGTTGGCAAACAGTTATTAAATTGTTTTAAACGGTCAAGTCCAGGGTTATTAGTCTTCAAGTAACAATATTTGATATGAAGGGTTGCAGAAAATAATAAATCAAACAACTGTGAATGAAACAGTCTTCCTACATACGCTGTTTTTTTTTGAGAAAGCGATCTAAAGTTAGTTTTTCTATTCGGACAATTTCGGAATTCTTCGGAGCTTTCATGAACTAGCAACATCCCATGAAAAGAAGAAAATGACCTTGCTGTGCGCAGAGCGTGACTTGTTGACTGACTGCAATGGGATAAGTCATGGCTTTCACATGGTAGGTCATTTGGCACCTAATGACCTACCATGTCATTTGGCACCTAATGGCCGGATCTTTATTTTAGCTCCAAATGGGGCAAGTCATCAAGTTAAAGCTAATTGCACGGGCTTTCATAAGGTGGGGAATTTGGCGCCCAATTGGGCAGATTTGTATATGAGAGGTCATATTTCCCTTATCAACCTTGGCAGCTACTGGACTAAAGCAGACATAGGTCGTCTGGAGTTGTCTTCTGCATGGAGTTCACTATAGTCTTCCTCTTGCCATATTCTTCGTTTACTTCTCCATATTCAGACGGTCCATAAAGCGTGAAGGGCACAGGGCCCACACTATATGTTACGTTATTTAAGAACTCCTTTTAATATTTCAATGTGATTTCATCCAGAAAATACGTAACGATATTATAGCAACATTACTATCTAGAATAACGTTCCGCGGTTCTCGGCTTAAGCGGTTTTCGGTTGTTTGATCAGGTCATATGGAGCGCTTAAGCTGATTGTAAGGGCTTTGACAAGGTCAGTCATTTGGGACCCAATTTGGGACCCAATTTGGCATTTTGCATGGTGATAAGTTCTATATTAGATAAACCTGATTGCAAAGGCTTAAAATTGCGGGTCATTTTGCGCTCAATTGAGCAGATTTTTATATATGAAAGGTCTCTTTTCCTTAGCATCATCTATAGCTACTGGTCTTCAAGATGTAAATGAGTCGGCTTCCAGAGTTGTCTTGTTAGGCGTATTCGCTTTAGTCTTCGCCTTCTCATTTAAACGGTTCATAAAACCTTCTCTACCCGAAGAACTATAATATCCAGAAGTCCTCATTTTGGTACACGGATACTCCACGGTCCCTAGATGTGCTCTTTGGTAATATCCGCCCAGAGGTCGCATGTGAAGGGTCCCAGGGTCCGAAATATAAAAGTTACGAACTCGCTGTAATATTTGAATGTTTGTCCAGAAAATATGTAACCATAATATACCGCAAAACATGCCACAGAGAGCCAATCACTCGGTAAAGATTTGAAACCGACAATTTCATATCGTGATGATACTGTTAGATATCCGTACATATTAACTTAAACTTACATTCTAAGTATAGCTTTCGTATTTTATGAGGACGATACCACTTAATGCCTGTAAAAGGATCCAGTGGATTGTTTATTTGTATCTGTTTATCCTTTTGTAATATTGTACAGACATTTAGCTCTACACAAGTGTTCACTTTATTGTATTATAATACCACAATAACGTGTAAATTATTGGTGTCTGGGTGTAGGCTATTGATTGTAACCGGGACTGTCACTCTATCTTAGGGATATTTAAAAAAAACCACGGGAGTTCCGGCTGTCCGGTACACTGCAAAAAGGTTGCTTAAATATTTACTCAACATTTTACACAACGTTGTTGAAGTATGCAACCGCTTAACAGTTGCGTACAATTTACCCAACACCTGTTTTCCCCAACAGTTGAACAATTCCAGTTACTCAGCAGTTGCACAATTTTAATTACACAACAGTTGGGTATTATTAATTACCAATTTGTTGGGCATTTTGTGACTGTTGCTTAATTTGTGAATTGTTTTCATTTTATATTGAGCATTTTTGTATAGCAACTGTTGCTTAATTTATCAAATATAGCCATAAGTTGGGTATTTTATTTGTGTCAAGTTTTTATTATATATTGAGCATTTTTGTATAGCAACACGCGGTAGGCAAAATGATGTGAATTCTGGGCGATGCAGCAGAGCTACATACATCACTTCCTCCCGGTAGTGAACCGGTAACTTGTAACGGGAATTCTAGGCGATGCAGCAAAGCTACATACACTATTCCCGTTCAGTAGTGAATCTGTTATTTATTTTAACATGTTATTAAACTATAGGCTTATTATACATGATATCTGACATCTCTTATCAATGGTGTTATTACGTTTGCCAAACGTATTCTTGCTATCTGGGTATGAAGGTATAAATAGTCCATATTATATATTATATTATATTATATAATACATAAACATATTTATGTGATTCTTTTGGTGCAAAATAGATCACATGACATGAACTATTCAGTATATGTCCATGTCGTGTATTTTTTGGCTATAAAAATCAAATATTCAATATTCAGCGCTAGTGACGTCGCTATAACACCGTTGAAATGATATTCATAAAAAAATGTATGTCAAACAAGGATGGCAATTCAAACTATTTGTCAGTGTATTCCGTTTTGGATGCCAAGACAGAATAAATCTAATTGTGGTCCTGCGTTTTACACAACGTTGTTCAAGTATGCAACCGCTCAACTGTTAAGTCCGTTGGAAAACATGTTTTCACCAACAGTTGAACAATTCTAGTTACTCAAAAGTTGTTCAAGTATGCATCAGCTCACGAAATTGGCTTTTTTGGACAACAGTTGCCTAAAATTCACATGTGCGTAACTTGCATCAACTGTTGCGTGATTTTCCTCAATGCTCATGCAACAGTTGCCAGAGTGGAATATTTTTACGCAACATATTTTAGCAACAGAAACAGTTTCCACCAACATTTTAAGGACATTGTTTTCGACGAATTGCTCAACGCTGGGTATTTTTTACTTTTATACAACGCCTAACTTTCTACATATAATGAATGAATTTTAATCAACACGTCAACCAACGGATGATAAAAGTACTTTTAGCAACGTATTTTAAGCAACCTTTTTGCAGTGTAGGCGGGCCGGTAGGTATGACATGGAGTGCAATTACTCCAACGATTCGTATATTTTTACATTTCCAAGGTTTGACAGCCAAACTACATACAGTTAATATATAAATAAACTACGTTATTTAAATATATAACATTAAATCAGTCAACCAGCGTGCACAACAAGCTTAATAATAGTGTAGCATTTATTGACAACTCTGCCAAATCAACACTTTTTAAAGTGTTGATTTGAGTACGTGACATGATACTCACCCAAACTTCGCGGTCGATGATTGTTATCTTTTTAAAGACTTCCGTCTTCACATTGAACAGGGGCCATGTGTAAATTACGAGGTCGAGAAGACGCATTCAGTCTAACACTGATTCACCACCCGTTTCCTGTCAAAAAATCACTCGGAAAGTCTAATATAACTACTACAGTGATATGGAAATACGATGCTCTACGTACTAGTGTACTGCTTTGCTGTGTATACCGAAGTCTGAAATTGGTAACAAAAACTTTAGCCATTCTATTATAAGAAGCGTTAAGCCGTTGTATTGTGTAAGGTACACTAGAAATTATGGCGATTGGAATCAAGACGATGAAAAAGCACAAGGAAAATATTTTCAACAACGGCACTAAAATCACATGTCTGTTTATGCTTTTGGGACAGATGATCGGTTTAGATTTTCTAATAATCAAATTTGATACTGAAGCCACTCCAAGCAGTCGCTATGTATGGATAGTGGCAGACGTTCTTATTTTTATCGCTTGGACGGCTACATTGCTTAAGGCTTTCATTGAGGAACGTGCAACAGCAAAGAAAACTACTACATGTGCCTTGGAACAGGAATGCACTCGATCGACGAGAAAAGACAAAGTGAAACACACCGCGTGTTTGATTCTACGGCCATTGTCATTGGCTGCAATCATATGGCTGCTATATTCTCTAGTTCTTGTGGCTAAAGTCCTCCGTATGTTTTCTACATTCGCATTATCGCTCCCACCCGGAGACCATCTGATATCGTCCACGTTTCTCAACGTGATGCTCGCAAAGACGGGATTTATATTAACATTGCTCATATACTCTTTGAAGTCCAACATGAATGATCCTCAAAGGTGGGAACTCATAACGGATAAATTGTGTTCCAACGCCTCCTTTGATGTCCTAGACAGCATCATGCTATTAGACATGCTGTTTTCCATACCGAATCCTTTAGTTTTGCATACAACAATTTACCACGCCATTCGCATATTCGCCTGCATTTGTCTTGTGTTACCATTCGTGCCTTTATTAGCCATGACTCTGCTCGAAGAATCAAAAAGCAAATCAACATTTCACATTGTGCTTATGATTAGCACATTCTTTCGCTTGCTTCTGGGTAACATCCCTCACATGGTGCTGAGGCTTCATTTATGGCACTCTCACTCCGTCGATGTTTCCACATTCTTGGTTAAGAATGTTATTGTTCTCTTTGTGGGTATATTGGATATCACTAAACATTTGATACAATTGAGAAAGGAATGCAAACAATCTGAAGAACGACTAGAAGATAAAGATAAACAAGGTGACGTTGAATTAAAGCCATAGGGCCAGGATCAGCTTACTGCGCATGCTTGAAAACTCACAAAAAACCGCTCACAAATCAGAACCGTGAGGTCGAGCTTACGTACTTCGCACCATGGATGTCCGTTGCACCGTTTTGGGGGTGAGGTTGACATCGCGTACTTTTACGCCAGGTCAGCCTCATATGACGTGCGTCCATTGAAATATTGATCGTCATGTACGGTAGAAATAACGTCTTAGGAAAACAAATTTTTAGGCGACCTTTCAGAAGAAAACATAATCAGGGCGCTATTCTATTGAAATAAAAATCGAAAGCTCCCTTTCAGTCAAGGAAACTATACGACCAAGGACTTGAACTCTATGGTTCTCTTTTAATGGCTTTAATATTTTGTGTAATCTTTAATACTGGCATTTTGCATTATACTTCTTATTTTCAGTCTTTGTTATATAAATGGATATACAAGCTATGTTTTATGGAGAGTTACAACAGATTAATTTCACTTCGACATTCGGCATTCATGGTTAAGAATCCTGTCGTTCAATTTGTGAGCAGACCCATGTTGAACATCACATAACATTTTATCAAATTAAGAAAGCAATGCAGATGATAAAGAAAAACAGGGTGGTGTCGAATTAAAGCCATAGACTTTGGAGAAAGGCCATTTATTTCACAAGTTATACTCATCTGTGCTGTATAGATAATACAATATATATAGTAGCATGATGTTAATAATAGCATGTACAATTGAAAGGTTATTTCATATACGGAAGACACGTCATTGTAGGCGTCTTTTTCAAAGGAAACTCATTGAGGGCGTGTTTTCAAGGGAAATAAAATGAAGCTACTCCTTCAAAAAAATCGAGGTTACCGTTAAGAATACATGTCGAATTAAGCTACGGTTCTTAATTATCTTAAGCTGACTACCATGACTATCACTAGTCTACTTAAACACAGTGAGTGTTATCTTGAATCGCCCATACTGGAATTCTGATTTAAGGTGGACGCTGCTTTTTATTCGGATGAGAGTAGCACTAATATAAAGACAGGTCTATTTTACAGCGATCGTTTTCAAATGAATACTGATGCAGATATACAGCAGATTTGCTCATTTTTCTACGAATAAGCAGGATAAGCACAATAATTAAAACTAATATTGCCCCGTCAATGCGTCCAATTTCTAAAATGTTATATTACAAATGTTTAATTATGTCAACATTCTATAGCATTGATTTGTTTGTAATGGAACTTCAGTATATCATTATTATTGAAATAATTTACAGAATCGATAGATTATCAACGTATCGTATTCAAGGCATGGTATCATTTTGACCGTCAGGCCTACAATCAGGGAAATAAGGTTGGCACACTTGGTCCGAATTAAGGAAAAAAGCGCCCCTCTCCCCAGAGACAAAGTTGATCCGAGTCATGTTATCAGAAACATTGATTGATGGCGAGGGGGGGGGGGGGGGGGGGGGGGGGGGGGGGTTTGGGGATGATTGTAGGGTGAACTAGTTTACGCATGTTCATTTTATGACAAATGAAATGCAGTTTTAACTGCAAGATGGAGACATAACAACATTGTTCACAAAGGAGTTGGTTGGTAAGAGTGGACCAATTGCTTTAAAGTAATTCGATTTTGGAATCAAAGTTGGTATGAAAGCTTATTTTCTTTATCAATAGTATATTTACGTTTGTAGAATTGGAATTGGTATTCCTAAATCCAAAACAAATTCTTTCCATTTCCAAGCTATAAGTTATAACTACCGTCGGGTCACGAAATCAAAATCATTAGTATAAACCATATATACAAGTAACAAAAGTGACCAAAATATTGAAAAATATTGACAGCTAGACCCATACATAATTAAAGTTATTCATCTTTGGGATATTTGATAAATTCCGGATTATCTGTGGCCATGTCTTGTTTTTCAGTTGGTGTAGCAGCAGCAGCAGCCTCCTCGGGTTTAGCTGCAGCAGCCTCCTGGGGTGTGGCGTCGGTTTCATCTACTCCCACTTCGGCAGCCTCGTTATCGATGCCACCGTCCTCACCTTTTGGCGTATTCATATCG
This sequence comes from Ophiura sarsii, assembly GCA_035610835.1. Lineage (NCBI taxonomy): Eukaryota > Metazoa > Echinodermata > Ophiuroidea > Amphilepidida > Ophiuridae > Ophiura > Ophiura sarsii. The sequence continues at coordinate 120,501,662 of CM069441.1, read as the reverse complement.
TACACGTTTGAACTGGTTGCGGGTAACGTCATTCTAATCCCGCCTGTATTGAGAGAAGGAGTGGGGCGAAGATTATTAGCAAATATGATCATTTGAAAACATTGATTCAATTTGTCGCTTGAAAAACAATATATAAGTTTGTGTAATCCCAGAAACATTGGTCATGTGCATGCGCAGATATTGTCTGCTCGGGTATGTGCGCGGAGATGATGCGCAAGAATATAAGTAATTGGATATCTGTATGTGAGCTGCTCCCACAGGACTCGGATGAAGTTGCCAAAATAAAGAGGCAAAACCAAGGAAACAAGCATTTTTTTCAAATGGGTTACATCATTTTAAAGCTTAAAAATCTTAAATAAAATTCAAGATTATGTTTCCAATTTTATTTCCTCAAATTATTACTCGCCAGCCTCACCTTCAGAATCATATGGTTGCATATGGTGCAACTTGAGTTGCAGATGTTTATTTTGTTGGTTGTATGAATATGCCACATATAATAATATAAGCGTAGCAAGGACCACGCCACCAACCAGTCCAAACATGGCCTTCATGTAGATATCTGCTTGCTCTTCCACGTCCTTCAGCTCCTTTTTTAAACGTTCCTCCTCGTCTGGGGGTAACGGATTTGTATCTGTCAAATCAATCAATGGATGCTAACGGTTTATTAAAGGGACATGTGGCATATACATCGATTTCAGGAGGTACGGGAAGTTATGGTATATACACTCCATTAAAGTTTTCGTCAATGCAACTATGCATGACATTCAACATGCGATTTGATAAGTAACGTTTAACAATGGGTTGGTAGGGTTATAAAACAGGCTTCCCTATTATAGGGAAGCCTGTTTTTACTCCCCATTACAATTCCGTAAATTCTTTCGATGGATTTGTAGATTTAAATAATAAATCAAATTTGTAATAGCTAGCTGGGTATTTTGAACAGTTGTCGCCAATTAGCGTAGCGACTTAACCCTCTTCTTCAAGGGTGGAGGAGAGGTTGTTACAACCCCCATAAGATTTGTTTCTGTCACGCAATTTTTTTTGTTTTGTTTCAGTCTTCACATTAAGAACCCTCACAAGGGTCGTGTGTTAATTGAGAAGACGGGAAGGATTCAATCTATTATAGACATATAGCGTGTTTCTACGGAGGCACCGGACAGTTAACGTTTTAATCACCCCCCCCCCCCCCTATTTCTACACGCGAAAACTTACCGGTAAAATGATACCAGAAAGTTAAATTTTAAATGACAGAATCACCGTTAAATATGTTAACCACCCCCTGTTTCTACACGCGGAAACTTACCGGTATGTTAACCTGCCTGTCCATGAGCGATATGGAGGCACTGGAAAGTTAACGGTATTTACCGTTAAATATTTTAATTACCCCGTTTAACTCGCGGATACCGGTAAGGGATACTGGTTATTACCTGCGCGATGACATCTGGAGAGGTCAGACCAGATTTCTTTTACATTAAAACATGTTAAAAAGTATAAGAAAACTTCCGGGTCATGAGAACCTGGCGATAAGATTCATCGGTTTACTTTTCTACGGGGCAAGTTAGCTTTTTACAGGTTTTTACCGTTAGAAAAACTTAGCATTAATTACCGTTATTTGACCGTTTCTACTGGGCGAAAAAGCCCAGTAGAATCATGTCCATGCCGTGCATACACAATTCAATTCAATTTATTCAGCAAGAATGAATACATAATATAATAATACAATGTGAGAAAGAGGCTAGGCGCCCCAAACAGAAACCCTGATAAATGGGTTTATAAAACGGGGACAAACGCTGGTGCATCCCGTGCATACATTGAAAGAAGATGACGTGAGTGATGAAATTGAATTACTACATGAATCGACAATAAGTTGTATTAAAGTTCGGAAAGTAGGTCTCACATCGCGTTTGAATACGACGGCAATGAAATGTGAAGAGGTCAGACTAGATTTATATACATTAATAAGTACGCGTTTAATTCCGAGTTATGATAACTTAGAATAAGATTCGTCGGGTTGCTGTTTCTATTGGACAAGTTAAGGGTAATTACCAATACTAAACCTGCTTTATGCAGGTTTTGGCCGTTACAAAAACTTATGTTATTTAGCGTTATTTGACTGTTTCTACTGAGCGAAAAGACAAGTTGGTACTCTTAATTACCGTTAAGTAGAAACACGCTCTTAGGTAACCCACATTAAAAAAAAATCCACCCACAGTGCATCACTACTGTTATTTAAAGTCATATTATGTGATCTTATCGCTCTGTAACTCGGAATAATTATATTCATGATGAGAAATGTAAATCTGCAATAAAATCTACTTACAAAAAAGAATTAAGGATAGAGGGCGCCCCTGGATCGCATAATATGCCTTTAATTTCTATAAAATGTAAGCAACATCGTGGATGACCCGGCTAAGGCTACTTTTGACATTGCTCAAAACGCGATTTTTATCACCGAAAATATTATAACACTAAAATAACCACCTGCACAAACCAAAAAGGTTTGCGCATTATATATGTCAAGTAACTTTATATTTCAGAACTTACTAAAACGCTTCGTTGGTATAAAAGTAGTTGGAAATAGCGGCACAGAGAAGCCAGCCAGGTTAACATTTTAATCAGTGACACCAAAAAGTGTTTACGTGTTCTTCTCAAGTCTACTCACCTGGATCTTGACCCGAGAAAATCGGGGCGATCCAATCATATATAGCAGTTACTCGGGTAAATACAGATGGGTAAAATTCTAATCCGCAGCCCCTGCCCCAGCTGGACATTCCGACAAGATACCAATATTTACCGGCACGTGCCACTAGTGGACCACCGTAATCTCCCTGAAATCAATCAAATTATCATTGATTTTAAAGTGAAGGAGCATTCCGTCAGCATCCACAGAAAGGCATAAATTGACGCTTACGATTTCGATACAAAAAGATCAGTCATCCGTTACATAAAGTTTTGTTAACATACACATTGAAAGGTATTTCTTCGCTAGTTATGTCCAACAAAACGAATGAAAACTACCCCAGATCTGGAGATATCGGCACCTTCAAGCCAGCTTAGTGATATACACTCGTCAAAAGAAGTTCCTGGACACTCATTGAAGTTCAAATATTTCACATAAATATTTAATATAAATTAAACAATTGCATGTCAAAATAAGCAGACAATAATTCTCTATCATGTCTGTATGAAATTAAGATGTACGCATTCATGCATGGCTGAGCACATTCATTAAGCAATGGTAAGGTGCGTAAAAGGAAGTTGCAAAGAAATGAGCATTTGCAGTCATTTGAATGGAGGGATTATCCAATTTTTTACAATCTTCTTGCCATTGTCAAGTGAATGGGATCTGCCATGCATGAGTGATCATGTCTAAATTCCATGTTAAGCTGTTAGAGGATTACTTTCTGCTTATTTTGATATACAACTCATAATGGATTATCCTATCTGGAGAATGACTTTCACACCTATTATGGATTATTGATATTCCACTTATGTGTGTCAATAACTTATGCTGTATTATTATAATATTATTATTGTTGACTATTTTATGATTAGATGTACTCCAGTCTGAAGATTGCCACCACCCTGTGTGGTTGGTGTGCATGAAACTGCCAGTTACTATGCATAAATAATTCTTAATTTACTGCTTGTTTTTCAACATATTACGCTCTTCTTAGCAATTGAGCACTTTTGATACGGGCAGTGCATCATGTTGATAATTTATTACAATTATATATATATAATCATATATATAATTAAATATATTCTATTAAATATTAATTTAATTTAAGTGTCCAAGAACTTCTTTTGCCGAGTGTAGATAAGTTTGTAAAATGTGGGGATATGCTGGAAGTCGTAGCTTTCTTTATTGCGTAAGGAAGCAGTATGCATCTCGCTTACCTCGCTTGACGACCACGACCAACGTCGGGACTTACTCAAGAATAAAGAATATCATGTTTTACATCAAGCAATATAATAATTGACCTACAATCCAATTATTTGTTACCATTTGTCATAATCACCGAGTGACTGTGAAACTGAGGTTATTCCTTTTTCGGGACTATTTGATTTCCATAAAAAGTCTAGGCCTAACCGTTATCGTACCTCGCATACACCTTTGCCACCTTCCAATGGCCCTGCGCACAACATGTTATTCGTCACAACGTTTGGGGAATGGATTTGCTCACAAAATGATTGGTCCTGGATAGAAATATCAACTTCGTGTAGCTCGTTGACATATGGGCCTGCGGGAGAAAATTAAAAATAGTAAACAAGTGATCTAATGATAATGACGTCGAAAAGTAAAGTAATGGTAGACGTCATAGATATTAACAACAACAGTTTAACTAATAGGTCAGAGGTATATCATTTTGATCACATGGAATTCGATCTACCAATTCAACACATAGCTAGCTGTCTAGCTGGATCGAAAGCATCGCAGTCACATGATGATGTCATGTATTAACATAAATTGTCCTATGATCTCTACAGATCTTCAAACTTCATCATCTCAAAAGTTTCAGAGAAGTCGGACTGAAAGCTTCTGGCATAACCTCGAATTGTTAACATAACCTACCGCCTTCAAATCTAGATCCCCATCCGGTCGCCATACACATTTTGCCTGCCATAAACTGTGTCTCCATATTGGCAGAAGGTACACAAGCCGTTCGCACGTAGTCGTCGATCTCAAAGTTTGAATCCATCTTTAATAGAACTACGTCAGTGTCATGCGTTTCTTGATCATAAGCCGGATTGTAGTAAGTCCCCTGTACATTTTTAGTTTGAACAGTATCTGGTTCCCCGTCGCGGACGTTGGTTCCGACTTTCACGGTGAGTTTGGTACCTTGGTGTGCCATTCTAGAAGAGATAAATATATTTGAGTGATTATTGATTGTGAACGACAATTGAACTGTTCACGTAAATTGTTAACACCTTTGGTTAAAAACTGGTTTTGTTTTAAACAGAGTTTTAATACCACATCAAAAATATATAAATGTATCAGTTTACACCTGGGAATGGAGGATTGATAATACAGCACAATAAGGTCAAAACGGCTCGTCGTTTAAGTTTGATAGTTCCACATCTTTTAAAGTTATTCCAATAAGAACAATAACGGAAACACTCACACACATGACGCAGTTGAAATGACCCATCGAGATGTCACAAGGGTGCCACCACAAGCGAAGTCATTATTGGAGTAAACAGCCGCTTGCCACGGATACTCGCCAACCTGGGCTTCCTGTCCACCGATGATTTTAGTCTCAGGATCTAAAGATATCGTCTGTGTACCACATTCAGGTTGGTCTTGATATAAAAGAGAATAAAAGTTTTAAGCGTCTAAAAATGTACACATATAATTATACTCCTAACGAGCGTCATAAATACTCCCGGATACTTCATCAGGTAGGTGCGCTATAGTCACTATTATTTCATTTTTGTATGCGAAAGGTATGATTTGCCACACAGACCATAAGCATTTATCGTTCACTATAGACCATTTCGAGATCGGAAAAGTTCGAAGTTAAGAAATCGGTGTCAAGAAATTGGTGCCAACGGCATTTTGATTCCAGCCCCGGATGCTTGAATGTTCGGAACCAACCAACAAGTTAATGTTTAACGACACTCTTTCTATAGATGGTGTGACCGGTGACGTCAAGTATTTACAAATGGGACACCCTCTGTTGATTCCCGCCAGGCAGAATATACAGTAAAGTTAATGAAGACAACATGAAATTTCTTTCTAATGAATTGTAAAACTCATTTATTTTTAATTTTTTGTGTGAAATGCGATAGCTTATAGCATTCCTAAGCAAGTTTAAAGACAGTTTTGATAACAATTTGCTGTGACACCACAATATAGTTAGAAAACCTGATCTGGCCTATGTAAACTATAGGAACTCTTGCCCGGTGTGTTTTGTCTCAAATCAACAGAGGGCGTCCTAAATGTAAACAACGGTCACCTCATCTATACTTACGGACAATGTCGATTATAAATAGTGTAACTACTCATGCCATACAACATTAAAATGCTATCGGGGTTTTATGATAGGCACCATAAGATGAATTGGTGGCAGCAATAGCTAAAACTAGGATAGTTACAAATTATATTTATGTGAGTACATACTTGGTGGTGGTTCAATGGGCTCTGTAACAGGCTCCCTCGTAGCTGTACAATATTAAACATAATGAAAAAGCAAACGCATGTAAAATAGTGTCATATTTAATTATTTAAAAAAGGTAAATGTGGTAAGTTACAATTCTAACAGATAATTCACACTTATTAGCAATAGTTTATGCACATACAGCGTGTATCAAAAAGAACGCAACACTTTCTGTCGAGAGCTGTACGGTCACAGTAAAAGACAAATCACTTTAAAACATATTCTGTTAGGTCTACTTAATTCACTTAATTTATTCTACTAGGTCTACTTAATTCACTAAATTACTTAAATTACATGACCTAGGTGTTGAATTTTCCAATGTCCGTATTGGAAGCCTTTTTTGGGCAGATGATATAGTTTTATTAGCTAATGACGAGCACGAGCTCCAACGAATGTTAGACTTAGCCGCAACATTTGCTCATAGGTGGAAACTAAGCTTTAACAACGACAAGTCTAATGTTTTGATAGTGGGTAAACGTATGAATGCCCACAGACTATGGCAATTAGGGGATAATTATATATCGGAAGTCAATACTTATAAATATCTTGGTGTTACTTTTTCTAGAAATTTATCTGATCATAATCATATTAATGATGTTATAAAGAAGGGTAACCGTTTAATTGGATATATTAAATCTATTATTGATGGTCAGGATGATTTTCAAAGGGTTTATTATGGAAATTTATTATGGAAAAATCTGGTACTTTCCTCCATCAACTATGCTTCAGCTATATGGGTCCCTGGAAGCGCTAATGACATCAAACGTATTGAATCATTACAATACCAAATGGCAAGGTCAATTCTGAAAGCCCCCAGGAACACCCCACTGGAATGTTTGATAGGTGATTTGGGATGGCAACCGATTGTTTTAATCCAAAATAAACTGCGTATTAAATATTTTAATAGACTTCGACAAATGCAATCCAATCGATGGCCGAATCTTATTTTTAACGCTATGCATACTGTTTATATTAAAAAGTATTATAAGAACAATTGTAATAATCTAAGATGGAAGTGGTTTGTACATATTGAAAAGGCTATGGCTGATTGTGGTATGGATTATATATTTAAAGACAATCTTCATAACAGCCGATTTTGGATCAATAATTTTAGTAATACCAGTATTGATAATTATAATGTTAAGTGGCTCAATTCAGCTTTGACAAAATCATCCTTGAAGGACTATGTATTATTCAAAAGTAAACCTGGTTTAGAAGATTATTTAATATGTAAATTAGATTTCTATGGTGCATCAATGAAATTCAGAGCACGGTCAAATACACTACCACTCAATGGCCGTGCTCACTCATGGAAACCCGATATAAATATATACTGTCCATTATGCAATAATGATATTGAGGATTTGAGACATTTCCTATTTCTATGTAGCGGCTTAAATCATATCAGAGTTGATGAATATCGCAAGCTTGAACATCAACTGTTACTACATAATTTAGAAGAATTTTGGAGAATCTTTATATCGGGTAGTCTAACAATAAAATTGTGTCTTATGCTAGGTCTTTCAAATGATGTTCTTACTGCAAGTGATGATTTTCACTTACTTCATATATTTGATGTGTTTTGTAAATCATATTTGAAACGTGCATGGACCGCACGTAGCATTAACCTTGCATGAATCTATGTTACCATGTAAATATTTGTATATAATATTTCCCTTTTTGTATTAAACATTGTGTTATGTTTATGGACGCATTAGTCGAGAAGACTTTTGCCACTGTTCCAAAAGTGTATGTCCGAATAAATAAATAAATAAATAAATAAATAAATAAATAAATATTGGCTATCACATTGTCAAATTACAACGATATCGATTATTTATTCGCTGAGATATTAAAGGTATAAGTAGAGAAGTGCAAAACACGTTTTACATCGTTCGTTCTAAAAAACTTGGATTTTCCTGTCCGATTAGTGTTTTGGGTTAACAGTTTGATAACTATGTTACCTTAATGTCTGGAGTGGTTTATCTTAATTTCCTTTGTTTGAGTAAGGTGGTACATAAAATCATTGAACCGTGTAATCTGATAATCATTCGACCATTTGAATACGTCAATCACCCTTTTTAAGTTCTGAACCACCGATTGCTATGATCGCTACAAAATGTCTATGGTACGTTCTTTCATAAATTAAAGTTCATACTCGATGCATCTTAAAACAAGGACAGCATTTTGAGGGTCGAGCAGGACCATAATGTCCCATTCCCAACAGACTAACAATGACTGAGTCATACAAGACAATTACTACCTTAACTGGACTATTCCATTTGTTTATCTTTTGAATATGTGCCATACTGTTTTATTTATGACATTAGCGAGAGAAAAAGAGAGAGAGGATTTGTAAACAGACTTTGTATTCTGGATTTTCAAGTTGTGTCATTAACTATCAACTAATTTATTGCCAGCTAATTAATATTAATGTAATACTGTAATAGCCAGACATTTGATACTTTTAACATGACATTTTCTTCTCAGAATGATGAGTTTGATTCCAATTATTTAAGATCAATGAGTTATTAAAGTGTCTTGCTAATATTCACCTGACAAGAAAATCAGGCATACAGGATAAACGATGTAAAACGTGTTTTGCACTTTTTTACGTGTATCGTTGATATCTCAGCGAATCAATAATCGATATCGCTGTAATTTGACTATGTGATAGCCAATAAGTACAGCTAACAGAATATATAAATATCAGAGTGATTTCTGATTTGCCGTAATCAGAGAGCTCGCGACAAAAAGTGTTGCGTGTCTTTTTGATACACCCTGTATATAAACTATCAAATATATAATAACATTCGAATGCTTCCAATTGTGAAAACCAAACCGAACTATAATTAAATCAATCGTGTATCAGTAGAAGAGTTGTTAAAGGAAGGGTCCCGCACAGTAGCGTAGCCAGCATTGTCATTCCGGGGGGGGGGGGGGGGGGGGGGGCAAGCATCAATATCGTCCCTATTTTCTTTTTTATGTCCCTAAATTTTTTTCGTAAAAGGTTGCCCCAATTTTTTCTCTAGTCACTTACCTCGTGAATTTCACGTAAGTTGGGGGGGGGGGGGGGGGGGTGGGGGGGGGGGGGGGGGGTGGAACAATTTCGCACAGTCCAAAAAAAAAAAATCGCACAGTAAATGTACTACATCGAACAAATTCTCGTCCCCATTTCTCTTCTCTTTCCCCTCTCCCCTCTCCTTCCCCTTTCACTTCTCTTCCTCCCTCTCCTCCCCCTTTCTCTTCTCTTTCTCCCTCTCCTTCCCCCTTCTTTCTCTCTTTTCTCCCCTTCTTCTCGTCCACATTTTCCCGCTTCCCCCCGGCCGCCCCACTGGCTACGCTACTGGTCCCGCAAGCACAACATTGAGGATTATTTGTTAGAAACCTAATTATCAAGCCGAAATTACGTTAATGTCAACTGCGAGTTATTTTTAAAGGAGGTGTCCCGCAAGCATAAAAGTGTACATTATATGTTAGAAAAATAACTATCGAGCCCAACTTTTGTAATTATATAGAACAAAACACCACACTTAGGACAAAAATGAATAAAAACTGCCATCACTCAACATGGAATTTTTAAAATTTGCGGCGATCGAACGTCCCGGTGTCGATGACGTCATGGTATCGGTGCTCAAATTTGTGCATGTGCATTGTATTATACAATGCACATGCACAAATAATAACTATGACATCGACACTGGGACTTTCGATCACCGCGAATTTTAAAAAGTGCATGTTGAGAGATAGCGGTTTTTATTTGTTTTTGTCCTAAGTGAGGTGTTTTGTTCTATATAATTACAAAAGTTGGGCTCGATAGTTATTTTTCTAACATATAATGTACACTTTTATGTTTGCGGGACACCTCCTTTAAAAATAACTCGCAGTTGACATTCACCTGACAGTACTGCTTTCATCCTAATAACACAACCGTGTGAATTCAATTCAAAAGAGGATATAAGATGCATCGTTGAGCAAAGGAGGAAATCGTCAAAATAGTGCTTATAATCGTGAACATGGTGAAGGGTTCTGTTTCATTTCTGTTTCATGTATGTGAACGTTTGAACTTACGTGGTATAAAGTAATAAGCAGCCTCATAACCGTCTTCTCCTGTCTGCTCATCGGTCTTGAATACCAGCACCATGTTTTCTCCGGTCGAATCAAACCTCTCCGGGATGTTACTACCGCAATATACCCCCATCAGGTATTCCTCGCTAGGCATGTCTCCATCGTATATGCTCAACGTATCTAAATCTTGGGAACATTGAGTGAGATCTTCCTCTAACTTGAAACTTCGGAACTGAAGGATGACAGTTTCACCTTCTGGTGCGGTTATACGTGTTGTGCACTCCACGTTGTTGGGGTAGGTGTCCGGGAACAATGGGGACATGACCATGCCGGGAGCCTCGGTGACATCGTTGTTGCAACCAGATTCTTTTGCAAAACAGACAATGGACGAGATTTGGTTTTAAGACAATATCATTTACAAAATGTGAATACATTTTGTATTTGAACCTGACAAATATTGAAATCACCATTCAGAAGTATTTTTAAAGTTAAATAATAGTTATGTTCAACATGACGTTAATCGTAGCACTGTTCTAAATATCATGAAACTACCATCATGACCATAGCTGGGATTCTGGAATCGAGCGCTTTCCTCATTGCTCATTTCGCAATCATAGCAAGCTATAATATATGGCAACGGAAAAACCACTTTTACTTCGCGCAACGTCAGTGGTTTACTGAGCTCAATTAACGTTTAATATCGAATTATCAACGGCCCAATCCCTACCTTAAATTTCCCAAAATGATTTCACGTCAACAGGTCAACAATAAGTGTGTAAATTCAAAAATCATTTCCCTCAGATACGAGTAGCATCAAAGCATTTGCTCTGACACAAATGGTCTAAGACAAATCATACTTAGGTATATTTGTCTGAGCGTTTGCTTATAGTTCCCAAAATATATGAAAATCCTACGCACATTGGGTGCAGACTCTGTATCACCCTTAAAGGTATTGATTTAGTGCCTATATAAAGCTTCCAAAATAGTGGCCATATCAGCTTTCAAAAACAGGAGCGGTTTCAGAGTAACGAAAGGGAGATAATGTTTGTTGTTCGCACGTATATAATACAATAAAAACTAAAATAAATAACGTGATAGCTGATGTAATTTACTTGGTACCATCGATGTATAGGAGTGTTGCACATAATTATATAGTGAATAACTCAATTACATTGCCTAACGAATCTTTTATTTATACACTATAACAAATTATTTCATACCTGGTAAGAAGTAAAACGCGGCGTCAAATCCTTTTTCAGTCACAGATAGATCCGTTTTGAATACAATGTAGAGACTGCTGCCGCTCGAAAGGAAATATTCATCAATCTGTGTACCGCAGAAAATACCAAGACGTTTGCTCGGATCATCGGTGTTGGAATCATAAACAGTCAAGGTATCGTAGCCACTTGCACAATTACCATCAGACTCCAACATGAAGTCTTTTATGGACAAATATACTCTTTCTCCCTCTGGAGCGGTAAGTAGCGTGCGACAAGTCACATTGTTGGGATAGTTGTCAGGGTAGAACGGGGATGAAATTTCTCCTGGTGCTGTGGTAAAGGTATCGTCACATTCCACGCCGCCTGTATGGGTCAAAATAAAAGTATTGTTGCGTTGAAAATAAGGAGAAAAGGGAAATCAATCATAAATAATATATAGACTAAATTAATTATGTTAATGGTATGTACGCATTAGATCAGCACAAGATTATTAACGGTAGAATTGCCGAAAATAACTTGTTGTAGAAGTGAAGGATTCTGACATAAAACCTTTCCGGTAAAATGACTGTACTCATTACCATGATGGCTCTGCAGGTTTTCTGGTCTTGCTACATATTTTAAATATATATGCAAGCTCTATTGATTGAAGTTGTGTTTTCTAAGGGTTGATGTGCGTGGATATGTTTTAAGAATATGCCCATAATATAAGGCCTTATTTTACGCATACAGCTTGTCTTTAGAAGGTTAAAATCTTACCAGTTATGTTACCAATGAGCACGTTATTGATCCAGTCTTCAAAGGCAGTCATTCTCATATAAACAGCTGGGAAGTTTTCCGCTGCGCAACCGCGAGCAAAGCTTGGAACACCAACGAGGAAATATTGACCTTCATAGAGGGATACTAATGGCCCTCCTGCGTCATCCTACAAATATGATTAGATATAACCATTTATTTATGACGATTTTCGTCTACAATAACTTCTCAATGTCTTAATCTGATGATATCAAATGTCATTAACGACGTTAAGATATGAACTTTTACTTTTGGAATGAGCTATTTCAAGTGATAAAAGAACAACATGGTTTGAGGGAATTTGAAAATCCCTGGAGGTCAAGGGGAACCAGTATGTGTAACTGCAGCATTTGATATGAATATATACAGCATTCTCTTTTCTAATAAAATGGTATGATTGAAATAATCAATTTTAAGTTAGGAAAGTTCTAAAGTCTGGAAAAAAAGCTTCAGTTTCAGACTCACTTGAGATATGCGTACATAAACTGTAATCTCTATAGTTGGTGAAGAAATCGTATGCGATTACTCATGGTTTGAATCTTGAATATCTTTCAATTCAAAAGATTCATTCGAATCATTAGAACATTTTTACCTATGTGCTATTCATACAGATCAGATGTCAAACATACCCGACAAACTCCATTACCACCGCTGAGGTCGCCAGCACAAAGCATATTATCGGTGATAGGTGTTGGATCATAAAGTGTCTCACATACGTCTTGGTCAATAACAGGCACTTGCACTTCATATAATACGTCAGTATTCGGACCTATTCCAAGTTGATGAAAAATTTATCATTTGAATTATTAAAAGAAATATAATGAAGACAATGAACAATCATAACTTATATAATGTCACTTGCGATTACTTTCTTCCGACCAGAAGAAATCTAAATATCATATGGTTATAATAAATTTTATATCCCACCTATTACAATAAAAATGGGTTAATCCCAGAAAAAAAGCGCGAAAGAAGAAGAAAATGTCACTACCTCCGTAAAGTAGTGGTTAAAGAATACTATAAACGACCAAAGTAAAATTCGATGATAAAAAACAAAAACAAATATTGCTTGAATCATTATAGAGATAGAAAAAGGAGACAAAGTATTGACTATGTTAAACTGCGTGAGCCTTATAACGAATGCATTCCCCGAACACATACCATTCTGGGATGTCTCGCCGAATCCTGTTGCTGTACACACTGTATCAGTTGGGAAACTCATGCTGGCTGATGGAAGACACACAGTTCTAACATGGTCCGTTATCATCACTGGTTCTGAGAGTTTCAACAAGGCCAAATCGTAATCGAGCGAAAAGAAGTCAAATTGCGGATGAATGTATATTTCAGACACGCCCCTGAACTGAAGATTGTCTGAGAAGTCATCTATTGAGTTGGTTCCGAGAACTAAGTCGTATACATCGGTGCTAGGTTCCGGGCTGCAAAACAGGTACAGATGATTTTAGTGTATACAAATAATGTTTCAGATGATTAATTTGTATTACAATACAGCATGTACAGTGTGGTTCCGAATGATAACAACACTAGAACCTTATTTGCTCGATATGTAGGCTTACAGCTGACTTTTTAAATAGCAATCTATGATATAAAACATAATTATAGAAATAAATGCATGCCGGTAATGTTGAAATTTACGTTGCAACCTGAAACTCTTCTTGCCGATATGAGGAATAAGTGATATATATTTTGTGGGGGCATTGTAATTATATTGTGCGTAGCCCTGCATTCTGTGTCTCTCGTCTAGTGGAATTTCGAATGAGAAAGTACTCAGAATTTGTGAGCATGGTGAGTACATATTACAGGATATGAAAATACAGGACTGGCTGTTTATACACAGTATTAAGAGTCTATTGGCTCTAAATTATAGCACTTTGAATAACGTTAACTGTGTTTCGACAGCACTTAATAATCCAGATTATTTGAACGAAAAGGAAAAGAAAAGACATATGTCATTAACATCGATGAATAGAATATCAATTTATTGATTAGCTGGCTAAAGATGTGGCACTATTCTAGAGATATTCCCCCAAAATTGAGCAACACGAACATGTAATTATGACTATTGTACAACTTACACACATGATGCAATGGTAACGACCCATTCTGGCGTCAAAAGAACACCCCCACAAATGAATGTGTTGTACCAGTAAAGAGCCGCTTGCCAAGGCCATTCGCCCTCTTGAGCTGGTTTACCGCCAACGATGAACATCTCCGGCTCTAGAATGGCCGTTTGGATGCCACAAGCATCTGAATGAAGTCATGTATCAAGAAAGGGGAAAGGTTTAAAGAAATGAAGATACTTATAAGAGTAGCTAATATTTGAGGTAAAACAGGACAAAATAAAAAAGAACTATGAAATTAAACAATTCTAATCGTGAAGGTTTAACGACCAAATGACTTACCGCTTTCATTCCTTGGTGGTGGTGTTGAAGTTACAGCTGAAAGATAAACAATTAATAGATTGGTTTAAAAAGATCAACATTATAGACATGCAAAAGGGTTTGTTTCGGGGTTACAATTTTCTAAGTTTAAATGAATCACCGGATCGATACGAAAGGAATGAACATGATCAATATCATGTTCATCAACATTTCGCAGAAAAGGCGATCAAACCAGCCAACTTCGACACGTGCTAACTTAGACGTGAACGTCCCCAAAAACAATAGTTTACAAATATATCTCATTTAACACATACTTTCAACAACGCTTTACCTGGGACAAAATAGAAAGCCGCCTCGAATCCTGCCATCGTAACAGCCGCGTCGCTCTTAAACACGAGCAGCATATTGGAACCCGATGATCTCAGAGACACCGGAGTGTCATAGTCGTTCCCGCAATATTTCGCAATTTGATTGTCTTCCATATCGGAGTCATAGACGGTCAAATGATCCCAATCGAACCGGCAGTCCTCGCCGCCATCTTCGAATTGTATGTCTCGTAGATACAGCAACACCTGGAAGTCTGCCGGTGCGGTGATAAGGGTTCGGCAGGTGACCTCATTCGGGTAGTCACCGGGATAATTCGGTGACGCGACAACCGTAGGTGCAGTGTCGTAGGTGGCGTCACAGCTCCAGTCTAACAAAAATAAATGCAGCATTATGATTGTATTAGTTTTAAGGATTTGGTGATTAAGTTGACCCTCCTCACTGTATTATGGGAATAATTGTCAATTGTTAGTTCGAATTTGATCACCAAATTCACAGACAGATACATATTCCGATTCAACTGCTACTGGTAATAAATGGTCAGTAAGCCTTAAATATTGGAATATGAACGTAAAATAAAATATAGGCCTATGCATCGTATTTACTCAATGTATTCTTACACTTTTCATGAACTCCCTTCCCATGGCATATATTTATAAGAAACCAAGTTACATCTTCAACCCCTATAGTACACCATGAACCTTTCATGTTCATACAGTGCTTGAATTGATTTATGGTTAAGAAAATGTGCGGGAACGTTGAAACGGATTCATCAGAGATTAAAGTTATCATCGCAATGACTTTAAAAACAGTTGACCTAAACAAGTCAACTTAACGTTTATGTACATTTATAAAGTATACATTTTGTTCAATACTCCTGCTGTGTTGTGTCATTTTGTAGATGTTTTGGAGGCCAAACGCACTAGCGGGAGTCCGAGCAAAGCACGGGCATCCCGCTAAACATTGGGCATCACCAATGTTTTGTGGTTTTGACTGACATAAAGAGATGATGACGGTGATGGTGACTGAAATAATAATGGTGTTGATTTGGGGTCGGGGTTGTAGTCTTAAAATTATACTATCACTACTTTAGAATTTTTCTAACACATTGACCCCTTAAATTAGAAAATAGATAAAATGAATAAGTCTAAAAAACAAAAAGATTATAACTGCCCTTTTTCAGTTCCATTCAACCATTCAAGGGTGCAGAGACGTGTCAAAAGCACTGTATTACTGCATTGTCGACAATAAATAGGTTTATCTTTTCATGGCAATATTCCAAATCAGTAAGTCACTTCCTTCAAAATGGTAAACAAATCATCAGTCTCACCAAATAATATATGCAAATAACTTACACACTTTATAATCAGCAACAAAACCATACATATCCTCGTCAGTAACATGGAATTCTAGCCTCGACATCGTTGACGGAATAACTGCCGTGTAGTCATCATCAATTTCATTAAGACAAATCTTGTCTGCTTCCGGTGAATCATCTTCGGGTCCTGACCTGAGAACGATGTAACTTCCGGTGGAAAAATCCGAGTTGCATGAATCAGACGAGCTGCTATGAACCTGACCAAATGTGTACGATGTAGTGGTTAAGCCGGTCATTTCGGGACTGCCAGGGTTCACTGTCCAATCGTAGTCAGCGGCTTTTGTTGAAACGGATGAGGGAGTGAATTTTTGTGAAGCTATGCGCCCGTTGGCAACAGTTAAGACTGAACCGGATGCTGCGTATGAATAAAAGTTACAAATGTTAACTAAAAAGAATTATTAATTAACTGCATAGCGTTCACGACACCCCTTTCTTCTATTTCATTGCATGTCAAAAGCCTAATAATGGCCATAATAAGGTCAGTAACCTTATGTACAAATTTGGAATTTGGATAATTGTTGTTATTAATTCTGTGTGTTAAATACAACCAATGAGAGTATACATCGATACATTGTATGAACAAACGCGATATTTAACGTCTCTATAGTATTACTAAATCACCGTGGATTTAAATACCAAATGAATTCTATAAATTGTGGAAATGAAATTTCATGATGCCTATGTAGGATGATTATGTTTGGATACCTGGCGTGCTCTGCATCTCAAAATGCACTAATCCAGTTGTAGTTGTGTCTTCCAAGTTATAGGGTTCCTTTCCCAGTCTGCATGTCACAGGTGCAGTACCAGATGTGTCGAATTGGAAACACACTTCTGATGTCTCCTGGAGACACAAGTCTGCACATTCATCTGGAGTATTGACCGATACTGTTCTGCGAATTGAACCAGCGCTAAGCTGCTGCGTGTAGAATGGATCGTAGTACACGGTCGATGAATCTGAAGAGATCGAGATCGAGAGAATATAATGCGAATAATGTGAGGTTTCCATGATGGGATAGTGTATACACTTTGATCCATAAAAAGTAACAGAAGCAGGTATCTAAAGCTGTGTAATTATCGCCAACCATTACAAGCGCCATCAATGGGTTTGGAATAATGCAATTCGAATTGTGCTTGTCATTTTATCAGCATTTTCCCTCTATTTTGTTCATCTACTCGTAGATACTTATATATATTTGTGTATAGCTTTGAAAAGCATAGGAATGAAAATTATCCTATTTATTTTTTATTTTTGGAGGTATTAGTTTTTCAAAATATGATTCAGTTAATATAATGCTTACCACAAAATTGCTCGTCGCTGCCGCTATGACACCCGGGACTGTCCGAATTTTCGTCATTGTCACATTTGTATACGTAATCGATACACCATCCATCGGAACACTGGAACTCATTTTCATCACACAATCCAATTTCATCTATTAAAGTGGAGAAATATTAAAGTATTATTTATTAAAGGAATATTGGTATATTGCTCCCATAGTTGGCGGATACAAGCATGGTGGCAAAATAAATCATGGTGTAACACCACACATCGTCCCCGATCATGTGTATTTTTTTAATTGAGAAATGAAAGTGCTCTTGCGCCGATGTTGTTAAACCCACAATGCCATGCCACTCAATCCATCGGGTGTTATTGTTCACGTTAATCGCAATGCACAGGCACCAATTGTGTTTTCATCTTTCGAATACATACAAAAATGCATTGTAACCAGTGATCTTTATTTTACAAACCTCTGTCTGGGTTATTGCCATCAAATATTGGGGCAATCCAATTCTCTAGCATAGTAATGCGAGAGTATACGTGTGGTTTCCGCTCTTGCGCACAACCTTCACCCCAGCTTACGACGCCAACAAGATACCACTGGCCACCGATGTCTACCACCAACGGACCGCCATCATCACCCTTTCGAATAAGAATTTACGAAAAAAGTAGAAAAACAATAATACACAATGGTGATGATTTTAGTCTCAGTTTCTCTAATTATTACGCATATGATAACAGTTTTAAAACATTTTGACATTATAGTTTTCCAAATGCGAAAAACAAGGATTAGATCTGTGTGCCAAATGTCGATATGTCAATCTCAAGTTGAAACAGCATTAGATCATGTAGATGGAGAATAAACCATTCTTGTATCAGTAATTGAATTATTTAAATTGCCTATATTGGATCAACGTGACTGAAAGTGTAATGAAGTAATGTTCTAGTATTAAATGTTGTTGAACTGACAATTTAGAATTACTAAAGCAATTGATCAACGACTACCACCAGTGGTTGTCAGCAAATTTGGAGGATGGACACTCTAACGGTTGACTTGGAAGGCAACGGGCAAATCTTGTCATTCTACGTGTTATAAATCGTAAGCTGCGGAACAAGGCTTTAGTGGATGAAATCGATTTCATATGGCCATCATGCCCATCACTTGTAACCAAGTAAAAATGTTCCATAACAATACTGATACTCTGATATGGAATGTTCATTTTACTGATCCAATGTAAAAGGTACTCACGTGTACGTTTCGGATACGTCTGTATCCTTTGTCAACACTTTTGATTGTGATGATCTTGACGACTCATGACGCTTTTTGCAGTCTTGGAGTTGCCAGTTGATTTATCATCTGGGGATTTTTTACCAGATGATAGCAGATCATTAAAAACGTGAGTGAGGTAGTACTGCCCCTCGTCGCGGTTCATCGTGGAGGTCCCTCTCTTTCTGATCTCGATTGCCTCTCTAATCCATCTTTTATATCGGTCTTGCTCCGTGCCTAAGACCCTAGCCTCGTCCCATCCGATGACATGATTTAAGTCTACAACATGGTCTGTGATTGCGGATTTATTAACATTTGTAAGAGATGCCTTTCTCCCTACTCGCGTGGTCGTTGTGTTGTTTGCCTTATCTGCCTCTTTTCTGTGTTCTTTGAGTCTTGTGCCGAATTGTCTCCCGGTTTCGCCGATGTAGCTTTTTTCGCAATTTTTGCAAGGAATGTCATATATCGCGTCCGAAATATTATGTGGCTCGCGTTTATCCTTGGGATGTACCAACTGGTTGCGAACAGTGCAGTGGGGTTTCATGGCCGTGGAGATTCGATAGGTCTTAAATCAGAAAGAGAGGGACCTCCACGATGAACCGCGACGAGGGGCAGTACTACCTCACTCACGTTTTTGATGATCTGCTATATCATCTGGTAAAAAATCCCCAGATGATAAATCAACTGGCAACTCCAAGACTGCAAAAAGCGTCATGAGTCGTCAAGATCATCACAATCAAAAGTGTTGACAAAGGATACAGACGTATCCGAAACGTACACGTGAGTACCTTTTACATTGGATCAGTAAAATGAACATTCCATATCAGATTATAATCAACTATCCTTATGAACCTTTTTGGTAAAATACTGATACTATTACCAATATGAATTTGTAAGTTGGATTATGCAAAATATTACTCGGAAGGGAAAAGCCTAAAGTAAAAGTCTTTTGAACTAGTCCAGCAGCGCACTGTTCCGAGCTTTCCACCTAACACGTTCTGGCCATCTGCCTACTTACCGTACATGCATCTTTTCCACCCCATGGATATCCTGCGCATACCATATTATCGGTAACAGGTTCTGGAGCGTAATTCTCCGTACAGGTTGCTTGATCGTACAACGGTAGATCTACTTCATAGAGCGTCTGAATCGGAATACCTACGTAACAAATACCATTTTATTTTGTGAACTACTCAAAATTAATAGTATTATTTAGATACAATATCATCAAGTGTGCGATTAATCATGATTAGTGATTAATGCAAATATTAACCATATTTTTCATTTTCATAGTTTTTCAAACAAACTTTAAGTTGCTTCTCAAATCGCACTTTTGAAACGGAAAATTAAATGACACACATACCTCCACCGAACGTGGCTCCCCAACCAGTAACTGTAGATTGAACACCACCCGTGACGTAATAGTCCCATTCCGATGGCGGGATACAAATGGGATGTACGTAATTAGTCATTGTAAAAGGAGTTGCCATCTTGAGAAGCGCCACGTCATAGTCGTTGTTGAATTTCACGTAGTCCGGATGGACGTAGATATCGGCGACTACCCCAAATTGGGCGTTTGGTGAAGGCTCCAGCAAGGAATTGCTACCAATCATTATGTTGTACCTTGATGGCTCGTTTAGAACATCCCTAGAAAAATCACGAAACAAAATTAAAAAGTTTGAGCGAAATCCACTCTAATATATACCTTTGAAAATGTAAAATGTTTATCGCCATAACTGTACATCTATTTTAATATACCAGTTGTTTTCGATAGCTCATTTGTTAAAACGTCTGCCTAGGATGTAGAATGTCCTGGGTTGAAATCCGCCAAGAGGGTGTAATTAATTATTATCATCTTATCTTGGAATTGGTTACGTTTGCAGTGCGTTTTGTTATTTAGGTTCTTGAATGCCATTAAATATGTGCACCAATTGTAATGGCATGAATAAGAGAATTATTCTAAAATTTTACAAATGTCCAATTTCTTTAACAGAGTACTTATCGATGAATTAAATCTGCAATATGTAATCCAGCATACGTAATACTTACACACAATGTGCTGCAGTAATGACCCAATCGGCAGTCAGCAATGATACGCCGCAGATGAATTGATCATTCATAACTCTCAGGGCGCCCTGCCACGGCCATTCGCCTTCTTGCGCCGCTTTTCCACCCACAACGTTAATCTCGGGCGCCAACGGGGCTCTCTGTCTACCACATTCCGAACCATCTATTTATGCAAGAGATTATTATTTTCATCATTAATGTTTTTTCCTTCAAAATAAATTGTTAGTGGCCGCAATTATGTTGATGATGTTGAACGTCGTTAAATACATGTTACAGGCAATTGTTACAGCCAGTTTTGTCATATTATTTGACCAGTCAACAATACTGAGAAAATTGTCAAGAGTAAATTTAATGGACATGTGACTAATAGGAAGCCCATTGCGAGTGCAGCGGAGAAAGATCCCCGGATGTGGAAGCTTCACTGTACAACAGTATCCACATCCAGGGATTAGCTGAAACTGTTAACATCTAATTTTAAAGACTCTTCTTTGTCAAGAGGGGTCAACCAGCATGGAGATGAGGACGAGCTGTGAATACGTTTATCTTGACCTTTCATATGTAATAGAACTTCTCATGGTCGGATATACATTTTGGATTACCAGATTTATAGACTCTTTAAAACCCGAGACGCATTTCGGTGATTTTGTGTGCATGTCATGGCGATTGTGACAAACATGGATTATATATCGCGTGGTCTGTGGCGTTGAAATGTGTCTCCTGGGCGGAAAATAATAACCATAACGGATGCATTCTTTGTTAATTTTCGTAAGTTTCATTAGTAAGGTAAGCTTAATAAACAATTACTGTAATATTTGTTCAAAAATGCCCTTGAAAAGAAAGCAATTAGCTATGCATTTATATACATGATATATAAGCGACATCAACGTGGCGGCCTCCTATTAGTCACATGTCCATTAAATTTACTCTCGAAAATTTTCTTCGTATTGTTGACTGTTGACTGGACTGTTCTGTCGTATTTTCACAAACATATTAGTTGTTGTTTATTAATGAAAGAAATGAATAATCTGATGGTGTATACTTACTTATAGGTGGTGGAGGCGACACAGGAGGCTCAGGCTCTGATGAAGGAATCACACATATATAGTTAGTTATTTTGTCGTTTTAAAAAGGAACTGTATTAGACACAACAAATAATCAAAAATATTTTGTTGACTATAATGTTCCAGAATAACGTTCTTTGTAACACATTCAAACTTAAATTGTTGACATATTGAAAATAATTCGTCAATTCCAAAAAATAACACAATAAAATGGAATGGTCCAAAATGACGTTAAAACACGACACCTCTAATTTTGTTTGCAGACGTCCGCCAACCCCCCCCCCCCTCCCCCCAATCCGCCCACTAGTAAGATTTCATATAATAGTGTAATATAAGTCGATCAATGCTACCAAGTCCGCTTACTGATTTATATCACAAGTCGTGTTGTGTATGTCTTTTATACTCCTATATTCATTTGGCGGGCGCAATATGTTGTCATCCAGTATAGAAACCTCGCCTTAATGTCTTAAACAGCAATAAAGAATTGGGATTTCATGCGCCCGCGATCATCATAAGGCGAATGATGTTTTTGTTACACAAACTAACAACTTACCAGTGATAAACTGAAAATTAGCCATGAATCCTGATCTGGCGTTTGATACATCTGATTTGAACACCACAAATAAATCACGTCCGCTTGAAGTGAAGTAAGTCGGAATAGCCGTACCGCAGTATTTACCAATAAGCCTTGCGGGATCCGGATAATCGGAATCATAGATACTTAAAGTGTCGTAGTTCTCCATGCAGTTCGCGTAGTCATCTTCTAGATTGAAATCCAGGATGGAGAGAAAGACTACCTGGTCTTGAGGAGCGGTCAGTTTCGTTTGACAGAGGGCGTTGTTTGGATAGTAGGAAGGATAGTTGGGCGTTGAAAAATCACCCGGCTCTGTGTAGGCGGCATCGCATCCAGTTTCATTGGCTGTAAAACAGTGGGGAAATTAACAAGTAAACATGAACTCAAAAATAGTATATTTTGTTTAAACTTTGTATTTTTATTTTTTTTGACAATGTTTAAAATAGAAACAAAGGAACAAAGCAAAAATAAACTACATAATGGATCTTGATTTCACTATTTACCTCGTAACTAACAATGTATGTTTTGGATGAAAAAAGCATGGTGATTTGAAATCCCACACTGTCTTACACAGTGTTGTTTTCGGATTTTAAATTTGTTTTGTTTTGTTTTGTTTTTAACCTGGGCTACATTTGTGTTACATTGATCTATTTCAGGAAATATACCTCCTTTCACAGTTTCAGTAGAATGTATCAAGATACATCTAAAGGGTATGAAACCATTGGAAAGCTTATAATCTAAGGATTGTCTAGAAATCAAATATACAGGGTGTAACAATGTAACAATTAAAATTGTATACAAAATAATGATTGACTTTTTTCTTCTTCCCTTATCTAAATGCAGGACCTATTTAAAGGCATGTTTTTGTTGTAAATTTTAAATACTGGAAAAAATAACTAAATTATGCAAATACAAGTTAGGACTATTGTTTTTACATCAAAATCATAACATTGATATCTCCTTTCCAGTTTTCCTTAAAGTAAAAAATGTTGAAACCTAGACAGAACATAATTTGTGACTATACATGCACATGGTTCATCCTATTTTACTATGTTAACAAAGCAAAAATATTAGATATAAGTTACTAGTGGTCTACACATACATCCCATCGTTAAAATCATATTTTCATCATACATTTCGGTTTATATTATGCTATTTTATTAAATTTTGACCATATTTGACCATTAATTTGGCGGCCATTTTGGTTTTAAAGTATGTTAACAAATCAAGAATACTAGATATGACGTTCTAGTGGTCTAATACATACATCCCATTGTTAAAGCTATACTCTGATCATACAGGTTGGTTCATTTATGCCAATTTATGGAATTTTGCAATTTTTGGCGGCCATTTTGGTGGCCATTTTGGTGGCCATCTTGGTTTAAGGTGTATTAACAAAGCAAAAATTCTGAATATGAGTGTCTAGTGATGTAATACATACATCTCACTATTAAAACTATACTTTAACCATACATTTTGATTGCTATGTCATATTATGCGATTTGACCAGTTTGGGCGGCAATTTTGGACGCCACCTTGAATAACCCCTTAGTCATTGCCGCCATTTTGAAATTGAGATCAGGAATAGTTAGTTCTGCTTTAGTGGCAACAGACATGACAATTCTACCAAAAAATAAGCTTTAAAAAGTGACCACATGTCATGTTTTGTTTAAAAATAGTTTAAATATGTCAACATTTGGCCGCCATTTTGAAAATCCAATATTTTGGGAATTTTAAAAATGTGTAAACATTGGTTTCTGGTATCAGTGGTCTATAAACATTAATTAGATGCAAAAATTAGCAACTCCCCACAAAAATCCAACGAAATTACATAGTGGCCCTGACTATTTGTTCAACGGTGTTAAATGTAGTGTATAAAACCAATCGTAGTTCAGATTTCAAACTAACATCAAATAACCTCTACGTGTTATGTGTCATGATTCATTTAAACATGATTATGAATAAACTCATATGTAATCTCTACGAGGGTCATTCAGTAAGTTATGAAAGTGATCATGGTGTGGGATGCATGAGTAATTCTATTGAGGGATAGTGTGATCAATACAAAGTATGAACCTTTGTCTTTCAAACAATACAGTTTTGGATTTCTAAGTGTGAACTATGACGTCATAGCATTGTCTCAAAGTAAGTACACTTGGGACACTGCTAAATCAGTTATCTGGCGGTAAATTTGAATTGTTTGTATGAAACATGTGGTAAGAAGATTGCATAACATGACACCAGAAGCAGGTAAATCCCATTTTTTTTCGCGTAAGTATGATAAAAAAGACAATAACTTTAATCCCTGTGTAATTTAATATATGTAGTATAAGAGGAAAAAGTAAGGAGAGGCAATTGAATAAAAAGTATACAAATATCAGTATTTCAAATAGCCAATTTCATTGAAAAATGCCCCAGTCAGTGAATCACTGATATTGCGGAAAATCAAACAATTTAGGAAAAATCCAAGCAATTAACCAGTTTGGAAGATTCCATATGATAGCTAACTAATTATCTGAACTTATTCGCATAAAACCTGCAGAAAATATGCGCATGCGCAGACGGCAGATCATTTTGAACTGGGCCAAAAATTGCTAAAATCATGAAATTTACCAGATAAAAGCTTACTGTGCCTTCAAATTCTAATCAGAAATAATGAAAAATGCTTAAATCAATGTGTATAAATATTGTGAAAGTCAAAATGAAGATATACATGAATGTATCAATCAAAGATGGCTGCCACAACCTCTCTTATTACTGTTATCTTTAGAGCTACTAGATATGTATTGTTAAAGTAATCGTCACATAATTTCAATGGTTTGAGGAAATTTTATGACCAGCTCCTCTTGAAATCCCCACTATTATTGCTTTACATTCCACAACAATTTACTAAATTATAATCCCTCCATTGTTCTTTATCCTGTGTTGTTTTTTAAGCTATATTATTGCGGATTTTGCTAAATAAAAGCGTATTTGAGATGGTCCCTTCTTGTTTGTATTAAGGAATTTAGACCCAAAAAAGAGTGTCAAACAGATCGGATACGTGTGTATTCTAGCTATGTGCCAAGTGTTATCTGTTTTTATGCTTGCATTGCCGAGATATATGCAAATGCATCCATCAACCCATTTTCAACATATTACATATCCAGCCAAATAATTGACAGATTTCAGTCAGTGTCTGAAACCTATTGTGTTTATGTTAATGACGTTACATAACCAAAGGTATCTAACAATCCAAAAGTGTATTGTTTAAAAGACAAAGGTTCATACTTTGTATTGATCACATTATCCCTCAATAGAATCACTCATGCATCCCATACCATGGTCACTTTCATTATTATTGAACGACCCTCGTATGCACATTTTGTCACAAAAGCCCGAGGTGAAAGAAAGACATAGATCGTCTTCCTGGCTGATTTTTAAACCCTTACCGCAACTTACCTGGCACAAATTCAAACAGGGCTTGGAAACCCTTTTCATTGAAAGAACCATCCGAGTTGAACAACAACAGCATGTCCTGTCCAGAGGATTCAAATTGCGCGCCTGGTGACAACTCAGTGCCGCAGTAGGTACCGATAAGCTCTTCGTTGGTGCTTGAATCATAGATACTGAGCGAATCCCATGCACAGTCGTCGGATTCTTCCAATCGGAAATCCTGCATGGTGACTCTTACGTTCAATCCTTCCGGGGCCATTATCTGCTTTCGACAGGTGGTATCACTTGGGTAGTTGTCTGGGTAGTTTGGTGACGATATCAATCCTGGCGCTGCTGTAAATGTTTCGTCACATGGGATGTCTAAAACACAACAGAGGAAAAGACATCATTACCATTGTTTTATACACGTATCTCAGAAAAGGTATTACTATTAGTAAAGGAAACATGTCAATTTGTTCTCCTAGCTCACCCTATAACTATTGCGTTTATACTCCTTGGAAATTAATTCATAATGGTAATATAGCACCAATCTATTGTGAAAACACAATTAATACTCAGTAATAGTCATTTATCGAACTTACTTGGAATGAATGAAAAAGTACTCGTAAATCCTCGCCTGTTGACTGACAAATCCGAATTGAACACAACATACATATTTGGTCCCGTAGACCTGACGGATGTTTCATAATTGTTACCACAAAACACAGCGATTAACCTGTCCTCGTCTGCGTGATCGGAATCATAGATCTTCAGGGTGTCATAATCATTTGAACAATCTGTTGTACCGTCGGCTTCGAGCTCAAAATCAGTAATCACCTGCATAAATGATTAATTAATTGATCATTTGTACGTAGTACATGCACGTAGAGCATGTCAAAGTGAACGCTTAGCCTAATAAAGAAACAGACTGAGTGAAAAAAAATCATTTCGATTTACAAGATATCATTAAATATTCCAGTTAACAATAGCCAAAGGCATCATGAGACCAACACACGTTAAAAAACAAATTCATATTTCAAACTTTTCTGCTGCTGTGTGTTCATATAATTTATGCCCATCGATTTGGCTGAAATTGCTGGTAAAGGTTTTTCTACCTTTAACATGTTTAAGGCAAGAATAATTGGTTATTATTTAATATTTATGTATGATTATTGTTATGGGAACACGGCCTTGACCATTTAAAGGAGATAGATCAGTAATCATCCGGGAAGTGTTGGATAATTTTAGAACTTGAAGCATATTTATTGTAAACATAAGCATGAAACGTGTTAGTATTGTCAGAAACAGTTGGTTGAATAGATTCAAAATCTTACTGCGGGCTATCTACGAAAGACTATGAGGTTAAGGTGTATTATTTATCCATACCAGTACAACTGCTTGATCCGCTTCGGCTTTAATTAGATTATTGCAGGTTGTCTCATCAGGATAATTTGAAGGATAGTTCGGGGTTTGTATCATACCGGGCGATGATGTGAACTCCTGGTCGCAGGCAATGACTATAAATGAATCAATGTGAATCACGTTGTAATGGTTTGGAACAACGTTATACTGTAAATTAAACTCTGTAGATAGCCAAATAAAAGCTCCAAAGGGCGATTATGTCTATTGATGTCCAGTGTATCTGAATAATGATTGAGGGTTTATCAATGTTTGAAAACCATATGCTATAATTGACATACGAGGATACTTAGAACGAAGAAGTTTCTGTCATGATTTGATTTTTGAATTCCTAAAATACTGAACTCCGAAACTCTCGCAATAGAAATCAACTGCTATATCTCAAACTTCATTGTCTTCTTTTGTAAACTTTTTTGTTGTTGATAATAACAACTGTTTTGACAATATCTAACTCATCGTTACAAACATTATGGTCATGGTTGATCATTTAGCTAGAAACAGAACATAATGTGGGTTACCCTTCTGTGAAATGTACGATGACAATAACGGCGAAAATAACGACGGAGATGTGATATTGAGTACTTACATCCAGAGTATTCCATCACAAAACCGAATTTACTATAATCAGCTGTTAGAAACTCTACCCTGGCAACTTGTCCCGGTACAATAATTTCATCTGGTACGACGTTGAGGCAGTACTGACCGACAATCGGCGATGTAAACTCTGTACCTGCGCGAACTGATACAGCATTTACGGTGGCTTCGTCGGTACATTCCAAAGGACCAGCATTGACATTGAAGGCGATTTTGATCCTGATGGAATTGAATGGGTCATTGT
This sequence comes from Ophiura sarsii, assembly GCA_035610835.1. Classification (NCBI taxonomy): domain Eukaryota; kingdom Metazoa; phylum Echinodermata; class Ophiuroidea; order Amphilepidida; family Ophiuridae; genus Ophiura; species Ophiura sarsii. The sequence continues at coordinate 120,473,401 of CM069441.1, read as the reverse complement.
ATTCTTCCATTTGTGGTTGGATTATCCACACATGGCCGGTGCTACCAGTCTCGTTGGAGCTAAATGCAGGTAGCCATCTTGGTGTCGCGAGTCTTCCGGGTATGTATGTTATCCGCTCGGTCTGACTGGGAACTGAAAAATTTAAAATCAATTTCAGATTAATGAATTCTGTTCAAGAAAATGTTTGTATAATATCTTTTGAATTTTATTAAAATAACGTAAGAAATAATATACTGTTTATTGTTCATGTTCATAAAAAGCACCCACTATCTCTTTATTTGTTTCCCTGTAACACTACATGATACACATGAGCTAAACAAATCTACTGCAATGACTCAATGAAGACGCACAATTTAGACCTCTGTAGTCACTAAAGTACTGTATTTGATAATTCTTTTGAATTCTGTAACCTTCACCTCTAGCATACACGATGTTTAAATTAAAATTAAAAACAGTTGTCCTACGGGCAGATGGACCTCTAGATAGAGTAAGTTAGTAGGGCGTATGGTTATAAGCTTTTTGAAGAAAAAAAGAAAAGAATCCTTAGCATTTATATTAGAACACATTTCAATAGATGCACCGTACTTTAAGGACGCACCATTTGATTTTGAAGGGGGGGGGGGGGGGGGTATGGAAGTTGGGATCGGGCGGAATCTTTTTTTCCCCGCAACATATTTTTCTTCGCCGCCATAGGTTTTTTTGATAAGGCGGCGAAGGTTTGTTTTTAAGGTTTTACTGTTTTTCTTTACATTGAGTTGGGCGAGTCAGATTTATTTCTTTTTTTTACTCAGCAGTGGGTCAACTTTTTTTCTTCTTTCTGGTTGGTGGGCAAAGTTGTTGTTTTTCCTGGATAGTGGGCAAAGGGGTATTTATTAGAAAACTTCAATGCCCCCCCCCCCCCCACCCCCCAGAGTATCTAATGGTGCGTCCCTTAAGCCTGCTCAGTGGAGTAATTCAAATATAGGTAAGGGCAGTATAACCACATGTTGTTAAGGGGTGTGGACCCTCAGCTTAGCCTCCGTAAAACTGCTGTAACTCCTTCATTATTCATTTAATCTATATAATAGTATACATTTTCTTGAAGGAAAGGGTTCAATGAATCAAACCATGAACATAAAATTGACAATTTTATCAGGATTATAATAAAACTAGTATGACAAAATTTGACAAAATATACTTTGAGTTATCGTGCACAAACCTAAAATGGGTCAAAAAACATGTTTTTTATCATTTTTTCCAAAATGTTCAATTTCAAGTTCATGGTTGGATTTATTGAACCTTTTCCTTCAAGAAAATGTATACTTTTAATTAGATTAAATGAATAATGAAGAAGTTACGGCAGTTTTACCGAGGCTGTACCTGAGAGTCAACACCCCCTTAAGGGATCACGTCAAAACTCGACCGCCCGTTGACCGCCGGTTACGGCCGGTTCCGCCGTAACCACAAAACGTGTCGTCTGTTATAATATACACACATAATGAGGTCAAATAGTTACACTCTGGTGAACACGACCGGTTGATACTGCCTTGTCACACGCGTGAGCAATAAAGTCTTGAAGTAATGGGTTCTCAAGTTTCAGTTGACAACCAGTACAATACAGCTATTGATTTTCGCTGGGGTTGGCTTTTTCTATCTGTTTATAGCTCAATTAACTTTTTAAAATCAATACCGAAAGTATATGAATGGGTTTTTTTTATAGAACGATTATAGAGAGAGCTATTATGACCGCTAAGTAACAGATTGATAGTGTAAATTGGTCAACCGGCGGTTGTTCAGTGTTGCATGCGTGAATATTCATTATACCAGTAAAACATTTGACCTGAAAGAACCGGGTGGAACCGATCGTAACCGGCGGTCAACGGGCGGTCGAGTTTTGATGTCTTCCCTAAGGAATTAGTATGACCGAGTACAAGTCAAGAAGTTAAACTTGTCTAATGAATTAAGTTGAAATAAGTATCTGAGGAAACACAAATTGGAAAAAATGTTGGTAGATCGTTACATCTGTTACTGCTTGTTCACAAGTATTGATCAGTGATTTGGTATAATTGCAGAATGTCGGGATAAACGTTACAAGGATCCTAGCCAGAAAGAAGTAAGAACATTAAACTCACGTGGAAACTTCTCGATTTCAAAATGCACAGTCATGAAATCATCCGTGTCATCCAATTCAAACATTCTGCCGGCAAGATAACACATGTAGGTGTTTTCTGCCAAATACTCCACATCGAATGCTAGACACAAACTCTTGGCGTTCATACATAACTGGGAACACTCGATCTCATCAGCTACCATTTCAGAGCCCACAACGGAGCTTGAGTTCAATTTCACTTGGTACATGTGGTCGTAGAATTTGGCTGGACTATCTGTGGTGTGTGAAAAAAAACACCACAATAGACTTTATTGTTAAGTGTCAATTAGTTGATGAAAATAAGTGCCATTAGGCAGTTAGGCTACTATCGGCGAACGAATCCATCACGTTGAGACAGCATTTTGTTCTTGAAAATGTTCAAAACAAATTAAATTATCAATTTTACGAAATTGTCAATAAATGTCTAATAAAAATAGAAATATTAAAAATGTTTCCTAATAATTTTAAAGGTAATAACCAAAACCATACATATTAACTTTTTATGATTAACTGTGAACTGACCGCAAAAATTGTCATCCGATCCGAGAAAGCAGCCATCGAAAAACCCGTTGCACTTGTACTTGTAGTCTGTGCACCATCCGTCCGTGCACATAAACTGATCGTAGTAGCAATCATTTGAAACTGTCAAGAAATATAAAATGGTAATTACAATAACAATTCCATTGAAATGGAATAGGGGCGATCCAAGAGAAAAAAAGCAATATTTTGTAACCAAACATCTGTTTCATACCAAAATACCAGGGAAATGGTGATTGTATTTCCATAATTCAAACCAAAAAACAAATCAAAACACTGCAGTCAAAACATAGTACAGGAAACCAATAAAGTTGATTTGTGTGCATGGAAGGGGTGATACCGTCTGAAGAACAATCTAGGTATATGACACATCCACAACTCACCACTTATTAGACAACAAGTGGAGATTTCTCCTTAGTCAAACAAGATAAGCTATTATGTCTCTCTGTTGGGATATAATAACATCTCTCTGATTGAATCATCAACTATAAACAAATAAAGCTTCGACTCCAGCACAGACTGCAGGTACTGTTAAAATAAACTGCATATGTACATGTAATTTACAAAGACTACAAAACATGGCAGCCTCCACTTATGTCTAGAAAGACCTAAATGTGTAAATGGTTGCAATCACATGCTAATAGGGTGGCTTCGCCCCCCCCCCCCCCCCAAAACGGAACCGATGCCCTCATGTACCGGAAGTTGAATATTTCCAACAGTACATTAACAATTATTATTTCAACTTTCTTTAGTGGTGAATGTGAGCTGCAAAATGATACAGGCCTAATACAAATTGGAAAGTACCTTCCACAATATTTCACATAATTATTCCATTTTATAATAATTTGTTTTGCAAGTTATATACATCATTAATGGTTTTAAATATAGATTTCTTTTTTTTCTTCTTCATTTTTAGATACATGTATTATATACACACCTTCTATTTCGCCACCATCAAATACAGGCGTCAACCAGTCCTCAAAGGCTGTGACACGAGTATAGACACCGGGAGGATCCCCCGATTCACATCCAGTGCCAAAGCTTACGATACCTGCCATGTAACTCCTGTCCGAAATCGTGTTAAGTAATGGTCCCCCGCTATCGCCCTGAATTATAAATACATATAAACGAAACGAATGTGTTACCTGTAGTGTTTTAAAGATTATATTCATATGTATCATGGATATGATTATCCAGATGGACATGACCAACCAGATGGATATATACATCCAGGTGGATATACTAGATGAATATTTAATATCCAGATGAATATTTACATCCAGATGGATATTTACATCCAGATGGATATTTACATCCAGATGGATATTTACATCCAGATGGATATTTACATCCAGATGAATATTTACATCCAGATGGATATGATTATCCAGATGGATATGATTATCCAGATGGATATTTACATCCAGATGGATATTTACATCCAGATGGTTATTTACATCCAGATGGATATTTACATCCAGATGGATATTTACATCCAGATGGATATTTAATATCCAGATGAATATTTACATCCAGATGAATATTTACATCCAGATGGATATTTACATCCAGATGGATATTTAATATACAGATGAATATTTACATCCAGATGGATATTTACATCCAGATGGATATTTACATCCAGATGGATATTTACATCCAGATGGATATGAACATCCAGATGGAAATGAACATACAGATGGATATGAACATCCAGATGGATATGAACATCAAGATGTCACATGAAACAATCAATATGAAAAAAATTCTTTCGGTACCAGGATTATTGGGACTGAGTGTATTTTAGAATGAGAAATTGTGTAAACAATAAGTTTTATGCAGGAAAAAATATGATCACTTCCTACACCCAGAATCAACAATGCGGGAGTAGCACCAACTGGCAGGATCTGGAAAGGTTCCCTCGCTGGTGGTTTCACGAAATGAGACCACCAATACAGTAGGAACTTAACCAACAGTTAAGGATGACTTTACCATGTTTACTGTGTTCAACCATGGACTGTAGAAAGCTTTCTACAGTCCATGGTTCGACGCAGATCCTGGATACACACAGTATTCGTGACTGTCCTCCTAATTGTAAACTAATTGTTTATGACATCACAGTCATCTTATAAGGTTACCAAAGACATCTATTTATTTTGTGTAAGTTTATTGTTTTGCCATGTTTGTTAAATAATAGCTTGCTGACCCTACTTCTACTTTTTCATTTAAATAAAGAAGGTTTTGCCCATACCTGGCATGCGCCCAGTCCGTCCTTTGGAACACCGGCACATATCATGTTATCGGTTATTGGTGTAGGGTCATACTCAGTTCTGCATTGTTCCTGATCCGTAAATTGCACATCGACCGCCCTCAGGAAATCGCTATAATCGCCTAAGAGTAAGAGGGTAAAACACAGCAGCATCAGGTAATGAATGTATCGTAAAAATAGAGATATGCACCAGCCGCGGCAATGCATAGTAAGAGATAATGTTACCCAAAAGTATCAAATATTCTGACAGCTGGTCATTGCCCAACATGTCCCTTTGTCTGCAAACGTGATTGATAGACACGGCCGTATGGAGTAGAACTCGCCCTATACTAGCCAATTCCACACAATATGATGGGTTATCAAGACAATCGCCTCAATGATTCATGTCAGGCCCGTAAGAAGGGGGGGGGGGGGGGCGATGGTGGCGATCGCCCCCCCCCCCCCTTTGAAAATCTTCCCCGGAAAATTTGTACACTGATGAAAAAAATTCGCGCGCTACGCGCGCATTTGTCTTCCTAAAATGCAATATTTTTTGGCTACAAGCTTGTTTAGAGCCAAAATGTACCTCGATCGTGCAAAAAATTGCTGCAAATTCGAAAATGTTCGCACATATTTGACTCACATTTTTTGTTGTTGTTGAAAACGCCCCCCCCCCCTTTGAAAAAAGTGTCTTACGGGGCTGCATGTCATGTTCAACTTTGTCCGATCAGCACCATTGGTCACCCACCACTGAAACAACTAAAACGAGTGACCAGAAGGATTTTAACTAAATGCACAAACAATTCCCACTGTCAAATAATTAGATAACAACTTCTAAAGCCACATTTCGAAACAAATTCTCCCATACAGTTTACAAATGACAAGATATTAATGAATGGGTTATACGCATCGGACCAAACGATATTAATTTACAGAACTACAAAAGAAACTTATCCGTTCTTTGCGAGGAACACTAACATTCTCTGCATAAATATGAACAATATTTGAACTTACGTACCTGAACACTTGGAAACCTTTTTATCACGCACTTGATATACTGTTCATTTTGTCAGAACGTCTAAAAAGGTGTTCTGGTTATTAACTCCATAAGGTGTTCAAGATTTTAAACTTTTATATTGGAAATATTTACACATATCTTCAGGTTTTTCTTGTTTTACACAGTATCCTATTTCCACAAATATTTTAACATCAAACAATATAATATCTGTACAGGATGTAGCCAGCCGTTCTAGAAATGGAAGGTGTTCATAGACGTGTGTTCTACTTCTAGAACGCATCTGTGAACACAGGATGCGTTCTAGAACACATGGTGTTCTCAAACTGTTACACAAAAGTGTTAAAAAAGGTGTTCCTTGTCAAAATAGAACATGTTTTTTTGGCTGAACAATCCTGTAAAGATTTAATTATATTGTTTGATGTTTTTTAAATATTTGTGGTTATATGATACTATTAAAACAAGAAAAAAAATCTAAAAATCTGTGTAAATATTTACAATGTAAAAGTTTAAAATCTTGAACACTTTTTAGTGTTAACAACCAGAACATTTTTTTAGGCGTTCTGAAAAATATAACGCATGTCAATAATGGAGAGATTGTCTGGATAACAAATTCTCCATTTCTGTCCTTGTGAAGAATTAAGTGATAAGTTTCCTTTGTACCTGACATATCACACCGGTACTGACCGAGCGGATCCAGCGACACAATATCAGAACAATCTTAAAAAGGAAAGATGATGCTCACCTCCTTGTCGATCCGATCCCCAACCCGTGACGGTGCACTCTACCCCAGGCATGAAGAAAGATTCATAACTTGCTGGTGGTACACATACAGGCTGAATATAGTCAGTCATGTTCACTGGTTTACTCATCTTCATAAGTGCTATATCCCAGTTCCGGTCACGCTCATACGAGTTGTCATTTGTGTAATTCGGATGCACATATATTTCTTCAACTTCTATAAATTCAGCTTCCGGACCCAGTGAGCCATTGAGATAGGCTTGTCCGAGTATAAAATCATATGCAATTGGTAGGTTTCTGATTGGTCTGTAATAAATCAAGATTAATATTTTAACCAAATATATTTCGTTTTCTGTTTTCTTGTTTCTTTATTGAGGGTTTAATTTGTCGTAATTAAAATTTAGTTAAAAAAAATCCTATTAGTCTTGTGTAAAGATTGTTCGTTTGAGGCGAATAATAGTCCCATGTTCAAAGGTCAATGCTTAAACGAGTTTTTCTCCTTTCATCATTCCCACCCCCAAGACCGACATTCATCCAAACTTATGGTGACACAAAGGAACATTAGCAGGTCAATTTTCATTTTTATTGTTAAGACCTGATTGCAGGAACCTTCCAATCGATGTTCGTTAGATTAAATTAGTGACAAATTCCCATTTTGAATCATAAACCTTATGTCATGTAAACGAATTAAAGATCATTTCAAACGTACTGGTATTGTATTGTTAGTACCTGTGCTGGAACTGCACATTACCTGTGCTGTACTGTGCTGTATCTGTGCTGTACTGCACAATACATGTGATGTACAGTCAAAGTATAGATCCGTACAGTAGTAGAGTTACTGACACTGTGCAGATCCGAACTACACTAGGTAAAAGCACAACCAAACATTATGTTCCCACTCCCTTAACACTTTGGAACCGGTGATTTAACATTTCGCCGGTAATGAATCATCTAAGAATGTGTCTATTTCCCAAAAAGACAGCATATGACATAATTATGCCCTGAGGGCATAAACTAACCTTCATAACCCTGAAAATGGACAACATAGTCAGCGGTTGACAAAATCTTAGATGTTTTATTACCCGTTATTTGTCAAAATTACCGGTCCAAAAGTGTTAAGGGATGGGAACAAGAATCCGCACGGTAGCACTGATACTGAGCAGCTACTTGATTGGAACTTCAGTGTTCTTTAAATAGTATCCATGCGTATACTGAGCATGCAGTTCTAGTACCTATACATACATGTACTGGAAGCAGAAAAAACATGCTGCCGGGCATATAAGAAAACGGTTGTGAACTTACAAACAATGAGCTGCAGTAACCACCCAATCGGGAGCTATTAAAGATCCGCCACATTGGAACCGTCCTTTATTAATAATCATGGCTGCCATCCAGGGATATTCACCGGGTTCTGCTACATCGCCACCAACGACGTTGGTCATTGGCAGTTTTGACTGTCCACATGTGTTAAGATCTAGAGGCAATATAATAGTTAAAAAAGAGTCCAGTGTGTTATTATTTAATGATAGCGGAATTTCAGATAAGTGTTTTCGTTCTAATAATGTCAAAGTATGAAATGAAAACCAAATGACCAAATGTAAATGAAATTAACAGTGTTCTTACGTAGTATTTAGTACTTCATGAACTTATGCCTATTTCATTGTCCAATCAGTGCAAAACACCCCCATGTGATACTACATGTACATGATTGAGTATTGTCATACAAATTCAGCAATAACAAATTCAATTTAAAATGGTTTTAAGAGGAAAATAGACACGCTCGTCGGCTCTCTCACCTTGCCATGCTGTCGCTGCGCCGATGGCAAATGCGAACCATATCGCATTTCCTAAGAAACCCATTACTGCAAAAAGAAAAAACGTGATATGCAAGTTATATATATAATTATTCTTAAATAAAACGCAGGGTCATATCTTATACAGGGTAAGTAAAAAAAAAGTGTACTCAACTTTGAGATTTTATATCTTAAAATCTGTGCAAGACGGGTATCTCATTAGCTTTCTAAAGAATTTTAATTGGTTGAAATTGGTTGTGGTAAACATATTTTACGTAAAAGTCAACATTTTATAACAAGATTTGCGATATTTTCTCTAATAAGATTGATTGAATTTGGTCCCCATTCTAGTCCGAGCTGAGTCCGACTATCACAAAAGCCAAATGTGTTGCTGTTGTTGCTAAATTTATGTAATAATGACATTGTTTTGTCATTATTTCGCATTTAATGTAATAACCGAGACTGTTTGATTTGTCTTTATTAGTTAGTTATTGTGTACCATGCATGAATCCACTTGTTCATTAATATCAAGCATTATTCAGTAAAATATTCAATATTGTGTTCGGTTTCAAAATGCAGTACTTAACCAAAAATATCATATCTGGTAAAGGGTATCATACAATGTCATGATTGTTTTTGCTGATGATAGTAAATAAATGCATCTATTGAAGCATACATTGGTTGCCTTCATATTCTGATAATAACTATTTTTAATAATTATTTTACTTTGAGTACACTTTTTTTTACTCACCCTGTATTATAGGATTACGATTCAGCTGACGATTAAATGCAATTCATAGATCATCAAACATTAAGAAATATTTAATATTGTTAAAGAAAAAGTGATAGACAATAATTATATGATTACAAAAAATTAAATTCGATCAGTAGCTCGATAAATTCACTTAAGTGTTAAATATAAACACGAATATAAATAACCCTATCAGATCAAATAGTGTCAATAACATATGTTTACCGATATCAAGTGATTATAATTATACGGAAGTTAAAGGTTATTTCACGAACTGGTACTGGTTTTTACTAATGTGTAATTTAATACGTGTAAGGATTCCAGAAGTCACATGACTAGCCTCTACGGCCATGTGTTTTGAACTCGCCCCCTTACAGTTGCATGTACAGATTTTTACATTTTACACCATCTGAGATTCGAATTAGCATATCGCAATAACTACTTGTTCTACCACCCCCTAAAAAGTATATATTTTCTGAACGGTAATCTCACAAGAAATATACATATGCTATTGGAATTTAGATAGAGCCTAATGGTAACATGTTGTGATTAAGAATGTGAAAACATTATCGATTTTCTTCATATTTTGATTTAAGCTCAATTATATTTTTATACCTATCCCAATCATAATTTTACTGTGCATATTAGTTCCTCATGCAATTAGCCAATTACCCATCAGAAAATAATGGTTGTCAATGGTAACGTTTAAGTTTCATATTTATTAGAGTTTACAAGTATATTTTTAGGGGTATGCACCCTATCCTGATTTAAACGGCATTTTTGAATTCCCCTATTTGAGAGCTTCCCAAAAATGTATAATTTTGCTATCATCGGTTAAATACTTTTGTTGTTGTTATAGTCAATAGTCATGTATGTAAAACCGATGAAATAGGGCAAGTTCACTGTGTAGCGAATAGGGAAAAAGCCAAGGACAATGCAATCGATTCATGATTACAATTGTTACATAATAGTTGTCGTGTTTGTTGTAACAGAACCTTATAGAATATAAAATAATCTATAAAATGAGAGCAAAATCATGTTTGTTATTGGGAATTGAACGTAGAATTGGGAACATTTTCTATATTCCCCATAGAGATTGTACACAGCGCCGCCGCCGCCACCACCCCTGACTTTCACAATATAATCAATCACAAACAGTTATAGAAATACCTGATTTATTCACACAATGTAGCTAGATAAATAGGCTTTCACATGACACCTCAACCATAGCTCTACCACATTTAGTTGTTGAATTAATAGAGGAAGATGGATGAATCGTGACCAAAAATGCAACGCCACCACCCTTTTTGGGGTGGTGAGTTCAAAACACATGGCCCTACCTGAGTCGCCGCGTGCCCCCAAAAAACCCATGATGCAATGCAATTATAAATTATGCGACCAAAGTTTTGTTCATCGTTCATCGTTAATGCGTTAAAGCTTTTTAAAAAAATGATGAATACTATAGTATTGAGCTAATTCATTTACCGTGCGATCGATCTAGGGATTATAATTTCTGTGAATTAAAAATATCAAGTGCCGAGTAGGAATGAGCGGTTTGCGTTGGGTTTATCACCTGATCACGGGTTTTGCGATAACACTTTCTAGTATAATAAATTGGTTGACCGCGATTATCTGAATGTGATTCAACAAAACATGTACGACAAAAATAGCTGTCAAGAATCATTTCATAAAGTATTTTATTTATTCATCACATTTAAATCAGCATTACGTTCTAATAAATCATAGAATTAATTTACATACAACAACCAAAACGTATAGATATCTGATTGTGTTTGCAGATATGTTGTTTGCAGGGAGGAGTTTTTTAAATTTAATGAGTTAAATAAAATACTCTATTAGATACAGTTTATAACGGTAAAAGGAGCTCAATGGTGTTTTTACCACCATAGCAAATATACATAAATGATGAGTCAACCTTTTGGCAATTAGGCATACTCTACTATATTTATGCTTTAAATTAACAATCATAAAAATAATGTAAAGTTTACTTCAACAATTTGACAGTGGAAGTAATTAAAGAATAAAGAAAAATGTCTCGTCAAATACTCGACAACGAGTACAGGATGTGTCAGAATCATGTTCCCAATTTAATACAATCATTAGAAATATGTAACAATTATCAAAACATATGGAAATGAAAACGCACTTTACAACTAAACATCGAATAAATACTCGCTATCTATTATATGCTATACCATGATCACATAGTATTGGCGTAGCAGACCACATTCATAATGCACCTTGATGGACATACGATTAGTAGTGTAATATTGCTTTGGTAGCGCGTATAATGTTATAAATCTGAAATTCCGTGTGACAAACCATTCAACATGTAATGGCGGTGGTTATGATGGCGTCCATTTTGATATTTTTTGTTATGATGACATTGGAGGATAACATCGATTTCAAGTGACTGATTAATCTCACATATGGCCACGCGCTTTGAGTTGGGCCCGCAAATAGGTGGTGTTGTAACATTTGTGCGACCAACATACAAATTATTTGGGGTGTAAAATATTAATTACATGTGCTATACTGTCATATTTGGTACCAATTTGAAGGGAATATTCATACCAATAACTCTAAAGTCAAAAATATGCTTTTTGATGACTTATTTATTAGTAATTAGTAATTAACTAACTCCGATTAGCCATTTTTGCACGGTGGTGGAGGAGGAGCATACATTTTGGGCAATTTCCAAAGAAAGCTCAAAATAGGTCATAATACCTTACGGTCAATGTTTAATTCAGTTATTAAGTTATTACTTACTTATTATAAGGTAATAAACAGGTTACTAATTAATTATCTTAATTTAACTAATTAACTAACTAATTATTCTAACTTAATTATTAAGATAATGCTGCAATTAAAATTTGCGACACGTATTTTACGGTGAAAAGATGATCGCACAAAATTACTATACTAAACATTACCCCTGACAAATTATAAACTCTTAACTGTGTAGAGTTGAAATATGCACACTTTTCTGGCATAGGGTATACCAGTCTCTCTTAATCAAAATTTCAAAATGTCCTTTAAAAAAAAAAATCCACACATTTTGATCTCAAGCCTTTTATGACTTCACTCTACACCTTTTCTGATTGTATTTTTGGATTCCTGAGACAATTTCTTTCCAAAAATGTATACTTTTATGGGGGTTGGATGGCGAACAACAAAAATATACCAAATTGAGAAAAAAATGGCTCGATCTGGGAAATCACACGATGTTACGGAAATGGGTCCACCTCAAAACGTGTGGCCATAATACCTTACAGTCAATTGCTTAATTAAGTTATTAAGTTATTACTTACTTATTATAAAGTAATAAACAGGTTACTTATTAATTATCTCAATTTAACTAATTAACTAACTAATTATTCTAACTTAATTATTAAGATAATGCTGCAATTAAAATTTGCGACTCATATTTTACGGTGAAAAGATGATCGCACAAAATTACTATACTAAACATTACCCCTGACAAATTATATATATATATCACTGGAAAGCTCTAACTGTGAAGAGTTGAAATATGCACACTTTTCTGGCATAGGGTATACCAGTCTCTCTTAATCAAAATTTCAAAATGCCCTTTAAAAAAAAAAAAAATCCACACATTTTGATCTCAAGCCTTTTATGACTTTGTATTTTTGGAAAAAAATGGCGCGATTTCTGGAAAATCACACGATGTTACGGAAATGGGTAACAATGCATGTATGTTAGTAGTTGTTCAATTTCATTCAAGTCATTCAGAACACACCCTCCAATTATCTTTATGCTCGTATTTACATAACGCTTAACATTGCCTCTTTAGGGACCGTTCATTATTTATGGTGGAGGGGGGGGGGGACAAATTCGAGACTCGTATGTTAAAATGACCTAACCCCCCTACAGCTGAAACTGAAAATGACATGACCTCCCCCCCCCCCCTACGAATCAGTAGATTTTTACACCCCTCCAGCATAAATAATGAACGGTCCCTTACGTAAAATGTACATAATATGAGACTAATGATATTCGTATTGAATGTCAGTTACTGCTTGTCAGTTTACTGTCACTGTTCTAAATGTAGTTATGTGTGTGACTAGTAAGTGTGTTATACGATATTATTAGCATTTGTAAAAATCGTCGAACTGAGATAAATGTGTTTAAATTACACAATATAAATTTGATACAATTGGAGCATTTTTCATAAATCAATTATTATCAATAAACAGATCAGGAAAGTTGATACATGTTGGATAGAAAGTCTATACTGTAACCTGCTGTACCAAGTGTAGTCCCAACCAACCTTCATGAAATAATATGTTCTAGTCTCTGTGCGAACTTTTCAAGCAAAGCGAAAGATATCGAAACAGAAAGGAGAAACTCATTAGACATTCATATAAAGTATCTTACCTCTTATGTAGGGCCAACCCGTTCCAGAAGCTCCTCTACGTAAGATTATGACCAGAATCCAAATTAATGTCTCCAATAGGTCAAAATGAGTTTTGTATAATTTGATTTCTATTTATTCCAGTTATAACGCCATTTTTTTACAAAACGTTAGCACACAGCAGCGCAGAAACCCTGATTAAAAAGTATCTTATAATATACTTTGACCTCGAAATATATTTTTTATTGAATCACTAAAGGCGTGCTCTGCCGATTTCTTATCGTAGCAGCAAAGTTCATCTGTCTTTGTTTTCTCTGGCAAATTAAAGTCCATAAAATATTCTAGGTTTGGTCTGTACCGTAACCCTTGTATTTGTACATAGATAAAATCGCAGGTAGCATCACCAATGATCATAAATGCTAAAAATATGGGCTGTAGTTTTATTGACCTTTTATAAAACAAAATCATGGGCGTCATAAAATCATGAGATTGACTTACTGAATGCATATATATAGTTTATCTTATCACATCTCGTCAGTAGTAATGTGAACCTGTATACATGTTTCACAAGAGTGACCGGATTTGATACAGGGCGCGTCCAAAAAATGTGAATCATGCTTTTTTAGCCATGAACAATATATAAAATGTATATGAAGTACTAATAATCAAGTTAAACAATCTTTACTCTGTTGATGTGTAAGATTTGTGTTCTATTCATATTGGAGATTTCGTTATCAAATTATCGCAATTCTCTTCAGGCACTTCAAAATTCAGCTTTGGCCAATTTCAATGTGCAAAGTCAATTTCTTGCTCAAAGTTGGCTAGAGTGGAATTCGCACTCGTGTTACTGGATTGATCATATATCGGCAATTAGGTGGTGACATTTAATGGGATAAGTGTATTCGATTGAAGACTAAGAGGGCTTACCAACGGTCTGTTTTTGAAAACACAAAAACAAGGGGTGTATTTTTGATTAATTTTGTTCCCCATATGGGACATTTTTTTGACAAATCCCGGCATATAATCGATCTCGATTTGATTCAATCAAAATATAAAAGGAAGTGATGGCTTTAGGAATGGGCCTAATTTAAGTTATTTTTACAATGCAGGTACATTTAAATCACAAAAGAGAAACATATTCAAATATGGAACGGAAAGAATTAAATATGATGTAAGGTGCCACATTTTCATTTATATAGGACCATATTACTAGATCCGGGGGTGCACTCAAAAAAATTTGCTGCATTTACTCAATAAAATCAAGTGTGACCGGGTTACACTTAATTTTATTAAGTAATATTTTAAGTCATCACTAATTAGGTAATTTTAGTTTAGCTAACTCAAAATATTATAATCAGTGTACTCATAATAAATTTGCAACATTTACTCAAAATTGAACTACTTTGTTGGACTCATTTATATCAAGTAAGTATACGAAGATATTATCAAGTTTGTCCTACGTCATTTTCAAGTTGCTGCAACTTAAGTTATATGTGTAGAAGTTGGCTATCTTTTTTAAGTTGACTTTACTCAAATGATAGAAACAACCATTGGGTTGTACTCATTTTTATTTAGTAACCACAAGAAATATTCAGTTGTTACTACATGATTTGATTAGGTTGAGCAAAGTCATACTATTTTTACGGTTGTACTCATTTATATTAAGTAGGACAAATTATTATCACATTGTCCAAACAGCTACTAATTATCGCAATTTTTTTTATCGCTTGGCACCCAGGGTATGGTGGTTGGGGGCTGCAGGGGCATTGACTCTTTGATGGGTATGTTCTTGCACAATGTACTTGCATTTACATTATTTTAGAGAACATTCATTTCCATTTTATAACAAGTGGAGAATATGCATACATATCAATACACATTCCATGGTGTTAAATTACTGAATCTACTTATTTTAAGAAAAATAATAGGTTGAAATGAATAAAAGGTGCAAATTAGCTCATTAGCATAATTGAAATGGTACATATGAGCGCCGGTGCTAATTTTTGTACCATTGCAATTATGCTAATGAGCGATTTGAGCGATTTGCGCAATTTACTTGGCTAATCTAAGGCCGAGTGATATTATGCAAATTAGCTCCAGACTGATTTTTGGAAACATGAGTTGTTACTACATTATTTGAGTAATTTGAGTGAACTCAAACGATTTGCTTTAGTAATACTTAAAATAAATTGCTCGTTATACTCAAATGTTCATCTGATCTTTTTGGTTGTAATCATTTATATTAAGTATAGGTCAAGTTATTATCTCGTTGACCTAACGTAATTTTATCGATTGCTGTAACTCAAAATATATATGTAGAAGATACTGGATATTTTTAGTAATAAAACACAAGTAATTTATTTGAGTTAGAAATGAGTAATAGCTACTCATAAATTACATTTATTTCAATGTTGCTTTTTGTCCTTGTTGGTTTTATGAATTATTTTGCTGTTATAACTTGAATTTATTGAGTTTGATTAATTTTCATCGATTTCAGTCTGGTTTACTCAAAGGTATCAATAAATGCAACAAAACGGTTGAATTAAGTAACAGCAGCAATTCGTTAAATGAGTAATTTGTAAAAAAGTACCCCTTTTTCAGAAAGACGTCGACGACGTTTTTGTGATGAAATCTGGACCCTTTTCGATGGGTTTTTTTTGGACGCGGATGCGTATACCCGCTTGGTATGTTCACTGACGCCCCCCCCCCCCCCCCCCGGAACTAGATATACCTATCTTTGAGATATACATGTGGTGCGTAAATGGTTACATCAAGCAAGACATATTATACACACACAAATACATTCTGTGTAATATTTTCATTACATTTGAATTCATTAAAACATCCATTCATAGAGTATTTCCAGATTATAAATGATGGTTTTTTTGCCACGTTTAAAGACATTAATACGAACAAGGTTGTTATGCAATACCAAATTCGTTGTGGTTCGAGGCAATTTAACAACATGAAATTGTTCAATTAATTAGTTGTGAGGGTAAATTATTGCAATAAAGGTTTGTGCTCTAGAGTATGATTTAGACACTAAATAAGTTTTCCACAAAAAAAAAGCAAATATTTCTGACAAATTATTAGGCAACCTTTTGATTTCTAAACACTTTTCAGTCAGCGATACAACACATGTTATTGTTAACTTAATGTGTATCGCCGATCTGCGTCGAATACGGTGAGTGATCATGTTATTGTTAACTTAATTTGTATAGACGATCTGCATCGAATACGGTTAGTGATATTTCTCGCATCATGATGATAAATTCCTATTGACCTGCCTGTAATGTACTGTCTTAGCTCCTGAATACAGTTCCATAAGAAGTTGTACGGGCATGATATTTGTTTCAAATAAGAACAAAAGACAATTGACAAACCAATTAAGCAGATTCAAAGAGCATATTCTTCTGCTCATAGGAGAAAACAGAATTACTTAATAGTATCGATCCTTGCTCGTTTTAATAAACGAACCCATTTTATAGGAGCTGTTTACGAAATGCTGAATCCTTCTCCTTCTGAATTGTCCTTCTAAATGAGGAGCAAATTCACAAAGAGTCATTAATATTCAATTGAGATTTAAACCAGGGAGTTTCAAACATAAAGTAGAATTGTATGCATCTAATCTGTTATGTGGCTAAAAACTGAATGAACACTGAAATATTCCATTTTTATCAGATTTCATATTATGATGAATAATCTACATATAAAATCCGGGTGTAAATCAATTTCTCTCAATTTCTGTTGCTTTTCATAATCATTTTGTTGTTGACAGCTTCAAGAATTGGGATC
The DNA here is from genome assembly GCA_035610835.1 of Ophiura sarsii. NCBI lineage: Eukaryota > Metazoa > Echinodermata > Ophiuroidea > Amphilepidida > Ophiuridae > Ophiura > Ophiura sarsii. Next base: position 120,455,997 of record CM069441.1, on the reverse strand, counting down.
TTTGACACTTTATTATTCATCTCTGTGTTTGAATGTCCTGGGTACGTATACGTATATTTTAATGTAAGTTAATTATTTCATCTTAACGCTACACATATGTAACTGGAAATGAATTATTTCACAGACCATCCAGGAGATAGGTGGAATAATATGTCATTTGAATACGTGTTTCATAGTTTGAATATCTCGCTCGGGCATTAATATCTTTGAATTTTATTGAATATGAACTCTTTGCTTATCACTTATATTAGACGGATAATCTCAAAGGATTAAACATTTAACTTAATAACTTAATCGTAACCTATGTATTTTGTTTAAAAGCTTTTACATTTTATATAATGAGAATCCATTTTTACGTTAAAACCAATTGGGACTCAAAATTGCGGCTAACAGCCGTGTATATTATTGTCGCCTGGGCTCAGACGACGATGGTCACGCAATTTCATCGTTCCAATATGGCAACGGGAGTGCGCCATTTTGAAATATTTTTAACAGTCATCGCCCGGTTAACGATGAAAATAATTTAAAAATAGCATTTACAATGGAGTTGGTTAGCCAACTCCAACTGTTTTGGATTGGAAAACAAATCTTCTAACTATGATGAATTTTTCAAAAGTTAGGATTCGCGTGACCATCGTCGTCTGCCTGAGCTGTCATTTTAAAGGACACCATCTATAGTTGGCTAATAATGGTAACTATATTGGAACTGTCTGATCGATACCAGTAGATGATTGTTAACGATGTATCAATTTCAGACTTTTAATCACTGTTGTGGCATCTATGATTTTGAAAATTCACCCACTTTGGCTACCTTACCTTACTTTACCTTCTCTTTCCTTACCTTGATTGTATGTTATAATACTTCTGTCAGAGGTTTTTTGCTCCTCGTCATCTTTGAGATGGTGAATGAAGTGGTCTCAAGTGAGCGCAGTTGATTAATCTCTAGCGTGCGCACTTGCGTATACGCACGGTCAAAGACGAGTATCGATAGGCTTGTGAATGATGCATATGTCATGGTATGCTCTGCGTCACGTCGGTGCTTCAGATGGAATGTGGTAGGCTTAATATAGTGAATACGCGGATTTTGGGTTATAAGACCCCGTCATGGCAAACAATTTCATCATGTTATGATGGTATTGAAACCAAATTAAGTGTAGGCATAAGTACTTTGTTTTGAGTCTTCCCATCTTTGATCTTTTTTCATATTCGGATGATTACGCATCCTCTGAGGCATAATTTAAAGGAAAACAGTCCTATTCATGAAAATAGTTATCTTATGTATATTGACTAGTTTAATTGTAAACACAGAGTTATAATTTTCAATAAAACGAATTTAAACTGCATATCCCCAACCTGTGATTATTTGAAATTCGCACCCGGTTGTCTATGTCGAAAGTGCTGATGGGACTAACCATACCCAATATTGTCACGTCATCGTTACTAAAACCCGCGCCTCATCAGCAACAGGTCGCTGCACGTAATCACGCAGGAATTCAATGCATCAATCGAAAATATCAATACATGTAACAGAGATGTGGAAATCTCGTAACTGTTTCGTCATAGCTTCGATCAATATGGCGTCGTCAATCAGATTTCCTTTTTCTTATTTCGGCTTGTATACCCTTATATGATGACATTTATCAAGCGTTGTAACTTTTGAACTAATAACGTGAGGTATAATAAAAGTATACATTTTTGTAAATGAAATGAGTCGGAGAATCCATCACAACAGAATTAAGTAAAGTGATGTGCCGGTATGTCAGAACAGCGACGAATTATTTGTTAGTTTTGAAATTATTTACTAAAAATAAAGTTGTTGCCACTTTTTGGTCAATAATTTCAAAACTAATAGTTTTCATGTAAAAAACCCGTGAAACACCGATCCTAGATAAGTGTCTTTAGATTATTTTTGTGCAAGTTCGGCATTTTTTTAACAAACACTGATTTTGTTACGTTCACCGAAAATGTTGAGTAAAAAATGTGATTTTGTGGGTCAAACAATTTAAAAATCTGCTCTTTTAGTGAAATTGATACCAAATATGGATTCTCTGACTCATTTCATTTACAAAAATGTATATTTTCATAATCACATTAATAGTTCAAAAGTTACAGCGCTTGATATATTTCAGATTAAAAGGGTTGACACTACCCTTAACGCGGCATTTTCAAAAACTTTACTCTACGGATGTGGTCTGTATAATACTAAATCTACATTTCTGAGCACTTTCATGACAAGGATTCCCTTTAAGCATAAATGCATGTATAGTAGGCCTATGGGCCGTATTCTCGTACTAAACACGAACAAAACTTAATTAAACGCGAGTTTATCATTTAAACGACGTGTTGAACAAAACGCGACTTTAAACTCCGCAAATCTCGTCCCAGAGTGATCGTGCGTTCACTGTATTTACAGGTATTCAATTTATTGGGGCACAAATGGGTTACAATAGATCAAATTCCTAAAATGGAAATGTATTTTATGACACGATCTGCACGTCATTTTGCATCGAGCACGTTTCAGTAATTATTCAAGGCGTATAATTGGTGCACGAGTTTCGATAAACGCGCCTTAAACTACCCCATACCCATAAAGTTAGACACTATTTTTCAGTGAGTTAGACGCGTGTTTAAGTTAAACAAATTTTCGAGATTTGCGTTTAGTTAGACTATTATTATTAAAGTCAAAGTTAAACGCGTGCTTAGCTAAAAACCGCGTTTAAATACGTACGAGAAGAATACGCCCTATGGGCCGTATTCTAAACCGTGTCTAACTAAACGCGTGTCTAACTTAAACGCGGGTTTATCTTTTTAACAACGTGTTTAACAAAGAACGGTTTTAAACTCTGCGAATTTCGTCCCCAGAGTGGTCGCGTCGTGCGTTTCTGTATACAGGTATTCATTTTCGAGAATTACGTCTAGTTAAACGATGTGTCTAAAGTCAAAGTTAGACGCGTGTTTAGCTTAAAACCGTGTTTAACTACGTACGAGAATACGTTTGTCTGTAACATTGGCTAAAATTTAGGACGTCCTCTATTGATTTGAGATCAAGGAATACAGTGTGAATAAAATAAAATGTGCACGGATTGAAACGACCACCACTTGACCTTGATGTGTGCATTAAACCATGATGTTGGTGTTGTTTCTATAATGACGTTTTCATCATCTCGTATGATTAAAACCAACTTTGCTTCAGGAAGTTGTAAAACACCCTTTTGTTGTCAAGTACTTGACTCTTAAAGATGCTTGTTGGTCGCTAGTCGCGAGATTGTCTTTGTTCTCTATTGCATTTTGAGTGCGCGTGGTTTCGTGCATTGTTGGCTGGTCCTATGTATTCACAACGCTATTCGGTCACAACGAATACAGAAGTCGGAATTTGGCTCTCCGGACATGAATTAGCTATGCGTGTATTTCGGCCGTATTGTTTGCATATTATCAGTGAACTACTACATGCAACGCCTGGTTTGATCATGATTGTTCGGTCAAGGTATAAAGCACTTATTTAGTGTTTCAACTAAGAACAATTAATAAGCTTATCAACGCTAGCAAATGGAGGCTCTTTCCGACAAAAAATGTTATTTTTGTTAATCTCGTGCCCTACAAGTCTATAAGCACGGATGGTCGCCGATGCGAAATTGCCATGGCCCGTAAACGCCAGTGGCCGTGAAACTAAGCGGGAACTTTGAATCGTTGAGTCAGCGGCTCCCCGGAGGCGATCTTTATTACCGTAAACAACATTTGATACCTGACGGAGTAAAGCGCATAGCACATGTGCATTGTACAGCAATACATTTATACAGTGAGTGAGTCGGTTAATAAATTCGCTCCCCGCGACGATACTGTTTTTATAGACAACCGGTCCAACGTTGCCTGGGTGATCCGTCGAATAACAAAAATAATCGCGGAAAACTCAAGGCCAGAATGTTTAACATCGATCTTCAACAGTCAGATGAAGGCGGATTTTGGCTATATGACACAGCACTAGATTGGCGGCGATGTGATTATTGGTCGTTGGTGCAGGATTCAAGTGAGCAGTAGAACAATACCAACAGTCAGTTGACGGCGATCGTGTTGGTGAATTTTGGCTATATGACGCAGCTAGTTGGTTGGCCACGATGGCGAGAGATTGAAGTGAACATTTGAACAATTCAACAGTGTTCCATGTATAGACGTCTGTGCCGTTTTTTTGGTTAACTCTAGCGGAGAAAATGCATTAACATTGAGCCAGTTTGTTACGGCGAGGGAACATGGTATGGTGAATACAGTTATATAGGTGAGGATTATGTATGCTATTTTGTCAAGTTTAAATTAGCGTGTAGTCACGCTTCAAGGATTAGTTTGGGTTCGATTCTTTGGTGAATCCCAAATAATTCAGAATAATAAATTACTCCTCGTGTTATACTCTTTTGAAGATTCTTGATCGGGATAGGTAATATATCGCTTTCAAATTTCTATAACATTTGACAGTTTTGAAAATTTCGGTTTGTGTTAATTAATTATTCCTCTTCATACAACTTTAAAATATATTATCTGGCGAATCAGTTAGGTCGCTTATACACTTTGCAGTTTATATTTGATGCTCAGGTACATGGGTTCACTTTGTAGCTCTATATTTCTGGCAATTTAGATCAATGAGGCAACAATGCTCCTCGTATGAAAAGGATTTAAGTCTACGTAAATACCAGTCGTGTTCAAGTGCTAATTAACCATACCTCTTCATACAACTTAACATAATAATTGGCGATAAAATCAGTTAAGTCGCTGCTAAACATTGTAGAATATACTTGATACCCAGTTAAATGGTTTCACTTTATAACTCTATCTCAATGCCAATATTTCAGATTAGTGGGGCAACACTGCTCCTCGTAGTAACAATAATTTAATTCTACGAAAACACTATAGTCGTGTTGGAGTGCAGTCGAAGTACAATATGTTGACCTCGGACTCTATTTAATTCAAATTTTTCAATGCGGTAATCTGGGTTTTGTGTTTGGGCACATCCAAGCCCCCCGTATGCGTGCACAATTGTTCTATGTGTATATGTTACGCAACGCCTTGCTCTCCATTTTCACGCATTCATTCATTCAATTTATAATAACTCTTGATTTCATACAAATACGCGGTTCTTTATCGTATTGTTGTACAACATCAATATCTGTTTATTGGCCATGGTATCGCTACTGATAATAAAGTTTTTGTGACGATTGCATCAACAGTTACTATACGGGTGTATGTGATGTCTGTATACGCGCCCCCACGCGTTTGATCCTGGTATTAGAAATCGATACGGCGTTTGTTTAATTTATTTTTTCTAATGCGGCAACTACTTTCCCATATTGTTGAACCGGTTATTGATGGATACATTCATTTAATAACTTGACACTAGATAATCATCAGTAGAGGCTAAATGTTTCTTGTTTATAAGAGGATCACAACCGATGCGATACGGTATATACTCACTTGGAAGTTTAATATGAGTGGGCATTTTAGCTGTTATATAGTAATTTCAAACTCTCTACATCTCGAAAAATAAATACAGAATAGGCCTACAGGCCTACTCCCGGGGCTTACGCATTAAAATCTATATTGCTTGTATCTTATTTCCTATTTATCTTATCCGGCGTGATTTGTGTTTGCTACTGTCATCAAAAATTACGGTTATGTGAAAAACATTTGTTGGAATGAGCCGGTAAATGGTTACGTGTAGGTCGGATTTTCGGCTGGGTATGTTTATATTGAGGGCGCTTGCGAGTGTGACTATATCTGCTGCGCGATGTGTATGCTTATGCGGTTGGTTACAATTTTGTTTGGGATCAAATCTGTGTGGTTCATGCTTGTGATTAAATGATACTGTTTAATGCATGTTGGTCAGTTTAATGTTTTGTAGTCGATTGTCTGACTGAGATTACGTTCGAGTTTGTGCTTACGCGGTTTTGTACGCGTAGCGCGTAGGCGCATGGCATATGCGTACGATATTGAATTTGTAATTTGTTTGTGATTCCGCTTGTGTTCTTTTGGTCGTCGTTTGATTGTGTTTCCGTGTGGGTATAGGCGCTATGTTCGCGAATATATGGTTGCGATTGGAGGCGAATATATGGTGGCGATTGGATGCGTGATTAATTTCATAATCAGTTATGGGTTATGTCATGACTGTCGTTTGCAATTATGATTGCGGTGGAACGGTTTCCGGTGGTAATTTGAGGAGTTTTCGCAGAAGGTTGTTATGGTTATATAATGTTCATGTTTTTGGATTGTTTATGTGTGTTTTTTTGTTTTTGTTGGTTGCACTTGGTGTTCCCATTGTATATTAGGTGTTTGTGTGGTCTCAAAGTGTTTGTCTACACTGCGGCTCAGTCGCCCCCCACCCCCCTCACCCCCGGATAATTGCGGGTGATAGTGGGAACTAGTTGGTGTTCGGATTGCGACGGAGATCCAACGTTAATGTCATATCGTTCATGCATGATAGTAGATAGGTAATCCGCGAGGCATTGTGGTTGTTTCCTTGTTTTACAATCGGCGTCCTTGTTTAACAATAAGGCGTTCGCTATTCGTTGACAATGCTGTCTATGTTGGTATGGTTCGAGAAATAAATACAAAATAATGCCCAGATATCCCAGCTTATTGATGGCGATTATTGATTGTTTTTGATAATGTTTTAATATAGCTGCATAATGTGAAACTATGACTGTGCATGGTTATGTCTGCGTTTATGGTTATGTTGGTGCGTTGATATGACGATGTCTGTGTCTATGTGTATGGCGTGATTTGGATCGGGATTAGGAGTGCAATTGTGTTTATAATTGGTCAGTGTTTCGATTGCGTGTGCTGGAATCAATGATACAATAAAAGTTTTTTCGTCAATTGTATGCAGGCTCGTCTATGATAAAAAATTAAAAAATTAAAAAATTCTTGGTCGGTTCATGTTTGGCGAATAATAGGCATTATGCTCTGTGTCAGCGGGGGACAGTGCAATCTCCCTCTGTGTCCTCAAATAAAACGGGAGAACCGGTTATTCTCGGACTCTTTGGTACCAATCACAGTGGTCACCAACATCAGTATTAAAATATGGCCACGCAGGTCAACCCTCTATGATATTCGGCGAGATAGGCTGTACAAAATTGTTCTAATATCTCGAATCGTTTTGTAAATGTGGATTAACCATGCATTATTATGGTAGGAAAATAATTATCTAATGTATATTGACCATTTTAATTGTACACAGAATTATAATGTCCAATTAAACGAATTTAAAATGCACACCCCAACCTGGGATTATTTGAAATTCGCGCCCGGGTATCTATGTCCTGATGGGAATGTAATGTAGAAATGTAATGCATAAATCGATAATGTCATTATACGGCAAGATACAAAAGTGTTCTAATATCTCGAACCATTTTGTAAATGTGGATTAACCATGCATTATATGGTAGGAAAATATTTATCTAATGTATATTGACCATTTTAATTGTACACAGATTTATATGTCCAATTATACGAATTAAAATGCACACCCCAACCTGGGATTATTCGAATTCGCTAGCTAGTGCTGATGGGATAACCATACCCAATATTGTGATGTCATTGGAACTAAACCGCCTCATCAGCAACATGTCGCTGGACGGTATCACGCAGGAATGTAATGCATAAATCGATAATGTCATTACATGGAAGGAGAGATGCGGACATCTCGTAGGGTTTTTGGTCATAGCTTTGACCTATATGGCGATGTCGATACATGGTTTTTCTTTCTAATGTCGATTTTGGTTTTACGCGGTATCAAAATGGAATAAATAATTAAAAAAGGTTCCCACAGGATTGGTCTCGGTATAATAATTATGCTGAATATCTGAGCACTAAAGTTTCATGGCTCGGATTAATTTGTTGGAATCACTATTTAATAAATATATAAATAAATAAATAATGAAAATAATCAAGGCCATAATTATATTTCCGGTGGAGTGGAGCTTTAGGATAGAGGCCGCTACTTCAACAGCATCCGATCCGATCAAGTGTTGTGGACGTTGGCAGTACTATGTTGGCAGTACGTTGGCAGTATATTACACATCCATTAATCCCTACACAAGGTTAGGTGGTCCTCCAAATTTCTTGGCTTTCAATCGGCCGTAATGATCTCCCCTATACATGCTATATGCAACATGTTGGGATTACAAACCCCTGTTCTCCTTTTGTTTTCTGTTTTGCTTGCCCTTTTCTGTTTTTATCTTCTATACAGGGTTAGTGGTAGCTTGCCGATGGTTTTGTTGATCAGCCCAATCTGAACGTGTCCAGACGGCCGGGAAGGTGGCGGTGAGGTGTGTTAGCGAGTCTTACGCTGAGTGTGAAGGCGGCATCTCCCTATCATGACTACATTATCGGGAATGCGTTAATTCCTAAACCTAAGTTAAGGTCGTAAAGGTCAATTCTAAGGAATCGTTATTATCAAAATAGATTATTTTTTCGGCCTTCCCTCCGCCCTAGGCTGATTCCCATTGTTTGCTAATACAAAGGGGGGATGTTTAAAGTCCCTGTGTTCGTGACTTTTGTGGCAGAATTTGTATAGCAAAAATATCAATCCAATTGAAATTGGAGGTTTTGAGTTGAATCATCCTTTGTGTCAAACAAAATGACATAAATTAATTAATATAAATATATCAAAGTTATATATAAAACATCTATCTATCTATCCGGGTGCACGTAAGCTTGTGCCTAATTTCCAAGATAATAAACAATTATCTTACGGACTATTGACTCGTATAAGTAAGAAATCTTATAAAAAGACTCTTACAATAAATATCACCATTCAAGGTCGCATAAGGTCTGTACGCAAGGCTTCGGCATCAATTATTCCGTTTGCTCAATTCCATGCGCTTATCGCACATGGACATTTGCTGGCTTTTAACAGATAAGCCAACATCGTCACAGGCGCATCTTCAGATTCCATGTCGTTGCGCTCTAGTTAGGCCTATTGCCTGAATAGAACATATTCGTTGTTATGGGTAACAGCGTGTGACACTCAGTTTATATACAAGTCTAATAATATTTTGTAACAATACATTATGTTAATTATATGCGAGTATAAAGGACTTCTCATCTGGTGGTATACAAAATAAACGAGATTCGTTGTGACATGCAGCGTGAATTGCAATAGCGTTGTGTATTATATCTTCCTTTACAATTATCTGACAAGCAATGACGTTTTCATCATCTCGTATGATTAAAACCAACTTTGCTTCAGGAAGTTGTAAAACACCCTTTTGTTGTCAAGTACTTGACTCTTAAAGATGCTTGTTGGTCGCTAGTCGCGAGATTGTCTTTGTTCTCTATTGCATTTTGAGTGCGCGTGGTTTCGTGCATTGTTGGCTGGTCCTATGTATTCACAACGCTATTCGGTCACAACGAATACAGAAGTCGGAATTTCCCACCCACCCAACCCTTTTTTATTTTGGGTGCATATCGGGTTTTTCTTGGGGGGGGGGGGGGGGATGTCTTGGTGGGTCTGAGGCTATATCCCCACCCCCATTCTGGTTCCCGGTCTGTTCTATTGAGCATCCCGGTGGCGGTCAAATTTTTTCCATGGGTGTCCACTTTTGGCTGTGGCCGTCCGTGCGGTTCCTAGTAGCTTCCTCCAATTGGGCTTCTGGTGGTGACCTTTTTATTTTTTTTCCACGGGGGGTTCCCCTGTGGTTCGGGGGTTCTTTGGCATCCCGTGTGGTGTTTTATTTTGTCACTTGCTTTTCGCATCCCAGTATGACAGGTTTCCTTCTCGCTGGGCAGAATTTGTATAGCAAAAATATCAATCCAATTGAAATTGGAGGTTTTGAGTTGAATCATCCTTTGTGTCAAACAAAATGACATAAATTAATTAATATAAATATATCAAAGTTATATATAAAACATCTATCTATCTATCCGGGTGCACGTAAGCTTGTGCCTAATTTCCAAGATAATAAACAATTATCTTACGGACTATTGACTCGTATAAGTAAGAAATCTTATAAAAAGACTCTTACAATAAATATCACCATTCAAGGTCGCATAAGGTCTGTACGCAAGGCTTCGGCATCAATTATTCCGTTTGCTCAATTCCATGCGCTTATCGCACATGGACATTTGCTGGCTTTTAACAGATAAGCCAACATCGTCACAGGCGCATCTTCAGATTCCATGTCGTTGCGCTCTAGTTAGGCCTATTGCCTGAATAGAACATATTCGTTGTTATGGGTAACAGCGTGTGACACTCAGTTTATATACAAGTCTAATAATATTTTGTAACAATACATTATGTTAATTATATGCGAGTATAAAGGACTTCTCATCTGGTGGTATACAAAATAAACGAGATTCGTTGTGACATGCAGCGTGAATTGCAATAGCGTTGTGTATTATATCTTCCTTTACAATTATCTGACAAGCAAAGCGGATTTAATCGATTTAATCTTCCGAAAAAATGAAAGTAATCGACTGAAAAATAAGCAAAATGTGACACGTTTGGTAAGCTGACCTCTTTTTCACCATTCAAATGGGTTTACACATGTTAAAGACATATGGCATGATGAAATTGTATGAGTGCTCACTCCCCAGTCATGCAACACACCACTCTAATGACTCAACCTTGTTAACTGTAAATCCCATAGGAATAGTGGAAAAAAGGGATCAACTGCCATATTTTATTTATTGTTCAGTCGATTAGGCGTACTTTCACTTTTCGGAGGAAAAACTACATTAAATACACTTATACAAACTAATTGCATGGTTCAATGCACACATCAAGGTCAAAGAGCCGTTTCAATCTGTGAATATGTCGGTTCGATAATACATTTTCATAATAATTGATATTCGGCCGAGTGCACCAAATTGGCGTAACTTAATAGAGAGGTAAGCTACCTCGCTAGTACTTATACCCTTACTGCAGCGTAAATTACTAGCGATGTAATTTTGAGAGCAAAACTGGAGAGTAAGATCAGAATAGTAACAAGCGAGGTTAATATCCATATAAATTAACATCGTCCCACTTAAACAATACTTGTTGCATGCGTCAAATGTTTACCATATCATTGGTGCACTTGGCCGTTTATCTTCTTCTTCTTTTTTGTTGGGGGGGGGGGGGGGCGTCACGGACTTATTCATTATACTAGTTCTATGAGATATTTGACACATTTTAGGGATGGGGGAGTAGGGTCTCAAACTTCAGGGGGTACCCCCGTTTTCCAATTTCAGGTTATTTCGTATCTGTACTTTGTACCTGCAAACTGTCTGTCATGTGTTTTCAAGATTTACTTTTCACCCAGACAAATCCAAAGTCTTTGAGAACAGCCTCACAATCATCTACTGTTAATAACATTAGATTATTGTAGTATTTCATATTGAAGTCTGACTCTTAGGAGTATTCATGCGATCAATTACAAGAACTCACCCGGTCTGTATACGGCCATGTGTTTTGAACTCACCACCCAAAAAGGGTGGTGGCGTTGCATTTTTGGTGACGAATCATCCATCTCTCTCTATTAACTCAACAACTAAATGTGGTAGAGCTATGGTTGAGGTGTCATGTGAAAGCCTATTTATCTAGCTACATTGTGTTAATAAATCAGGTATTTCTATAAATGTTTGGCTGAGATATGATTGATTATGTTGTGAAAGTCAGGGGTGGTGGCGGTGGCGGCGGCGGCGGTGGCGGCGGCGCTGTGTGCAATCTCTATGGGGAATATAGAAAATGTTCCCAATTCTACGTTCAATTTACTATAGCTCCTCATCCCTGTATGGTACAAACATGATTTTGCTCTCATTTTATAGATTATTTTATTTTCTATAAGATTCTGTTTCAACAAATGTGACAACTATTGTGCAACAATGGTAATCATGAATCGATTGCGTTGTCCTTGGCTTTTTCCCTATTCGCTACACAGTGAACTTGCCCTAATTCATCGGTTTTACATACATGACTATAACAAAAGAAATATTTAACCGATGATAGCAAAATTATACATTTTTGGAAAGCTCTCAAATAGGGGAATTCAAAAATGCCGTTTAAATCAGGATAGGGTGCATACCAAAAAAAATATACTTGTAAACTCTAATAAATATGAAATTTAAACGTTTGTGCTCATTTACTTCTCGATATAGTATATTTCAACATGTTTACCATTAACAACTATTATGTTGTGATGGGTAATTGCATGAGGAACTTAAATATGCACAGTAAAATTATGATTGGGATAGGTATAAAATTATTATTGAGCTATAATCAAAATATGAAAAAAATCGATAATTTTTTAACATTCTTAATCACAACATGTTACCATCAGGTCTTATCTAAATTCCAATAGCATATTTGGATTCCTTGTGAGATTACCATTCAGAAAATATATACTTTTTATGGGGTAGAACAAATAGTTATTGCGATATGCTAATTCGAATTTCAGATGGTGTAAAATGTAAAAATCTGGACATGCAACGGTAAGGGTGGCGAGTTCAAAACACACGGCCATACTGTTGGGATCAAATGAAACAACATTCAGAATGTATCAATAAAAAGGAAACGATATGTTTTCAGTACTAGTATCTTGAAGTCTAATTTGAGCAATCTTATGACAGAACTTTCAAGTCCGATTTACACACCGCACGCAATAATTCAGAGTTTTTGGTATTTTGACATGATATAATGGCATTTGGTATACAGTATTATGAACATTACACTTCGCTAAGTACATTCAAAACAATTGCAGCATTTCGAGTGCCGATCGGGAACAAATGTGAACTTTTTGGACTTTTTTCCATTTTTAAGGCAGCAAAAAGTACAAAGTATATGATCAACAATATTATATTGGATGTTGATGTTATCTGTTGCATTTATTGCAGTACACAAATGTGTCAAATTGATTTCGAGTCATCATAACAGTATTGGTAATGAGGTCCTTCAGAGGATATTGCAGCTATACCGCTGGCCGCTTGTTGACCCTATTGGAGGATGGGAACTAGCATAACCCTAATGGCGGGACCAGGGAGCGAAAGTTGTGCCTTATTACAGGACGGCGTAGTTACGTGGTAATTTTCTTTGTCAATCTGAAATCTGATAATGAGAAGCGCAAGGCTAGTCATAGATCTAACCAAATATGTACAGAATGAGTTGGGTGACAGGCGATTTCCAAAGGAGGTCAGTACAAAACAAAGTGCTGCGTTTAATATAGATACCCTGCATAACAATAAAATGAAATATCTTAGGGGCTTTCTGTTAAGGGAACAAATGCCGTGGCCACGGTTGAGAATAGAAATCCCACCTGTTCATCCGATGTTTACGTAATGATTAGGCCTACATACCATTGATAAGAAACTTGGAAATAACTAATTGTTTTGATTTGTTAGCTGCGTGATTGCAGTAAATTGACACGATTAATAAGACAGAATATCACAGTAGTCGTACAATTTCATTACCAATTTTTAATCAAAATCCCGTTTTGTCGTGCTGGCAGCAATACCAGATAACCAATTATACTACATACATTAATTAGCACCTGTTTGAATTCATTATCAGTACTTGGTAGCTGTATGGTGTAGATAAGTCCCAAGCGGGCAAATGATATCACTTAGATGTGCATGGCAGTCGGTATTCATCTAACAGTAACACCTGAGACTATTATACCTTTAGGTATATTAGTCTCAGGTAACACAGTACTCAAAAAGGAATAAATCTCATAATCCTCATTTGCATACTTGGTACTTCTACACAATACCGTTACCCAATACTTGTTACTGTTACAAATTGTATTACTTTCCGTGTTGTTATAAACAAATGAGTTACAGAGCAATTATCATGTTACATGAATTGATCCTAAATCGTCTATTGTATTTATTACTAGCATTGTAATAAAAATAATTGGGTATAATGTGCTTCAAATTATTTAAAGACTATTATTCTAATATTTACATGCTGTTTGTAAATAGTACAACACTATACAATAAGAGCAGATTTGATTGTGCTTTGAGCCCTTTGGAAAAAGGCACTACATAAATACTGATTATTATTATTATTATGATTATTATTGTTGAATTAAGTTTCTACCAAGGTTGCTGAAAATTGTTTCTTAAACAGAACTTTTACATTATGTACATTTAATCCATTGACAAATTTCGTTTTAATACAAGCCTCTTTTTATATTACAAAAACAATCGATGTCTATTTAAGTAGAAAAAGAAGTAGAAAAATGCTAGTTGATCATTCCAAATGACTACCAATTTGATGTAAGTTGTGACGTTGCACCTGAAAAAACAACAACAGAAAACAAAGCCAATATCAATATCAAAACGATCATCTTCTATGCAATCCACACTGAACTATCAACCAGGTCACGTAAACAATCCATTACATTCCGACTGAAATATCAACCACCTTTCGTAACATATCATTCAGACCCAACTAACCTATCAATCATCTTTCGTATATAACATATCATTCAGTCCCGATTGAACTATCAACCAAAAAGAGTAAAAATGTATTACTAACAGTTACGGTCATGCCAATATGCTGCCTCAACCTCAAATCTATAAATAAATCATGAACTTAAACCTTTAATTTATTTGCATGGATAACCCGTTTGTTATTATACATGTAGCGTCAACTTACCCTCTCCGGCGCCTGCATTGTGTAGTTTGGCTTTTAGTTTGTTATGTTTGGCACTACACTTATAAGCGGTGTACAAGATGACCAATAGTAGGAAGGCTACTATACCAACAAAGGCATACATAATGTTCATGTACATATCAGCCTCTTCTTGAATAAGGCGTATCTCTTCCCTAATGGGTGCTAGTTCATCTGGTGGCTGGCGTCCTAAAACAGATAAGAACATTGTGTATACAGTTTATTGTTCAAAATTCGAATCACGTCGGGAATCCATAACAGGTACACGGGATGGGGTAAGGAAGGAGAAGCCCCGGGGGAGAAGCATGAGCTTCTACGCGCAGCTGAGCAGACGGAGTTGCTGCCTGATTGGCTGTGACTGCGCTGACGAGCTGTGCTTTGATTGGCTGACTGAGCTGTGCAGTGCATGGTTGACTGAAGTGTGTTTAATTCTAATCAAAATAGTAGTGATTAATCATATCGTATACGAGGGTGGGTTTATTACAGACACTCAAAAGTTCGAAAAGTATTTCAATGGCATGCCAAAAGATAAGCAACACTACTAGAAACATACGTATAGTTTAGGTTTGTAATGAAGCGAACTGACTCAAAAGGCTGCAATGCATTTGCACATTTTCAGGAACAATACTATATCAGCTGGGTAAAAGCTGGCACTTCACAAGCCCGGTACACAAGACACATTTGAGCGTGTCACATTAATAACTGTTTTGCGTAAACTACCTTCAGGATCTCTTCCGTCAAATATCGGTGAGAGCCATCCATAGAATTCTGTCATTCGGGTGTACAGTGATCCCTGTTCAGCACACAGGCTGGTCCTTGATGCTACACCAACCAAATACCAGGAGCCGTCTACATTACTAACGAGTGGACCACCATCATCACCCTGAATCGTATGAAAAAACATGCCAATTATCAAATGCGGTTATTTTAGAAGCAGCTAATTTCACTCTAGTTGACTCTTGCTAAAGGGGTCAAGATACAATAATCACATCAATTAATAACCTTACATTACTATTATAATTCACAACAGTGTTTTAAACACGATTAAAACTATTATGAATTGAGGGCGCTCTCAACAAAATAATTGAATTAACTCTTTAAGCTAATCATTGAAAAAAAAGATCACATAACGTTATAACAATACTGTTTGAGAGGGGTCTTTGATATAACACGGTCATTGATGAGATAAATGATATGAAACTAATACTATAAAATGACCTACATGCGATTTATGTTTAAGGCAGACCACTGTTTAGTCGTGAGGTATCGATAGTAAATTTACTATACTGTGGTTGTCCACTGAACATCTTTATGAGCAATTCCAAAGTTGCCTGGTACACCTGTTATGTTGGACAAACCGACACGGCCTAATTCACATAATCACTGACATAATGCGCAACTTACCGTACACGTTCCCTGGTTATTGGTACCAGCACAGATGTCGGTGTCCGTTACAGGCGGGAAGAATTCATTCTGACAATTGCCATTACTGACGACTTCCTGCGGTATCTCATGTAGCGTTTCAACGTTGGGTCCTTCGAAGAGAATATTGTGGAAGAAAGGTACAGTAAACATGGGCATAGAGTGATAGCGTTATACAGGTATCCGAATAAATTCCGTTTTTAAAGACGTCACAGTGTATTCTCGGTTACTACTCTCAAAAAAGAAAAGAGGAAAAACAGCAACAATAAAAAAACACTAAAACCACACCCACACCCACACCACCTCACAAAACATACCAAAAAAAACCCCAACAAACAAACAAACTTAACAAGATTTACCTCCAGTCTCTTGAGAGCCCCAACCGGAAATGACGCAATCGGCTCCTACTTCAAAATCAGACCTCATACTCGCCGTTGGTGCGCAAATTGTTCTGATATAATCCGTGATTGGGAATGGTATGGACAATTTCACCAGAGCCACATCAAAATTCATCGTTTCGTCATTGAATTCAGGATGGATAAATACTTCGGACACCTGTCGCGATTGAGCGTCGGATGGTACGTGAACCAAGTTGGTAGTTCCCATAATAACATCGTAGTTCGAAGCATCTTCAAGGCTAGATAATTGTATGCCATCGTAATAAAATAGAATAGACAATATAACATGAATTTAATGATTATTTACAACGAGTATTTATAGTATAGTTAGTATAATAAACGATAACCGAATCGGTAAAATACAAATGAATTTGTTCAAATCAGGAACACTAGGAATCCTGGTTCCTGATCACCAGGAATCATGTTATCTTCTTAACATTGAGATATGTATTTTCATGAACTCCATGACAATTGGTTAACTAAGCCATTTTACCAAATCCTCCAAATTAATATAATAAACATCTCTTTTCATGTTGCTTAATCTTAGATATTAAATTAGTTCTCTCTTCCGTTGGAACTACCCACTCCATGTTTTCCTCCGGCTGAGCTACATTACCCTTCAAGACAACAAGTAACTTACACACAATGTGCAGCGGTGACTGCCCAATACGGTGTTAGGAGTGCTGCACCACATTGGTACATTCTGTCCATCCGGAGTCCTCCATGCCAAGGATATTCGCCCACTTGCGCCTCACCTCCGCCAATAAGTAATGGCTCTGGCTCCAAATCGATTGTCTGCATGCCGCAATAGGGTTGTGCTGTTCAAGAATTATTATGATTGAAAAGATTGTATGTACACCATCGAAAGTTAAGTTTTAGCTTTAGTAAAACATAAACGAGAATTTGAAAGGTCACTGCACCAATTAAACATGTACTGGAAATGAGCTCATACACACACAAAAAAAACCAAATTCTGAGTATATACCTATAACGTTACATCAAATGGGCGCAATACGTGTACATACAATATTATGAATAAGAAGATAATACAAAAGTACAGATAGTCTATTCTGATTTAGCAGCTATTTAAAACATAGCTTTACTGTGTTGTAAAATTGTCCCTGTTGTAATTGCGTTGTTAGCGAATAATACATAAATGAATGCATTCACTTTATACATGTACATGTATATTATATGCGTTGACAGTCAGCTCCGGAACGGGAGCCCGTTTCACTTGAGGGCGCTACAAATTGACTGATGTGCGTCACCGAGGTAACGTATACCCGTCAATTTGTACAATCATTGCATTTTAGATTCTCAACCCTAAAAAGTTGCATACAAATTAACATCTTAACAAATTAAGGGCAGCCTAGCTACCAGAATTCCTCGCGGCAGCTACTCCGATGATTTTATTTCACCTCGACCCAAACATCTCGCAGTAGTAGAAATTACACCTTTTTGAGCCTATATATCGCGATGAGACTACAATTTTCTAGGCGAGTTTACATCATTTCCCGGAGCAGACTGATTAACAAACAAGGGATTTCATACTGTCATACTTTTAAAAATTGACGGGTATGTAGCAATAAAAAAATAAGGATATGACGTTATATGAACGATACTTACGTCCAGTCGGTGGTGGAGTGGTTGGCATCATTTCTAAAAAGAACAAAATAATATTGATTAATAATTATTATAAGTTTGAATTGTCACTGTCGTGATGCATTACATTTCTGGGAGGTCGTGCTTCGGTTGGCACGACAATGATATTTTGCCGGCTTGTTTGGCTTACTGGCAACATTTCCTACTACAACGACTATGTGTGATGCGACCAAGCCAAATGAGTCGGAAGACAAAAATGCCACAATTTTACAGTTTTCTGCATGACGTAATTGGGTATTTGCAAAGCTATATTTGGCATTTTAAACAGACACGTAAACCCAAAGATATTAGTAATTGCCAACACAAAAGGAAACAAGACGAATTTCTACAGTTTGTTTGGTTATATCTCAAAATCAATATTTGCGAGTTCTGACTAATTTTGATTCTCATCAAATAACCGATACCGTATACATTTCTTTCATTCCAGTAAAGTAGTCTCAATCAATACCAACGTCCTATTTATATCGATAACCAACCTCTTCTATCTAATATGGTGTTTGGCTACTTATAGGATTATTCTTCTTTTCATCATCATCAGCCCCATCGAAACGGGAGATTTGTTTATTTATATTTCAGTGATATATAATGATAAATGTATATATTAACAAGATTAAGAACACTACAGCTACCATGTGTATGGGTTAAAATTAAAATGATCTTTAGCAGCTGTTTACCCGGAAGGAAGTAAAAAGCAGCTCTGAAACCCTTCTGAGATGTGGTAGCGTCTGATTTGAAAACTGCGTAAAGATGCTCTCCTGTAGATGTGAAAGTCTCCGGAATGGTCTCTCCGCAGTAAACACCGATGAGTTTCGCGGGATCTGCCATATCGCTGTCGTACAGGGTAAGTGTGTCAAACTGGTTTTCACAGTTACCATCATACTCGAGTCTGAAGTCTTGGATAACCATGAACACTGTCTGTTTCGACGGAGCAGTAATAAGGTTAGTGCACTCAGCATCGTTCGGGTAGTTTTCGGGATAATTGGGAGATGCGAAGCTTCCCGGTGCCATTGTGAATTCGTTACTGCAACCAGAACCTTGAAAGAAAGTGTTAATTATGTAAATATCCATTAAAATATCAATGGCGAACTTTACATTTAACTCCTTGCAAGCCTTTTGGTAATCTGAATTGGATAATTGAGACCTGATCTATTGAAGTAAGGATGAACTCTCAAGCAGCTAAGCTAAGCTTCAGTAATTTGTGCAACTATGCCAATCTTAAATGTTTGGTATGATCACAAATTACATGCTTCAAGTACTTGAATTGATTACAATATTGTTGCCAATTTGTAGAACTGTTTGGATTTGATCTGTTTTAAAATTTGATCCCAAACTATTAACAAATAACGATTTATTTTTTTAATCATTGACCAAAAAGTGCCAAAAATGTGATTTTCATAATTTTGAAGGTAAACAAAATCACATTTTTGGCACTTTTTGGTCAATAATTCAAAAAATAAATCAGATATTCCAACAACAATAAAAACCCTCCTAGGGAATTATGTTAGGATTGTAATAAAACTAGTACGACAAAATTTGACAAAATATGTTTTTAGTTATCATTTCCAAACCTAAAATGGGTCAACAGGGTTGGATTCATTGAACCCGTTTCTGCCAATAATTGTATACTTTTATATAGATTAAATGAATAATGAAGAAGTTACGGCAGTTTTACGGAGGCTATACCTGAGGGTCCACACCCCCTTAACTGTATGGTATTCCATTGAACCCTTTGAACAAACCCACTGATCCCTTTGACACGAACACACGAATTTAATCTAATCGTACCACCTTCTTATACAAGCTGCATTGTTTTCAATGCAAGTTATGTCAAAGTAAGGGGTATGACCTTTGTCATGGTTACAAACAGGGATTGGGTTAGGGCCACAGGAGTTATTTATCCATACCATCACATTCTACACTATACAGTAAAATATCATACCTTCCACAAAATAGAAAGCAATATCGTATCCACTGTCTGTGACTGAAGAATCTGATTCAAACACAAAGAGCAGACTATTTCCGGTAGACAGGAATGTACGTGGTATGGCCGAACCGCAGTAAATACCAATCAGCGCGTCGTCATCGGCCCGGTCGGAGTCGTATACACTTAATGAATCGTACAAGCACCTCGTACCGTCATCCTCTAACCGGAAATCTCGCACTGTGGCGTAAGCGCTGTACCCAGCCGGTGCGGTGATACGTGTCTCGCACCTGATATCATTCGGGTACGATTCTGGGTAGAAGGGAGACCTAAGGAATCCGGGTGCCTCGGTGTAATTGGCGTGACATACAATATCTAATAGTTTAAGTGAAAAAAGGGTGTGAAATAAGGCATTATTATATATCTTACATTCCATTAAACTAATACCATGTATGGAAATTACAACCATAAATTATCCGTGGTTATTGATTAATGAATGTGGAACGAATAACGGAGACAAAGAATGGTAGAAAGAAAGGTTGAAGGCGTTCAATCGGTTAATAGGCCTAACTGCTAAGTTATTAATATCAATATTAATGGGGAGAAGGGTTGGTAATTTTCCGTTTTCTACTGTTATCTGTGTTATGGTGGGTGCATACACGCTGCTAAGTGTGCTGGTCGTATTATCTTCTTTTTTGTAGGTGGAGTTAGGGTTAATAATTTTGAATGATTTGAGAAAATAACACAAATAAATAGCAACAGTTGTAATGAGATCTAGATAAATATAATTGATAGATATACAAGCTTAAAATATATAACCTTCTGTGTAATTTCCCTTGACAACATTGTCGATCCAGTCTTCAAAGAATGATACTCTGGTGTAAACGGCCGGGTAGTCGGCTTGAGCACATCCACGGCCCCAACTGGGCATTCCAAGAAGATACCATTTGTTATCAACTTTAGATACCAAGGGCCCACCGGAGTCGTACTGTGTAATAGATGTATTGATAGTAAGTATATAAATCATCATGGGATTTTAGTTAGTATTAACAAGCACAGCATGAAAACGTTACATTGTAGGCCTACTAATGGTATAGATTTTACAACAACAAAATTCTTGAATTCTATTGACATTCTTACGCGAGGTATCCATGCCGGTTGACAACATCTTGCACGCGGTACAATAACAATCAAGAGTATACATCAAATCAAAACATACCCTGCAGACACCTTGGCCTCCTTCTAGGACGCCGGCGCACAGATGATCTTCTTCTATGGGCTCCGGTGCATACTGAGCTCTGCAATAGGCCTGGTCAACGATGGAGACGTCGATTTCAAATAACTCCTCCGGTAAAGGACCTGGAATATAACGAGGACATTATAGGTTTTGGGGGGAAAAGTGGCCCAGATACTGGTACAAGGTCAGTGTTCCAGTATCGGCCGATAATGGCACATACAAAATGTACCAGTATCGGGTAATACTGGAACATTTTATATATGCCAGTGTCGGCCGATACTGGGACAAATCTCACTGGTATCACGTGTACCAGTATCGCTGATACTGGAACACAATTTGGTGTTCTAGTAAATTCATACCAGTATCGACCCTTTTTATGTTCCAGTATTGAACGATACTGGTATACTGATAATACAACGGACATCAATAAAAACGACACTTTTGACACAATAACAAATAAATACAACACGCAATAAAGATTGTATTTATGTGCCACCATCTTCCGCTATTTCGCCCCAATCGGTCACAGTGCAGACGGTACTTACCACCATTTTCCGCCATTTCGCCCCAACCGGTCACAGTGCAGGCGGTCCCTCCAGGGAAATCTGTCTGATCTTGCTCAGATGGCAAACAGACCGTACGAACAAAGTCGTTAATAGTGGCATTCGTGCTGAGTCGTAAGAGGGCGATATCGTATCGTTTTGAAGAATAATCGAACTGTGGATGGATCACAACCTCGGACACTTGAAATCGTTGCGCCATATCCGTGTTTCCATTGACGTCATTACTACCCGCAACTATGTCGTAAACCTGTGCGTTTTCATCAGGCCTTGAGAAAAGGATAAAAGAAGAATAAACCTCCTCGTTTGTAGATATACAATTGTATAACCATTGTATGTGGATATACAACGGTCATTCAAATTAACGGATGTACTATATAAGCATCCGACATTTGCAGTTACGTAAACTTTATCTTGTCGTCAGGTATTTCAAACTATATTTGCTTCACAGTTTCGGTTACGGAATTATCTGTTAGTCATCGGGCATATCGTTACTGAGAGTCCATCGTGAATTCATTATATCTGTTCAAATAATTCATTAAACGACACAATGACCATGAATGAGATCCATGATTAGGTATAAACAATAAATTTATGAGTAAGTAAAAAATAAAATAAACACCAGGTAGTCACACCACGGCTGCCAAAAGCAAAACAAGTATGTACCTTTCTATAAGGAGGGTGATTTCCATTTAGCTCTAGTACCGAGCTGCGAGCGTAGCGAGATGCGACCGAAGGTAGGTGCTCTAGAATACCCACTAAAACTACGGTTGCCCCATGAGCACTCAAATGTTACATTCAGTTTCCCCCACACGGGTCTTACTATCAATTTCTATTCTGGATGATAGTGACAGGTCACCCAAAGCTTAGGCAAAGCTTAGTCAGTGTTATTAGCCAGCTGTTACTTCAGTCAGATCATAATTATTACAACAGATAAATGAAAAATTCCACTAAGATTGATGCCTGAAGATAAACCAGTCTGGCCCTTGTTCATGTGTAAGCATGGATGGTGGATTTTCTAGTTTCGTCAAAACACTAGAGCAGGGTCTTTTAGAGGGTTTCGGAATATTGGGGAGGCACGAGTCTAGTGATAGGTACATTCAGTGATTTCAGAGCATCAGTTTTCTTTGGATTTTGTTAAACATTTCCTTTGAAACAATGGAATACTCTAAACAAGTTGCCAGTCTTTTATCTATGTTAAAGAAAAATGATGCTCTGAAATCACCGAATGTTCCCGGGTATATTTGATCGATTATGCCGGGAATCGAATGTTTCAACTAGAAACGTTTTGGATGACTGCAGGTACTGCGCAATAATACAAATCCGGCTAGATTGTTTTATTGACAGAGTCATTTAATTATAAATCGACCAAGCATTTTTGGCTCTTTCCTTCTGACTTTGAGTGGCTACGTAGGAAAGCATTACATAAATCACAGAACTGTTGAGAACATTGAGGGCGTTTCCCTAACCAAATGACTAAGTGTGCCTTTATTACATATTGTACCTATTTATATCTTATAATACAAGAAAGACTTACGCGCATGAGGCTATTGTTACGACCCATTCAGGAGTGAGCAGAACTCCTCCGCAAATAAACTGGTTATAGTAATACAGAGCAACCTGCCACGGATATTCTCCTCGTTGTGCAGGTTTGCCTCCTATAATCTGATCCTCGGGCTCCATTGGCAAGGTTTGCAGACCACATTCAGCTTGAAAGGCATAAGAGAGGTACAGGTTAAATAAAAGCGGCAAAAACGAAGGGCGCCTGTTTAATATACCTGTCTTTCATTCAAATTGCATTTAGAGGAAAGCTTTTAAGAACATTTCAAGCCGATTGGTCGTTGTCTTAACATTTATGGGTTGGTTGAAAAAATGGGAATATTTAACTAAAATACGGGTCATATCGACTGTTTACGGTATCTATAATTTGTTTAAAAATATTGAGAGGCATCAATTGTTATTTTATAACCGAATGATAGCGGTTCTTTGTTTTTCAATTTTGAGATTTGAACAATTGTTTGAAAAACAGCTGAAACCAGTAACACGAAGGTTTATCATCAACAAGTTATAGATTTACTGCAACATTTTGATTATGATTTACTATATCCCTTCATTACCTGTTGTATTTCCAGGTGGCGGTAGAGTGGCGTTAGCTGGAAAAGAACATGGACATCAATAAGATTATTGTGGTAAGCATATAGCTAAAGTTTGCTTTGAGAAGCGAGATTGCAAAGCCATAATTAAGCTTCATCAAAATTCATCAGACTTCCCTGGTCCTCACTGTGTCGAACAATTGCCATCATAGGTGACCTGTCTTGATTCGCTAATAAAGCGATTAGATACTTTTTGATCCTATTTCATTTAAAATCTGAGTCATGCTGAAAGTATCCAGAAAGTGCAAACGACATGTATTCACAAATCACCTCTTTACGCGCCAAAATTGTTTAAATATTGAAAGACATAAAGATGATTGAATTTGAATAATCAATATTGAATATCATTAGAACTGGCTATTACAGAATGCTTTGTTAGTTGCCAGTCCCCTAACCATAGATCATATAGGGTGTTGGATATTCCTTTACCTTCAACAAAATAATAAGCTGCTTCAAAGCCGGGGAAGTTGACCGATCCATCCGAATGGAAGCTCACAAATAGGCTGTTTCCGGTTGATCTAAATATGTAGGGTACGTCGGATCCACAGTATCTGCCCAATAAGTAATTTTCATCCGGAACATTACGATCGTAGACTGTCATGATATCCCATTCGAAGCGACAATCTGGATTCTGCTGAGGCTCAAGTTGGAAATCCCGCATAAATATCAAAACCTGAAAGAAAAATGCAGTTCAATGATAAAGTTTCCTTCATTCACAATCGGGAATACTTTACGCATCAGGTCTTTTTGAGGTTTGCTTGGATTATTTTGTGTGACATGATTCATTTCCAACCTGAACCAGGGGCGTCAATCCACATTTAAATGTGGGGGGGGGGGGGGGGGCGGACATCATAAGTTGCCCGTCCCAAAATAAAAATAAATTGTAACTGAATTGTTGTTAATGAATGTGCAAAGCACCGCGTTCCGCGCTAGCGCGAACAGGGGGAGTCTGAGGGGTGATATCCCCCCCCCCCCCCACGGCGTTTGAATTTTTTTTCAATTTTCGAACCCATTTGGTGTTATTTGGTGGGCACTTTGACCGATATTTTATTGAAAGGTTCGTTGTTGAATGTTGATACAAATGAATATTTGGTGTGGATCGAGACCAATTATAATGGAGAAACCTATATAAGAAATGCGCGCAAAAAGTGTATCTCTAACACTTAGATGGTCTAGTATGACGTTTTTAACGTCACCCACATTTGAATATTCCGTGTGGTTCGCGGTGCCGTAACTAGTTTTCTTGATATGGGGGGGGGGGGGGGGGGGGGGGGGGCGGTGCAAGAATTGAAAGCCAGCCGACGATATATTTTGGCGCGCAAATTTGTTTGAGTTCACATTTATTTGTGGTACGATTGAGGTACATTTTTGCTTCAAACAAGTTTCTATCCCAAACATATTACATCTTTGGGACACATGCGGGCATAGCGCGCGAAATTTGTTCCGTCTGTGTACTTTTGACCATCATAATTCCATGATTCCTCTTGTCAAACTAACGGACTATTAGGTGTTTCTAAAATGTTCTATTTCGATCACATGCAAACTCAAAACATGGGGTAGGGGGGGGGGGGGGACATTTGATATTATGTCCACCCCACCTCAAAACATGGGGGAGGGGACATGTCCCCCTCGTATATACAGGATTGACGCCCCTGACCTGAATAGGTTTTATTTTCTACATCAAGATACATTACTAGTTCTAACAACCAGGATAGATTACCTATTCAGCATATAAACTGATCGCAGATGCGTCGGGAATAAATAAAACGCTTCAAGCTGATCGATTTAAATAAAACTGCCTCGAATGATTGTTGAAGAAAACGTGTCTTAACAAAATACGCCTATGTAAAATATCAACATATCTTTAGGTAACCCCGGGATGGATTACATACCTGCATACCATCAGGGGCCATAAGCGTTGTGTTGCACTCTGTTGCTGATGGGTATGTATCTGGGTAGTTTGGAGTGCTAAATACACCAGGTCCCGTCAAAAACTCGTTGTCACAACTCCAGACTAACAATGACAAAAGGTATTATTTTTAAGGAATTTCTCGTCCAATACTGCATTCACCGGAAGATGAAAGAACATATTTGTAATGATTCGACGCAAATGATTAACAATGAAATAAAAACAAATACTTAATCAAACACGAATTATCTATGGCCGATAGCAGATGTACAATGATTTGACGGAATTATTTGATTCAAATCTGGACTCGAATTGACAATGTGATACTCAAGACTCGACTTGAATCGTGACTTGACTATAGAATCAAACAAAATGGCTCGGGCGCCAATGGTCTTTATACAAAAATTATTTTTGATAGCCTATGCCAGAATCAAGGTTTCACGAATAAGAACGAAGCTTTTTGATTGAAAACCATGTCGTAAATAGTAATTGATTTTGTTCAAATTATGTTTTAAAAATGGCAACATTCTGGCATATGAACATTCTTTAAATATAAGGCAATGCGATATAATCGAAATATCATCAATCGTAATATTTACATGTGTTGAAGCTGGCTAAAAACCCATAGGTGTCATAATCCACCGTATAAAACTCGATGCGCGCCATCGGAACGGGTACCCATACACTCTCCGGTAGGTCATTCAGACAATATGTTCCGATCACCGGTGAGTCTCTTTCGGTACCAGCCTTTATGATAACGGTATTAATACTGTCAGGTGTTGAGCAGTCATTCGGGTATGGAGCGTGGACGGTTCCGAAGTGTATCATCAAACGGTTATAGTCATCGGAGGCTTCCGGCATGACAACCCAGAAGAATTCTCCAGCTTCGGCGGTGTTTCGGCAAAATGGTAGAAATTTGGGCGTGGCGAATCGTCCGTTGATTACCTCGATTGTCTCGCCAGGACCTGAACATTTATAATGACACGATATATTTTAATAAGTTTCAACACCTAATATGATATGTGTATGCCACAAATGTAAGATAATTTGTTTTGGTTGTTGAAAGGAATTGAGAAAATGTGTTAAGACTTAACGGTGCCTGGAAATACTGGCTTTGTAGGGGCTGCAGGTAAAGGAAAAACAACACTCGATTCCTCTTCTCAGCACTCAATTGGTTTAAAATTGTGAAATAAAGCGTTCCACACGAGTGTTAAATGTAAACGATATTCAAAAGACATTCTATACACTCCGTTTACTCACATGGCATGCTTTCAATTTCAAAATGGCTTATGCTTCCCGTGCTCGGCTGCGTCTGGTATTGTTTGTCAGCAATGTAGCATTCGTCAGCCGCCGAACCACCAATATTGAAGGCCAGACAGGGTTCCTCAATATAATCCTCCAGACATCGTCTGCTACAGTCGGCAGCACTAGAACCACTGAAATTATCTCTGATGGAATCACTCTGTAGTTGCTTGCCGGAAACAAGGTCGAAAAACAATGTGTTGTCCTCTGTTAAATATAAGGAGAATAACAATTTTAATTGATACCAAGAATACAAGAATCAGCTTTGACTGTTATGTACCACAAATTGATGCAGCTAATACAAAGCAGGATTCATCTTATTATTTTAGATATGAATCAAGACAGCATGAGGGAATCAAGACAGCATGAGGTTTTAAATTGTCCCCACTTTCTAAATTTATCTACGTTGAAGAAAATACTACATTGAATATATTTATTCATAGATGAATACGTAGAGAATTATATTCAAAGACACATTGACGGCGCCAGCTTCTGAATTATGAGGGGAAAATGACAAAATATGAGGGTAATGTGCGCCTAAAGCGCGTAAAAAAAAAGGTTTTAAAAATTCCAAATTGCCTGAAATTAGCTTAATCTAAAGCTAAATGTGTGTAATTTTAATAACATGGGACCGGAGCTTGAGCTGACTGGAGGAACAACTGGGGGAGGAGGATCGTGACGTGTGTGGGGGGGGGGGGGGTGCCCCATGACCCCCCCCCCCCGGGTTGCAGCTACTGCACAGACGAATCAGATATCTATATCCCACTTGAAGCAGGCATTTGGGTAAATGAGGGTTAATAACACATTAATAGCGAATATAAGGCTACAATCTACGCTATTTACGATGAAGAAAATGAGGGTAAAAGCATTTTTATTTCTCTTAACTTTAGCATTCGTTAATAACATTTATTGTTTGCTAATGGCTTTATACTCAGTGCTCGAAACACCAAAGTCAGATATACGTAGGAATGTATTCACATTAATAGGGCTTCCCGCTTGGTTATAACTGATTAAATATGCTTATTGTATACCCGATAAAATACAGCATCTAAAAGTTTCACTCAAATGTACAGGACTACATGAAAACTGGGTACAACTTACCACAATATGCCTCATCATCACCATAGAAGCAATCTCTGACACCATTACACTTCATTTCGTAATCAATGCACCAGCCATCGCGACATTCGAATTGGTTGTAAGGACATTCGGGAATTTCTAAAAACAACAACAATAACAATATTAAACATTCTTGCGTAAAATATATTTATGATTCACAGTCTCTGCCAAATGAAGTAAAGTTGAGGCAAAACATTAAGTCTTCGTGATTTGTACATAAGATTATTATATAGATCTGTTTTAGTTTTCACCCTACCATTTTGTCCGTTCACTGTGGGTGCATATACAGGGTTTTTTAATGTGTGTAAAGACCCTATTGAATGAAAGCATGTGATAGGGTACATTAAACTTAAAAGGAGATCCTATGTCATTTCAAAATTGTAAGAGAGCTCTTACTTCCGTCTGGTTCACCCCCCGTGTAAATCGGGGCAATCCAGTCTTCGAAAGCCGTTATCCGGGTATATACTCCTGGTTTGTTTGCTGCAGCGCATCCGTCTCTCCTGCTGATCACACCAACCTGGACCCACTGATCTCCGGCCTGCGTTACCAACGGACCACCATTATCACCCTATAAACCCCAACAAAAACACCTTGTTAAAATCATTTTCAATTACAGCTTATATGCTGGTGATAGCTATGACTTAATATGAGAATCACGACAGTGGACATATACTATTCCTTATTAACACACTTAACTCATTACTCAGTGTGCACGAATAGAATACTCGAATTTATTTTTTTCGACCTACATACCACGTCGATGGGGGTGTGGGTATTTGACTGACGTCATTGTAAAGTGATTGATTCTGCCAATCAATCGTCTAACGTTTAATTTTACTACGATAAAACGAACAAATAACAAAAGCTTCTGAACAGGCGGTACTCTCTATGAATCCTTCACAATTTAATGTCTGATGTTTCTTATAATTTATATTAGCACGCCCCTTTTCAGCAAATAAAAGCCGGAAAAAAGAGATTTTTAAAGTCTAGACTTCTCACTTGTGCGTTGATTTATTTTTTTTGGCGTCGGTCAAATTGTTTGAATCAATATTTGCTTGCTGGTCAGGAATTCGTTTTTACTCTAGTGTTCTGTTTAAGCTGGAACGAAATATCTAAAATTTTGTGTATTTGCGAACCACTGGCCGTACACTTTACGTTGTGCAGATTGACACATCCGGGAACATGCACATCGTGAATAAGATATTGGCAGACTTGACGAACATAAATTAGCGAACACTCTTATTCGTTCACGCTGACTGTCAAATGCCATCGTGTAATGTATGAGATGGACATTGCATTGGCGTATGAAAGAAACCTGGACACAGCGATTTTGACCCAAACGGCTGTTACGCATCAATAACCATTACAATCCAAATCTTGCACTGCTTTAGCGGTTTATCAGGAATCATAAACGGTTAAAAGAAGAGTTTGTTGGTATGATAGAAATGTTTGTAACATTCAGACCGATGTGTGTCTTTAAAGCTTACCGTACACGCATCTCGACCACCCCATGGATAACCTGCACATATCATGTTATCGGTGATCGTTCCTGGTGCATAATTCTCTTTGCAATCATCGTCATCAAATATAGGCACTTCAACTTCCATCAGATTATTGCTAGCGAATCCTGAAACCACACGGGACAAATAATTGTTATAATATTTTATCAGCGTGCTTGTATATTTTCATCAGTTGATTGCCATCCGGAGTTAGAACGGACCGGGTCGCGAATACTCGACTCTTAAAAGGGATCCAAGCAGCCAACAAATCCTTCAACTGTCTCTTTAGAAACGTTGGGGGTACCCATGCTTGTATACAACCTCGCAAAAAGGGTGTCTTCCAACAATACTTTAACAGACAACGCAGCTTATTCATACGATTTCATTTTTGTTCGGGCCAGAAATACCCTGAATTACCAGCAGAAATGATCATGTCCTTTCATAGCCCAGAGACCCCCCGGTCCAGAATTACGGCTCTGTATAGACATGATAGATGTTTCGTATTAGAATGTTCTAGGGACTTACGCCACCGACCTTTATTCGGTTATCAAAAACTTCCTTGAACCAATGGTATTTGGGGAGCTGCATTAAAAATGGTGGATGTTACAATCTAAGTGCGGATAGGTTTGCGCTAGAAATTGGCAGCACCCTAGCTGATGCGACCTGATTCTGATGATTCACCAGCAGCGAAATTACAGCGCCTTGATCACTTTGAAAAGGCGCTATATAAATACTAATTATTATTAATTATTATTTATCCAAAATAATACCTCCATGTAAGAACCATTTTAGGAAAATGTAGTCGTAAAAGACTACACAAGCTCATGAAGTGAACATCGCCTATATTGATCTTCTTACCGACGCGTAACATCACGTTTATCACGTTACTTTTTTTTAAAAGTAATATGAATTTTATCAGCCTAGGAATACAGTCTACAATAATTGCGAAAGTTATTTTGAAAATTGAAACACGATTAGTTTAACCGAATCGGTATGTTAACATTGTCATGTGTTACTGTTTTAAGTAAACATGCTAAGCATGCTAAATGGTGCAAACGGAGATATTTGATTTAAACTTATTTAAAACTGTCGAATCAAAAGGCGGCACATACCATCAGGTAATGTGTATCCCCATCCGGTTGCTGTACAAATCACATCCGGGTCAAGGTAGTCTGCCCAGTTTTCAGGCGCGGTACATACGGGTCTTACGTAATCATTAATGATAAATGGTGCGGTTTGAACCAATGCAATGTCGAATTCGTTGCTGCCGCTATTTCTCTCGAATTCGGGATGCACGTAGACCCCGACGACACCTCGCGTTTGCATTTTATCAGAAACGTCAACTATAGATGTTGTTCCCATGACGACAGAAAATACAGTTGGGTTATTCAATACGTCACTGTAACAAAACGAAAATAACATATATTTGAAGTATATAAAGTGGCCGATGATGAGGTGGCTTTTAGGTCCATATCGATTTTTGTAAATGGGCGTGGTTCCCTTGATTGTTAGCTTCAAATAGAGAGAAGTCCTCCAGTAGGACTAGGCTGTACCCCATACAGGCGAAGTTTATTAAATCGTAGTCTAACTTGTTTGTAGAATCGACTAGATTTAATAAA
Organism: Ophiura sarsii; assembly: GCA_035610835.1. Classification (NCBI taxonomy): domain Eukaryota; kingdom Metazoa; phylum Echinodermata; class Ophiuroidea; order Amphilepidida; family Ophiuridae; genus Ophiura; species Ophiura sarsii. The sequence goes on along the minus strand of CM069441.1, from coordinate 120,424,564 downwards.
GTGGTGGCAGTCGTGTACATGAACATGTATGAGCGATACCCTCGATCTTGCGTTGGTTATAGGGTATGTTTCAAAGCTACGTTTACTTTCACAATATAATTACAGTGCTGTAATTATTCAGGTTATTTACGATGTCAAATTAAAAGCACTCTGAAGCTGTACTATAAGTGAAATTTGTGGAACTCTGGACTAGCTGTGTATGTGCTATTGTAATATAAATTGTATATAATTTAATGAAGCCATGAATGTATACACCGTGCCTCAAATATGACACGTTAACCCTGCTACTAAATGCATTGATGCCCCTAACATAACTCAAACCAACGATGCAAGCTTACATGCAATGTGCGGCTGTCAAAACCCAGTCTGAGGAAAGGAGGGAAGCGCCGCATTTAAAGTCATCATCGTTGCTATCATCCCGGATGAGAAGGATGCCCTGCCACGGCCATTCTCCCTCGTCTGCTGGTTGACCTCCGACGACGTGTGTTATTGGTCCCATTGGGAGTGTCTTGGTACCACATTGATCATCATCTGTTTTGGGTGAATATTGTTATACCGGTGTTTTAATTGGCAGTTTGAAAATGTTGAATGAGTCCGATAATGATGAAATTTGTTCGACATTAAGAGCATAATTATGCCCTTACATGTGATGTACATGTGTTCTGTTCATGTGCTGTACATGTGTTCTGTGCATGCGCTGTACATATACATATTCTGTACATGTGTTCTGTACATGATTTCTGTTCTGTATTCAGTGCTGTACTTGCGAATTAACTATATTATTATGTCATTGTCAGAACCACCACACATGCATCATTGTCATTCATGTCTTTTACTCTCTTTATTCAAAGAAATCAGCAGGATTATTAAACTAGAATGATTACTTGATTTATCATGATTTATTTCATACATATAATCCATCTCCCTGGCTATACTTACCTAAAGGAGGTGGAGGTGGTATGGTGACAGGGCCTGAAAAACGTAACCAATATAAGACATAATAATAATGATGAAATATTGACATAATAGTTGGATTGTGATAGTTTAAGTTTCCAAAGGAATTCGAATGTCAAGGTTCTTGAGAAGGATACTTATCGGTTTGGACGAGGCGCCACCCAAGCTCGTTTAACAAAAGGACGATATACTTCCAAGTTAACAACAAGCTCGTTCTCAGACACCCCTTCAAACACGCCTTGACATTGTCATTTGATGTGATACTGGAACAACAAAGTGTTAATATATCAACGACATTCCATTACAGTGAAAATCCATTTTCAAACTCATATGATGACCTCATTTTTCCACTCAGTGAGTTATAGCGGTTTAGTGATACTGGAACAACACAGTGTTAATATATCAACGACATTCCATTACCGCGAAAACCCATTTTCAAACTTACCACCCCGGAATTCATATGTCGCGTGGAAACCTCTTCTAGAGACCGATCTATCAGACTTGAAGACCATATACATACGAGTACCAGTGCTCTCGAAGAATCCTGGAATGGTACTGCCGCAGAAGGTGCCTATCAACTTATCCGGATCCTCTTCTTCAGCATCGTAAATCCTCAGATAGTCCCACTCTTGGCTACAACCTGTATTATCCTCTTCAAGCATGAAATCTTGTATTTCGATTCGCACGATCATGTCTTCGGGTGCGATGAATAAGCTACGACATAAGCTGCCACTTGGGTAGTTCTCAGGGTACAAGGGACTGGACACCTGGCCGGGTCCTTTCGTGAAGATGTTGTCACATCCCGTCTCATTAGCTGTAAATGAAACAAATCAACACCATTTGCCCACCTCTGGCTTCAAAATAATCCGTTCATAAAACCAGTGCAAATCATTCTTTATTTCGCTCCATTGGAATTGAGAACTGGGCAGATATGAATCTGATAAAGTCTAAGCGTCTGGCAAAAGACAAATCAACAAATCAGCTTGAGTAAAACCATATTGGCAAGGCAAGGAATTTATATTTTGCACATGTTACATACATGGATTGAATCATGTACGTACATGTACATAGATGCGCGACACGCAGTGGCATTTTCTTGATTAAGTAACCTATTTGTCTAGCTGGCATTTGGCAGCAATGTCGATGTCGTTCTCCATATCAGCGTTATTCGTACCTTTAATACTAATGTCTTGTATTGTTACACTTCATTCCTCTTGATACTCTACTGACATGACTGACAAAAAACTCAAAGATTTGCCATTTGAAATTCTTACAATGGGAATTCGCAATACACACATTTATTTTCAATCGTACCAGAAACAGTCAAGTGTATTACTGCATGATGTAATTGTTGGGGATTGTGATTTGTGAATACTTTTATGATTGAATACCTTATGTGACAACAAATTTGACATACATTGTTTGTCAAATGTCCATGATACTGACACATTAAATATGTCGATAGCATCTAACTAGACATAAACATTTGACTTATGTCAGATACTATCGACAACGTTGACAGATTGTTGACAGATTTCGTTTGAGTACTTAGTCCACTAAACAAAAGGAACATGAAATATCTTACAAACCTCCGACAAATTCAAACAGTGCTTCGTATCCTCTGAAATTGGAACTCTCATCGCTGCTAAATTCCAAGTACATACTAGTATTCGCCGACAGAATGATATCTGGAATTTCGTCTCCACAGTATGAACCGATCAGGTAGGCGGGATCAGACGTGACGCCATTATAGATGGTTAGACTATCCCATAAGCAATCGCCGTTGAAGTTCGGCCCTTCCAATTGGAAATCCAAGAAGGTCAGTTGGACAACGGATCCAGCCGGAGCAACGATAAGGGTTGTGCACGTGATACGGTTGGGATAGTTATTCGGATAACCGAGTGATTTGAAGGTGTTCGGTGCCGTTGTAAAGATGTTGTCACACGACGATAACGCTGTCACAAAGAAAACATGAGTGCTATGATGTTATTTTTATTGGGAAATGGAACTCATGAAAGCGCTGTTTTATATTATATACATAAATGCAGAATGGTCCTATTTTCACTTCATATAAGAAATTACTCTTTGTATGAACATTTCCATCTTGTTCAACTGATTAAACATGGCTCTGTAACTCATAAATATGATGCATAATTATAGTTTTAACTCATATTACATTTTACACGGTAGCATGGCAACCCATGAGCTCACGTGATATATTAAAACAGAAATATAAACAACATTCCATGACCCATTCAAGTGTCGAAAATAAAGTATAGGCAATACTAGCATATGGTTAAAGGGGTAAACGGGCGTTTCGTTACTGTCAAAATACATAGCCTAAAGTTTGTCATCAAATGAATGTCATCGGGGGCGTGGTAACAGGGGAGGGGCTCTGATTAGGCCCCCTGTAGCGAATCAGTGCTTGTATAACAATCTTAGCAATCACACCTACCTGGGTATGTGTAGAAGATGGCGTTGAAACCAGAGTACTCCGCATTATTATCGGTTGTGAAACGAGCGTACATACTATCCCCACTAGACGTAAACACCGTTTGCTCTGGGGCATTCCCACAAAGACGAGCAATCAGTTTGTCGTCTTCTTCCTTGTAAGAGTCATAGATGCTAATCACGTCAAATGCACCACTACAATCCGGGTTGCCACTCCGCTCAAGATCAAAATCGAGGAAAACTAACAGGACGCGATAGTCTGCGCTTGTGGTGATACGTGTTGGACAATCAGAATCTGGTGGATACAAGGCTGGATAGTTTGGCGAAGTGAACGCTCCTTGTGACTTGTAGAAGTTATTATTGCACTCTTCCACTGTTGAAAAATATTTAGAAAATAAATAGAATAGTTTAAATTGAGCTTGAGAAAATATTTTCTCCTGGAATATTCTTTTATAATACCATTAAAATTGTCTATCATTAGCCTATATTTTGCAATTTGAGTATTTTACCAGACGAGTGACTGTGAAATTTCTTACACCGGGAATTTTTACACAGAGTGTCTAGGTTTCAAACTTGTTCTTCAAAAGACCAAATGTACTTAAAATGTTTGATGCTCTAAAACATGTTCCATTACGACAATCGTCAGGTGTGCTTACCTGCTACGATTTGATAATGGATCGAAAATCCCTTGTAGTTCAAAAAGGCATCTGATTTGAATTCCACCGTGAAACTTTGACCACTTGATTGAAAATGATCCGGAATAGTTGTTCCGCAGTACGCGCCAATCCGCTTGCTCTCGTCTGCTTCCGATCCGTCATACAACGTCAGAGTGTCGAAATCGTTTTCGCACGTGACACTGCTGTCACTTTCCAGTTGGAAATCGTCGAATTGGATCAGCACATTGTAGCCCTCTGGAGCCGTGAGTGTCGTTACACAATAGGCATCGCCGGGATAGGGCATTGGGTAGTTTGGCGAGGTGAAGTTTCCACTGGTACTTGGACTGCCCTCGATGTTGCTGCTACAGTAGGTAACTACAGCGTATAAGAATTGTTTTCATGATTAAACGATCTAACAAAATGGCGTCAAATATGAAAAACTGTATAAATATTATGATCTAAATTATATGGGTCGTGAACAGATATTAATCGTAAGCAATCAACGCTATGTGATCGTGAACGTTTATGATGGTTTTGGTACGTATGATTTATGGAAGACAATAGAAGTCAATAACGGGCTGTCAATAACGATCATCCCGTTTGTACTCTATTTGTATTAAATACATTGCACATTGACTTACCTTCTGCATACTTGGCGATAAAGCCATACCGGTTCGAATCCACGGTTACAAACTCAATGAACAATTCTGTGTAAGAAGCCAGAGGTAGAAAGATTGCCGTCGACGGAAGTTCATGTAGATAATATTTTCCGACCAGTGGTCCAGCAGTACTGGATTGTCGAAAGAGTATTTCATTGTCACTCTGATCGGGATTGCCACTGTTAACTATAGGAAAATGCATTATATATCCACGTCCAGGGTCTTCTAAATCCGTTGTCAAGATCCAGTTGAAGCTTGTACCACTGCTGACATCTGGTATCCACCTAGGTGCTGCTATTTTACCCATTCCTGAGGTAATGAATTCTGAAGCCGATGGCACTGGAGACAAGAATAACAAAGTCTCATCACAGTCACACTATATAAATTATATGATTAATTGTTCAAATATAACATTATGAATTGATATATCAGATATAGTTGATACATATTATAGTTGACATAGGTGTTATGTTTGGTATCAAAATGTTCCAAAAAGATTCATCTAAATGTCTATATAGCCCGTTTGGTAAAAAAATAATCGAAAGTTACTTAAAAGGACCTAAACAAAGTGTATGACTTTCTTGAGCACTTAATAATTGATTAACGCCATTTGATATCTCTGAAAAATATAAATCTAAGATAGGTTGGTTGGCGTAAAATGCATTACATAATTGGCTCCTATTTGGCATCCATTTAAGGATCTACCACAAACTTTACAGTCACGTCGCAGTACGCCTCTTGCTGTCGTCTCCCTCACTTAGGAGATAAGAGGCGTCCATACAAATCGGCAATGCTTTGCCGATATCTGAAGTGAAATCGGAAAAGTCAAATCGTCAAATTTTCTTGAAGATATCTGCATGCTTAGTTGTAAATGCCACGAGCTTAGATGTCATCTAGTGGTCGAGTTTCAAATCTACTTCATACTATGTATGAATCATATCGTATGTGCTTTAGAAATGTTATTCGATTTATGAAACGTACATTTTGGTACACATAACACTGATAATCTAATCCAATGACTTACACGGGAATTTCTCAATCTGCAGATGTGTATTAGCGTAACTGAATGGAACTTTCATCGTTTTATAATCTTCACCGGCAAATGCACATGTGTAATCAATACCAGTTTCAGAATAAATGTCATACGCCAAGCAGACAAAGTTAGTCTTCTCTAAACAAAGTGTGGCGCAATCGGCATTGTCTTGAACATTCTGGACAATATCTCGTACGGAGGACTCAGTAAGTCTTGTGGTAAAGAGGAACGGATCGAAGAATTCGGTGTCACCGACTGAAATATAAAGAAATGAAGGAACATTTCAACATGCTATTATGCCATTATAGAAACAGATCTTCATCGATTGCATAATGGTCGATAAATAAACTTTGAGTGGCTCTATTTCAAGAGTACTATCGTTACGGTTTTACTGAAAATTATGACACTTAAATATTGATGAACATCTTTCTAACGCGATGATACAGTGTTATGTCTGAATCAATGCATTTACTACTTCCATTCAAAAACGGAGTAATGTAATCTACATTTATTGAATTTTTAAAATAATACGCTATACGTCTGTCTATGTTTGTGCGTTTACAGCATTATTAGGGTTTTCGCCGAAAAACTTGTTTATCGGTCGTAAAAACCCTAAATCAGTCGATGCAAGAACGAATTTGAGATTGTTAGGCCGTCTGGGGTTAAAGTTCAACTACGGGTCAAATAGTTAACATTAGTTTGAATTGGATGAAATTCGATGACGAATCTGTGACATAATGTTTATAGGCGAGCGTGAAAAAGCAAGATGGCTGTATGTTTGTTGAGTATTCCATAGTTAAAGGTAACCGTCGAGATAAACAATAGCTTAATGTGGAAATTGTTTTCTATTTACCACAAGTTGTCTCGTCTCCGCCGTAACGACAACCGTCGTCTAAACCGTTACATTTCGTACTGTAGTCTGCGCACCATCCTTCTGGGCATTGATATTCGCTATAAGAACACTCCGTAATAGCTATAATTTAGAAAATACAACCATACCTTTAATTAGATATACAGGAAAAGTGCAACTCATATTGGCGTTGGGATGGTTTACAGTAATTATCTCTCTTCTTCAAAACACATTTAGCATTGATTTGTTAAAATTCATTACTTAACCTTAATTAGTCATATCTTGTATAACCACTTTTGTTACTATGAGTAAGTATCAAGCTTAATGTCGTAACTATTTGCTACAATTTAACAACATAAAGTATACAATGGATGGCAAACAACGTTTACGGCTTATTTACGGCAAAGAGGATGGAAACGTCAGAGGAAACCACTTCCGCACAAAAGTATCCACACCACACATCGAGGGGAATGAAGTACGTCAACATGTACGTTGAGACTTACGAACCTATTTTGTGGATCCATGAGGCATCCCCGGTTCATACCTTAACCAATAAAGTGTCTATTTGACTATAACATGAATGATATTCTTACTGTCTGGCTCTCCCCCGCTGTAGATCGGTGCCATCCAATCGGCAAAAGATGAGACGTTGGTGTAAATGCCAGGTGAATCGTAAAGGCCACAGAACTGACTGGATATAACGCCCGCCAAATACCACGAACCAGAGCTTTCAGTCACCAGTGGCCCACCAGCATCAAACTGGTAATAATAAATATCATGTAATTATAGCTAGTTATAGAAAAACCCAAACCATTACCATGATTTCGAAAACATTCGCTAGAATAGGCGTTATAGTCCCAACAGTATATTGTTAAGAGCAAGAGTGTGTGAACAGTAAGTAGCTTTATTTCACGAACAAATGTAAATCAAATGATTTCATTTGCTAGATATTCGATCATGTTCATGTTTATGTTTAACCAAGAAGAAAAATGTTGCTCTGACATTTTGGAAATCGCTTTAATAGAGGTTATCCATGTAGCCATGCGCAACGGACTAAAAAGTGGAATCGCACCCGGCCTATTAACATTCAATTGGATCGGTGCATGACGTCCACTTCATTACACTAACCGTGTTACCAAATTGGCCGACATTTCATGAAACAGGTGTGTCGTCTTTCCAAAAATCTTTTGAACACAGATTAAGATATAACCTCTTTTAAAATGATTTCTTTTTAAAATTATTCTTCACATGACATTAAATTACGAGCTAACTTTCAAAGAAAACTTTCTAGGCTGTATATTCATTTGTTCACTTGATAACGAGTTCATCGATTCTTTAAGGTAGGTCTAACGTAACGTAATGTAATGCATAGTTACCTGACACGTGTCTTTTCCTTGTGCGTGGGCACATATCATGTTTTCAGTTATTTCATCATTTGGGATCTGGGTTTGGCATTCTTCTCGGCTAATCACGTCAACTTCGATTTCTTGCAAGAGTGCGTTGAGCCTTTCTGTTTGTTTCAATATATTATAAGTAATAAATATTATTGATATCGTATTATATTACGAAAATCCAAATTTGATTGAGGAGTTTACCTGAGCCCGCTACTGATGTCTCTAACATAATACCAAGATGCGGTCGTAAATGTCAAAACGTTCCCCATACAGCTTGAACCTTTGATTTCGTTATTCAAAATGTGCCTTGCGTTCTCCAAATTCGTAGTCCGAATCACGCAGGTTCGTCTACTTCAAATGCGGGTATGTTCTTCATTTTGCAATGTTTCCATAAAGAAAAAACGTGGGAATGCAAATGTGATATGAGTGTGCCTTGGGTTTTGTTTTTGTTTTTTTGTTAACATGATAAGAAAATTCAATACAAACCGTTCATCTCACATTTCCACCACAACCCCATTTATATAATTAACATAAATTTGAATGGAATCTTTAAACATGAAATAGGCTATCCGTTGGTGCAAACAAAATTCTTCATCTCGATACGTACCTCCGTCTGCCTTAGAACCCCATCCGGTCGCTACGCATTTCGTTCCGGGTGGAAATGCCATACCTGGTTCGGGATCGCATATTGTTCTGACGTAATCGGTGATTCTAAACGGTGTTGCCAACTTGACCAACGCTATATCAAAGTTATTATCCCACCATTGAAAGTTTGGATGAACGAAGTAATCATCCACGTCAGCTATCTGTACGTTCTCTCCGGGATCACTTTGCAGGTCTGTTATGCCCATGAGCACAGAGCCTATCTCGGGGAAATTAGGTGTGTCACTGAAAGAAAAATAAATATGCAACTATTATTAATTACTATGTCGTAGAACATTAGAATTGTTTATGATATTATTTTTCACGCTGATGAGAAATCAATACCTGGGATGCTGCTTCTTATAGACTTTGAAAAGGCTTTCGATACAGTCTCTCATAGTTTCATTTTTCAAAATTCTTAAGCGTCATGGCTTTGGTACTTCAATTCAAAAATGGATTAGACTTTTCTATAACAATGCTGAATCTAGCCTGCTTATTAACGGCAATATGTCTGATAGATTCCTTGTCAAACGGGGTTGCCGTCAAGGCGATCCCCTCTCACCGTACCTTTTTCTACTGTGTGCTGAAGTACTTGCGACGATGGCAAGACTGAACAACCATGATATGAAGGGCATTGTTATTGATAACAAGGAGTTTAAAGTCACACAATATGCCGATGATACCACATTTATTCTTGACGGTAGTGAGAGGTCGCTTGTAGAAACCTTAAATGTTCTTGATCAATTTGCGGTCATGTCTGGGTTACGTATAAATAGCAATAAAACAAATGTTGTTTGGATAGGCTCTAAGCGGAAGGAGCTGCCTTTTAGTACTTGTAGTCATCTCAACTGGGTTAGGAATAGATTCTCCATGCCTGGTGTTGATTTCAGTCTTGATCTGCATGAGATGCCAGCATTAAACTACTCTAGTATTATTGAAGATATTCGCAAATCGATGAAACAATGGTCGAAGAGATACTTGACAGTTCTGGGTAGAATAGCAGTGGTTAAGTCCCTCTTTATCTCGAGATTCAGTCATCTGGTTCTGGATATTCCGAATCCAAATTGCAACTTGATACATGAGCTTAACAATATGTTTTTCAATTTTATATGGAAAGGCAAGACGGATAGGATTGGCAGGGACCAGATGTGTGGCGATTATGACGAAGGTGGCACAAAAATGATCCAAGTTGGTATATTTTTCAATGCTCTGAAAATATCATGGATTAGACGTCTTCTAAGGGCTGGTAATTCCAATAAAGCAGTTATCATGTTTCTGTATTTCTCACAGCTGAAGGACATGGGTAACTTTATCTGCGGCACCCGTAGGTGGACCAATTCTATTAATAAGATGAGCAATACTTTTTGGAAGGAAGTAATTCTAGCCTGGAACTCGTTTCAGCAACACATGAAGCTAAACGATTGCAGCGAAGTTCTACGTTCATGTATCTGGAACAATCCTCAGATTAATATTGGTGGAAATGTTGTTTTCTATTCCAGTTGGGTTCAAAATGGCATTCTCTATATTAATGATCTCATGCATCCAGAGGGAGGATTTTACTCTTTGGATGCACTTAGGAGAAAATATGTTAACCTTAGAACAAACTTTCTTGAGTACCATGGGCTCAGACGTACTATCATTGAGAGTTTTAGAAATGTGTCATTGTTTACTAATGCTAAGCCGGTTGCCAACCCATTTATTCCTATAAACTTTGATATTCTATTGAAAGACAAAAAGGGCTGTAGGCGTATCTACAAAATCCTTTTACCAAACTCTAATAATAAAGCCAAGCTAAAATGGTCGCAAAAACTTCAATACATCGACGATAACAAATGGAAAACTATCTGCAACGCGCCATTTAAATGCACTGGGGATATCAAGCTAAGATGGTTTCAGTGTCGAATAACTCAGCGTATCCTGAGCACAAACTACTTCCTTAAGATGATAAAGGTTTCCAGCGACGATCGATGTTCTTTTTGCTATCAGGTCCAGGAAACAATTTATCATATATTCTGTATGTGCCCTATTACTAATACCATCTGGAGAAAGCTCAAGGAATGGATACTATGCAAATGTAAAATTAAGGTTTCGCTGTGCGATAATGATATTCTCTTTGGCAAATTCCCCACTAGTAAACATACTGGTCTCAATAACATGTTGTTGATTGCGAAATTTGCTGTTTACAGAAATAGGTGCAATGGTTCAAAACCGTCATTTCAAAATATCCAACATGATATCATTAAGTTTAGTTTAGTTTAGTTTTATTTGGCATATCAAAACACAGAGATACAATACATCAGATCAAATATACACATCTTAAAAAGTTACAACAATTAACACAACATAGTAATAAAAGAAAACATATAATGCCAAGAATAGCCCAAGAAAGCTCTAAAAAGGGCTTATTTCCATTGGGGTCCTTCTAATATTAAAACAGCACATTATAAAAACATCATATAAATTTGCACACCGAATAATATTGCACTTTTTATGAAACAACTGCACATTATTATTATTTTTAAATGGATGAAAATCAAGATAGTGACTTTTTACAGCCTTTTTGAACTGCCCGTGGGTTTTGGATGTTTTAACCTGAGTTGGTAGTAAGTTCCATTCATGAATACCAGTAAAGAAAAATGTATTGCACTGCTGACCTTTAGCTTTAGCTTTAGGAACCAGAAAATTTGTTGCACTGCCCCTGGTATTGTATCTATGGGTTTTGGACAATTTGGTAAAATGAGAATTCAGGTACTCAGGTGCTATTTCATTATAGATTTTAAAAACATGATTGAGTTTAAGTTGTTTAACTCTGTCTTCAACTTTCAGCATTCCCAGCTTCTTAAATTCTACATCACCAAGGTGGGACCTGGGCTCCAGCTTCAAAATGAAGCGACCATAACACTGAACCATAACAGTACCATATGATTTGATTTGATTTTAGCCAGCATATTATCACATTACACAAAAATAGGATTGCACGGAATACAAATATAAAAACTCTATTAGAACTACAAATATACATTCATTTATACATCAAACATTTAAATGATAACATGCCAAGGATAACCCTTTAAGCTAAAAGAAACTTATTTCCAAAGGGGTCCTTATATTACAATTAAGAAAAGGTATGACCCTACATATAACCATAACATTGAAAAACACATGTGGAAAAAATCTCTTAAGAATACCCTCTACCTAAAAAAATGGGACGTTTTCAACATGCTCTTTGTATAATTGAAATATATTATATTTTGTAATTTAGTGTATGTTTTAGTACGTCATCCTGTATTTATGCATACTAACCACAGTTTTGCATGCAATATATAGTCTACATATCGATGTTACTCTAACAGCTATCCACACACATTATGTATTCTAACTGATTTGTAATCATATATTTTATGTATAATTGATTTGTCATAGCAGATGAAAAAGAAGAAAAAAGAGAAAAAAATAAATAAAATACTATGTCGTAGATTCTTTAACAGAATAATGGTTTGAAGATTGTCAAAATGTTAACTGCAGCTGTATCGTATGCCTATAATCCTAAATCCTGCCACTCGTTTTGGAGACATTACGGTTGTGACCATACCTGCTATATTATGCATATATCAGAGACTTTCTTATAATATCAGAATGAAAATTCACATAACTCACAAAATAATTAGCCCCGAGCTAGACCACGACCAAGGATTGGAGTTTCCTTCTCTATCATGTCTATACAAATGTCTTCATCAAGCGGCCTATGACATCAAAGGTCAACAGAGGGGTTCTGATGAGAGCGGGGGTTGCACATCGTAAGTGTAAGTTAACTATTTGATCGTTGTTAACATACACATAATATTATTAAATGGTTCAGGGAACAAACCATCTGATCCCCTCGACATAAATCAAGTCTATGATAAATGCTATACTATCACCAAAGTATCGAAAATACGTTCTACGGGCGCTTTCAAAACTCAAAATTTTAATTGTGAGTTTTGTGTATTAAAATATACTATGAATAATACATTCCTCATAACTTACATGCAGGATGCCGATGTTATGATCCAACTTGGTGTGAGCAGTGCAGCTCCACACCTGGCAGAATTTTGGGATAGAAGCAGAGCCTGCCATGGGTACTCGCCTTCCTGTGCAGGACCTCCACCCACGATCTGGCTAAGCGGTACACGTTGTTCACCACACTCGGAGCCATCTTGAAATGTAAATGGAAAACTGCGTCAAGTAACTAAATTCATTAATCATTGCTATGCACCACTTTGTACATGAAATCTTCATTAGAATAAACTGATGCATATTACGCTGCACAGAACATTTGAATGGATGCTCATGTTTATCCATGTATCAAGAAAATCGTATTGACAAAAATGCATGTTGGAGGTATATTGTTGATGCATTCGTCAATATCACGCCTCTTTGTTCCTGGTATGATGAAAATATATCTCATCATACACATCATCTTCATCATGTTTTTGTCAAACAAATCTAAATAAGAAATTTATCAGGCAGTGTTGGTAAAGGTTGTAACATGTTTACAGCTACAACCAATCTACATATAATTTTGGTTTATACTCGCACTATGTTCTCGTACCTTCTCCGAACTCAAATGAGGCATTAAAACCTTTAGAATTGAGGGCGCTATCAGATCGGAAGACAACGTAAAGGTGTTGGCCGGTGCCCGTGGCGATACGTGGTAGTTGGCTCCCGCAGTACACCCCGACAAGTTTGCTCTCGTCGGCCTCCATTGAATCGTAAATGGTGACACTGTCGACGCATTCTTCTTCGGAACTGTCGTCCTCCAGTTGGAAATCTGTGAACAAGATGGACGGTCGCATTCCTGCTGGCGATGTTATGTTAGTGCTGCAAATTGAGTTGGCCGGATATAACTCTGGGTAGTTTGGTGAGGTGAAATATCCTGGTGCGGTGTCAAATTGTCCACTGCAGTACGACACTGATTGCAAGAAAGACATGGCACATGTACATTATTTGTAATTACCGCACTACTTCTTCAATTCGTTTTTATTTTTAGAGATATCTTATACATTCACGTTCTTTGTTCTTGTAATGGCCTATGTATTGTATTATCTTATATTTTGCTTATAATATTTTAAATAGAAAATAAAGGTATTGTTTGATGTTAATGAGGGCGGTAGTATTCTACCCAATAATATTAATAATCTGTCACTACCAATCATGTGTTGATAAAGGCAACAGTAGTTTGCGAAACTTTTCCACGGATTAGATACACAGAACTGAACTCCACTCTCATGTAAAACTTTTCCACGGATTAGATACACAGAACTGAACTCCACTCTCATGTATAGGGCCTCCTACCAAACCTGATTAATCGTACGACCAATATAAGAAATACCTGTGTCAAATTTGGCCATGAAACCGTAGGCTGTTGCATTGGAAGGATCAAACTCTATACGAACTCCGGTCATCGTTTGAATAAAGAAGCCTTCAGCAGACATGTCTATATCATCCAGGCAGGATTGGTAAATTATCGGAGACGTATCGGTCAACCCACCCCGAAAGGTCACCTGTTCACAACTAGCACTGCCGCCCTGAACGATAGGAATTCTGAAGACAACACCCGGCATCAGCCCGGACAATTCTGGTTGTATTACCCAGAACAGATTCGTCCCAGGGCCCGTGTAATAGGGGTCGTATAGTGGTGTTCCAATTTTACCATTCGAATAGGTTGTAATGGATGATGGTTCTGAAGAGTAAACATTAATAAAATCAATGAATATACAGCTACATTTATCCATTTATCACTATTACCCCCCACCCCCCCCCCCCCCCCCCCCCCCCCCCCCCCGCCTATGTTTCTGGTTTAAACGTCATGTCTACGTCACTGCCCACTGGTAAAAGTTGTTCAGTTATAAAGGAAAAACAGTTGAATCGATTCTCCGTTGGAAATTGCTCATTCCATTGTGAAAGCAGGCCAATGTCAAAGGCCAACTAAGAATATGCTTGTTTCATATTTGAAAGTTAAAAGTAAACCAATGTTTACGCTTTTAAATATATGCTGTTTAAATGCATTACTTATACGACATGTGGCGCAACAAGGCAAGAAGACCCGGGGTAAATAATTAGCTTTGCAAACACTTAACCATATCATGCACGTTAACATCGAGTGCTGGGAAATCCTTTAACATTGGTCTTGTTTCAAATCAGCCCTTTTATAGGTAGGCCTACACCATCAATATGGGTCAGATTTTCAAACCTCCAGCAACACATCGGCCACCAATTCAATATTTTTGAACCCCCCCCCCCCCCCCCCCCCCCACTTTATCCTCTCTCCCTCCCCTCCCCGGCGAGTCAGAGGTCAAACATCGCTGAACATCTTAATTTGTTCAATTTACACATTCTGGAAGAGTAGACCTATAATACCATATGTCATGGGTGACATGAGAAGGGGGAAAGGACTTCAATGCGGCTGGTGGTAGGTGCTATGAGAGACACCCATTCGCGCCGCTGGTTACGCCATTGGTCTATTATTATTAAAAAAATACACACCCACCTAGCGCATAGGGATGTGTTTCAAATATTTTTGCGCTTTATAAGAACTGCTTATTATTATTATTATTATTATTATTATTATTATTATTATTACCTGGTGTATTTTCGATCTCAAAATGTACGTAATTACGGTTGAAAGGAATAAGCCAGGTCTCGAAATCGCTACCGGCTAAGAAACATGTATAGGTATCATCGTTTGTCAGAACATCATATGCAAGGCAGAGAAAATCTGGTGTAGTTAGGCAAAGACGTGCACAGTCTAATAAGTCAAAAATGGGTCCAATGGTAAGTCTAATGGACCCACGGGTGAGTGACCTATCGAATAAGTACGGGTCGTAAAATTCCGAGTCTTTATCTGTAACAAAGAGTATAACATTGAAACGACTATTAAATATTGTATTTTCTGTATCATAATCATGTAATGTTCATTCACGCCAAACCATCTTTGTTGGAGGTCATCTTACGATGGACGGACTTCATCCTTTTCAAACCATATTTTTGAGTTTGACAACACTGAATATTATGTTAAGTTTATATTTATAGTAATAAAGACAATATTACTACATGAACTATTGTATTATTTGTAAGAACTCGTGTATTCAATATTTCCAAAGTACACGTACTTCATAGTCTTAAGGCGAAACAATGTTTCAAACGACACATCTTCAATGCAGTGTATTTGGGCTCATCGGCACATATGCATGGTCCGTTCTTTTCTTTGGAGACTACGTTATGAAAGTCTTTTATAGTCAGAAGGAACCTCATCATGACCGTGAAGTAGGGTACTAATGCAATTTTATCGCTGATTATGATAGCTGAGGTGTTCTAGATTCAGAATCAGGTAGATGCCAAAATGGCACCCTTGAGCATTAATTAATATTCACGTCAGAAGCCACGCCCCTTTTTTAATTATGTTATAATTATGAAAATGGGGGTTTGTAGTATAAACATATCGTGTTTGGTATCAAAATAAAGAGATTTTCATAAGGAATGTATATATGTGTATGTCAAAAGTAATTGAGAATGTTGTTGATGTCATAAGCCACGCCCCTTTTCATTATTACGCAATATTTACGAGAAAAATGCAATTTGTCGTAAAACATATTGTGTTTGGTATCAAATTAAAGCAATTTTCCCAAGGAATGCATATATATGTATATTAAATGTACCTTATGGATAATTTGTAATAAAATGGGCTTACATCGTCCGTACGAGGCAAGTTTACTTTCTCTTACATTTTTTGACTCAATATAAAGTCTACGTATTATGATGTTGACTGCTTTTCATGTACTCTCTTTCATAAGTTCTGAAACAATATATGTCCGATATATGCTATTCAGCTGTCGGTCCGTCAGCCTCCTCTTCACTCATTGTTTTTCCTTCGTCCTCTGCATCTGATACCTCTGGATCTTTACTCTTTTTGTGCACATTTCCACGCTGCTCTTCTCCTTTACACCGACAGTATGTAGTGCACGGCAGCCCAGCTGAATGACAACTACAAGTGTTTCTTGAACAGGGTGTGGATGAACTGCACCCACAGGCAACAAGCTCCAATATTGTTTTGGGGGCAATCTCGGCATTACCATTTACTGGCATAGGAATGTTATAATCTAGTTTCCATCCGAACTTTGTGAGGTCGGCTGCTGGAGGGTTAGCCTGGTCAGCCGCTCTCCAGATGAGAACTTGAAGACGTGCACGTTTGCTATTGCAGCTGCAGACTCATTGGTAGGTGGCAGTGATTTTATTTTTGGTGGCTCTTTCTTCTTGCTAAACAAAGAGAACCTCAAGCTGCTAAGTGATTCTTATAACCCTCCACAATATAGAGAGGAGAGAAAGTTCATTCCAACTTTCATCCATTCCTGTTCGGAAGCTTCTGGATTTGAAAATGGTTGAAGATTAAGATTTTCTTGAGGACTAAGTTGATGGCTGTTGTTTTCCCATTTCCAAAGGGATATGAGACGGTATCACAACCAGATATGGCATGAGCAGCAAGCAGGTCCAAACACTTATTCCCAAGCTTGAGGGCAGACTAGCGTTGATATCAATTACTTGACCATTGTATTTCCTCATGGAAACCTTAGCACTGTGCTCCCCTCTGTAAAGCCAAAAGAAAAATACCAGGAGTACAAAAATATCTGTATCATCTGCCAGTATTTGAATGTGGTTCTTTTGAGGTAGTAGCTCCAGGAGATATAGCTGATGATTTTAACGTCAGCCTCTTCATGTTTATACATGGTCTCCTCTCCTATTAACTGCATATTAGGGTTGGTGCTGTCAGTGTTGCACAGACACTTAATGAGTGCTGTTTTGTTATCATCACTTTTCATGATGACATCTTTGGATGGAAGTATGGTGTTACTGTTCAAGACATACTCTCGTGGTGTTGCTCCTTTCATTCGTTTCTGTCGTTCATGAGATTTGATAGAATGCGCATCATACCGATCAAATATGATGTTTGTGTCATGAGATCGTTGAAATGAAAAGACTAAGTTGTCAGCAAATGTCTTCAAGGTTGTGTTTTGAGGCCACAAGGTATGGTAAATAGCTTCATTGCCATCAACTAATTCAGCATCTACTGGATCTAGTGGAGTCATAGTGAACACTGCTAACTTATGAATGAGGATAGCCTTGCTTCCTTTTCTCATATCACCATAATCATCAAAAAGAGAAGACGGAACAGGGGAAAGCTCATGCTGGAATACTTCTGATAGTTTGATGTTTCTGCTCTGTGAAATCACAAGCAAACGAGCATAGAGTTTTTCCATGTCATATATACTTGCACAATTGTCTACAACCTTGATCCGTTTCTTCATTGCTTCCATTGTGACCACCGCCTTCTTCAGAGGAGTATAGAAGCCCTGTGGGAGATTATCCTGAAATTGACATGCTGATGTACGACCAATCGCAAGGGCATCATCTACATGCACTTCATCGGGGGCTATTCTTCCACTAATTATGTGGGTTAATCGGTCTTCAGGCTCTTCTGTCAGTGGATTGGTATGTTTCCTCAGTTCGTCTATGATTTTATTTCAGTCTGCAGCGTCTAGTTTTCTCCGATTTGCAGAGTCTTGCTTGTGTCCACTTACGTTGACATCATCATTATCATCATCTGTCGGACAGTCAAAGACACTGTCTATTAGTAGGGACAGTGTGTTACAGAGGTGATGGGACAGAATCCATTCTGACATTTGTTCTGAGGAAAGGGATTTTCCAACTAAGCCCCCTTTTGACTTCCCATAGCGAATATATGTTTGTTCTCCAAACTGGTCTAGAAAGACAGAATTCCAAAGCCCGTCACGATGTCGACCAACATGCTCACCTCGAAGGAATGCAGATAACATAGCATCTGGTAGAGACGTAGACATTTATAATACATGCCAAGACATGTATCTATCATAGTTCCAGTGATTAGCAGCAAAGAAGTATGGAATCATCCTCTTCAAGGCATATATGTGGAGGAGCCAATCACCTTCCCTTTCCGCACGGAGATACAAATGTATGATCAATACTGGAGTGATCAGGCAGTCTACCCAGAGGCAACCAGTTCTTGATTGACGAACTTTCTGAAGCTCTTCTTCTATTTGGTGCACTGTTAGCTTACCAGATAAGATAAGAGGTTCTAGAATCGCACACACTACCATGCGCAAACCTCTTATTGCCTTGGGCCATGCTTTTCCATTTAACATATGGCTGACCCCCATGAATGATACACTGAGCAGTTCTTCTAGTCCACTGCCATTCATCAAAGATCCAATACAGCCTATAAACGACATCAGTGTATGCATTCCTCCTGGTCTTACTACCAAGTTGTTCCATCGAGTTGGATACGACCATTTAATTTGTAGTATCACTTTATATAGCTGCATGTCGGCAGATAAATGGATGTACTGCATGTTGTGTTGCTTCATAAACTCCTCAATGTAGATAAGTGTAGTCAGCACTGTATCAAGATGAGCAGGAGGGGAATCAATTAGCGGGCGAAGACAAATTGTGTGGCAACACCTAGTGTGTTACCTTTTCCTTGAGCTGATTTTGCCATTGCCCCAGACCATTCTGGTTTGGGATTTGGTCCATAAGTGCAGCTCTCTACAACTTCTACTATCCAACGCACGTCATGATCTGCATCAATATGTACTAAACACTTAAAATAATGATGAACATTGATCTTGTTTGCATTTACCATGTATATAACTATATTCCATATGTCAATAGCTTTAATTTGATACCAAACATGATATGTTTTACGACAAATTGCATTTTTCTCGTAAATATTGCGTAATAATTAAAAGGGCGTGGCTTATGATGTCTAAAACATTCTTAATTACCTTTGATGACCACATATATACATTCCTTATGAAAATCTCTTTATTTTGATACCAAACACGATATGTTTATACTACAAACCCCCATTTTCATAATTATGACATAATTAAAAAAGTGGCGTGGCTTCTGACGTAAATATTGATTAATGCTCAAGGGTGCCATTTTGGCATCCACCTGATTCTGAATCTAGAACACCTCAGCTTTCATAATCAGCAATAAAATTGCATTAGTACCCTACTTCACGGTCACACCATAATATTATACATATCCACTCGACTATTATAATATAGTTAGACTACTCATCATACTTATGAAATCCATCTCGAGTATGTCTCTTTAATTGGAATTTCGAGGAAGGGATAGAAATAGATAATTACATCGTGGTCAGAAGTTTAAGAGCATTTGATTGAGTTGAATTGGCAACTTCAGTATTTTACTCGATTTGGGAAATAAATATTGTATATAGTTGATATGGCAGACGCTTTGTTAGGTTGACTTACCGCAGAAGTTTTCATCTCCACCATAGACACACCCATCATTGATGCCGTTACATTTGGTATCATATCCGGCACACCAACCACCGGGACATGTGTATTCATCTCTTGTGCAATTAGCGATACCTATCGATATTGAAGGGAAAAAACCGATCTTCATAATACTTATTATATTATTATTTTAGAAGGCAAAACGTTGGAGCACTTTACACATGTTGTCTCCTTCAATAATGATGCTTCTTCCTTTGACATAATATTGGAAACAAATATTGAACACCATATCCAAACCTATACTACAACATTCATGACATTGGTCGATGGTATGTAGGGAAAGCAGAGGTTTTAAGACTCTTTTTACATGTTTGAGCAATGTGTTCACAGCAGTTATTTCTGAAAGACTGAAAATATCGACGCTTTTCA
The DNA here is from genome assembly GCA_035610835.1 of Ophiura sarsii. Taxonomy (NCBI): domain Eukaryota; kingdom Metazoa; phylum Echinodermata; class Ophiuroidea; order Amphilepidida; family Ophiuridae; genus Ophiura; species Ophiura sarsii. Next base: position 120,404,160 of record CM069441.1, on the reverse strand, counting down.
TTTCACTGATCGACACTACCTGACCACATGATCTAACACCATTTGAAAACACAATAATGATATTAATGTCAACAGTCAATTAGAACTCAGAAGGTACTACGTATTGGCGGCAGCTATACCCGTGTTGTCAGTAATTACTAGTCGCAAACTATATTAAAAACATATTGATAATGATAATGACGATGAACATAATCGATGACAATGACAACGACGTCGACGAATTCGACGACGATGACATCAATGGCGCCGATGATTAGTACGATGATAATGACAACGATGACGATGGCAATGAAGGTGATGAAAATGACGATGTTGTACTTACGCAAAGGATCACCACCGGTGAAAATCGGGTCGATCCAGTCTGCAAATGCTGCAACACGTGTGTATGTCGTTGGTATAGAACCATTTCCACAGAACTGACTAGATATCAGACCTGCAAGAGTGTACTCTCCGCTTACTTCGGTGACAAGAGGACCGCCAAGATCATACTGCAATTAAAGAGGTATAGTATATTATATAGTTTATCATTTAAAAAAAAACACTCACAAAATTCTCCTGGTTGCCTCCTATCCTTTGCATTGGTGTCGGACGGATCTTTCGGACATGGATGACCATAGGTGGATATGGTTGTTCATGCAGTACGTAAGCAGTTACTGCCAAACTGTATTCACCTATTTCCGAGAGTGACTGACAAGGGAAAATGCATCTTATTCACCAGTGTTTCTTTTTCCTTCGTATTTTCTTCCCTTTCAAAATATAAGGATGCTAAACTCTATGAAGCATATTGTGGAACTTTTATATTCTGTATACCACATGTTACTATATGAGATTGATATTAGATTGATTAACATCTATTCTGACTTTGGTTTAACTATCTACTCTCTTTGATCGTTCATTGAACATGGATGCCACATGTCGCTAAAAGAATATCCCTAAATTCGCATGAAAACTCAATAATGTATAGACATCGTTATATTGTTTATTCAAATCGGAAGAAGTTGCGTAAGTTTCTCCGAAGTTTCACATAGAGCCGGGAAAAGACAATTGGTAAAGTTGCGCTTGGTTTATTTTTAATTTTAATGTGAACTCCGGAATTATGTCCTCCGACATTGGGACTGATATCTACTCTTGATTTGTGACATAACTCACATTACAGGTGTCTTTCCCCTCAGCACTCGCACAAAACATGTTGTCCGTAATGTCGTGGTTATGATGACTCCGACATTCGTCTTGGTCTATGATGGATACATCAATTTCTCGCAGATACTGGTACGGTGATGGTCTCTCTGAATAAATGAAATTTCATATAGAAAACTCCATTTTATTTTGCAATCAGGGGAAAAGCTGTCGAATTCTGGGAGGACTATAGAGAACATTGTGTTGTGGATTAGTTGCCATTTTAGAGTGAACACAAAAGTGTCTGCAACACGGATCGAATCCACGCCCTCCTTATTCGGCTATATCTTGCTAGACGTCCCGTACAGAATAAACCGTGTGAGTTACAACAACATATATTTTTTTATGAGCATGCGCAAATCATGTGCGGGACGTCTAGCAAGACATTGCCCCTTATGCAATACAACCTGGTCAATGATCTCCAAATTAGTATAACCCGTGCTGGAAATATTAAGATTACACTGCATTTTTAGCGGAGAGATACTTGAATAGAGTTCCTTCCAAAACCGCTTATACAAAACACGGGATATATGCCTCATTTATCACATTCCAAAAATATCTATATTCTGGCTCCAGTATTCGTAAGTGTACTTGTATAATGGGCGATGAACTTTGGCGTACCGCTGTCGTTCGTTTAGTGAAAAAAGTCGCTGTAATAGTGGAATCCAATGTATAAAAATCGCAGCTCCGCCTTAACAAAGATATCGATAGGGTGTTTTATCATGGTATGTAACATTGTGGTGTAATGGACAATAAATAAGAAAGTTTAATATTATAGACCTGATATCCTTTTAAGATTCTCGTAACAGAAGAAATGATTGATCACATACCAGAAGTTTCTGTTGATCCCCATCCGGTTGCCGTACACATAGTGCCGACGTCAAATACCGCGTCAGCTTCAGGTACACACACAGTCCTCACGTGGTCAGTGATATTGAATGCTGTTGTCAGCTTCAGCAGCGCTATATTGGAGTCCACGCCAGACCAGGTGAAATCAGGATGGACGAATATTTCGGACACCTGGATGAATTGCGTGTTACCACTTCCACCAGCTAGGTTATTGAGTCCCATCAACACGCTGTAAATATCTGGGAACACGTAGGAATCACTGTACGATAGAATGGATGTATAAAAACAGTTACGAGTCATATCATAGCAGTATTTTCTGCAACGGCTGCAAAAAGCTTTAATGCTTAATTTACAGTATCAAGTATCTGGTATGTTTTATACATAGGATATCTTAAATGGTATTGTGACATGCTTATAGTAATCACAGTGACTTGGTATTACCATGGGGGTTAGTAAAATAGTAGGCTAAATATATTAAGACATTTTACATTGACAACAATCCACATTAGTCCGTTGAAAATCAACATTTCACTTGAATTGGTGCTGAACAACAATCGAACTTATCTCTACAATAGGAAAGAAAAGTCAATATGTTGGCTCACACTTTCACAATCTTATAAACTTACATGCATGATGCCGTGGTGATGACCCACATTGGATCTATCAGAGCAGCTCCGCAACGGATGACTTGATTGACTAGGATGGCGGCTTGCCATGGCCACTCCCCTTGCTGAGCATTCTTACCACCAATCAGGTTCATTTCAGGTTGCAGTGGAACAGTCCGTATGCCGCATATATTGTCGTCCTCTATGTACGGGAGAAGTAATGAAAGCTGATAAGTAGGGACTAAATGGTGGGTTAGTACCAAATGATCTATATAAAAAAGCTACCGGATGGTAATATTATATCATAGGCCCAAGTAGTTGATATGAACTAAAGTTAGATGATATAAATCAAAATTCCAATGTTTAACTAATATAACAACGAAATTTGTGACAACAAAAACGAGAGAAAAAAGATGGCCATCACTATAATTTTGATCCCACACGAAAATAAGACTTCGCGTCAGTAGCAATCCGATGACTAAACCACTCGTCCATGTTTCCAATTTCTATACAATAGGCGTAGAATTTGAAAATACCTATTACTTATTAAAATGTCACCAACTATTTACAGATGAATCTTTACTGACCTGGTACAAACGTATAGGTTGCATTGAATCCTGAGAAGTGCACAAGTTCATCAGATTTAAACACAAAATAGAGCTCCTGTCCGCTCGATCGAATATAATCAGGGAATGTGTCTCCGCAATACACGCCGATAAGCTTATCGTTGTCGGCCTCTCCAGCGTCGTACACCGACAGTGAGTCGCTGTTGCACGTTTCACCGTCGCCACTTTCAAGCATAAAACTGGCCATGTTGACCAGAACGTTTTGACCTGCCGGAGCCGTGATCTTAGTTGAACACATGGAATATTCAGGATACATGTTGGGGAAGTTTGGTGATGTAAAGTGACCATTGTCTGCGGTTAGCTCACCATCGCAGTATGTGACTGAATATTAAAGATTAAAATAAAATAATAATTGCACGTAAAACGATTTTAAAATGTCTTGAGTATCTCATATTTCACAATGGAGTATGTTAAATGAACCCAGTGTGCTATTAAACATTTAAAAGGGTGAATCTAAGGCCTATCGATCATCATTAAGCAAACCATATGAATCTCAGCATCTTACAAATTATACTTGACATTTGAAGGCACAGTGCATGATTTGAGTGGCAATGAACATTGGCCTCTTATTGCATGACACGTAGTTAAAATGGTAGAGCACGGTATGGAATCAATGGTATAACCAATTGATATCATGATTTAATAAGACACAATAAGAGGGCATAAGAATTGATATAAGAATTGTATAAGAGGGCAAGAATTGATGTATGCGCAATACCTTTTTAAAACTTACCTGCGATGTACTTGCCGACGAATCCTAAATCTTTTGTGGGCTGGGTATAAACAACCAAATTTCCACCTGCTCCATGAACAAAAATGCCTTCATTAGTAGTAGGTAGGTTTTCCAAACAATCATCGAAGACCAGAGTTCTCGGGTCTACTGTCAGTCCGTCGTAAATCTGCACACTATTCAAACACCCTCCATCCCTGGCGTGGATCACGCTGAAGCGAAATATTATTCCCGGACCGGGTCCTTCAAGTCCTGGCTCAAATTCCCAGAATTGTGCCGGACCGGTAACAGTTACATTGCGAATAAAACGTGTAGCACCAAATCTGCCTAATGGTGCGGTGATAGGAAGGAGACTGTCCACACCTGAGAAAAAATAATACCAAAAATAGATAATTGTTTTTAGAAATGATTTAATCGTAACCCTAACCTTTTCAGACGTTGGTTGGGACAGATCGGTTCGAAGTGTAATGGCGCACCAACAACAATGGTGATGACGTTGAGATTTAATATTGGAAGGAAGTAAGCAATGGACAGCATCTGCAGTCCGACATCGTAAACCATTGGATTTGCCGACCGAAATAAACAGACATAAATGGTATTGAACATTATGATATTAAACCATACTATATATATAAACATGTAAAACATAATTTCAGGTACTTACTCGGGAATCTCTCAATCTCAAAATGCATTATAGAATCATTCGTAGGTATCTTAATGGTGTTAAATGTGTCCGAGGCAAAGTTGCATATGTATCCGTCAGAAGCCGTGATGACATCGAACGCCAAGCAGGCAGGTTTGCTGTGATCAGGATTCGTAAGACAAAGCCGCGAACAGTCATGGTTACTTAACACTGGCAAACTCATTACTACAGAGCTGTCATCAAGTTTCGTTGTGAATAAGAATGGATCGAAGAATTCAGTATATCCCGCTGAAACATATGAAATCAAAAGGAAACACAAATAAATCAAAGTACAATTAATAAGAGTAACCACGAATCATTTTAGGACAACCTATTAATGGGGACTTTTCCGACTTTTTGTGACCTGAAATATAATAGATCGACTTTTGTTTAGCAATATTTTACATAGCATGCAAGGGAAAAGGATTCCAGAAGCTGCACTACTATACACTATCAAAATAAAGCTGATCTTCATAGAGTGATAGCACGTGTGCAAAATGCCACAGGACGCTACGGCCTACAATTTTCAACATTTGGATAGAGTGTACTTCCCAGACTATGGACTGTACCAGTATCGTCTTCGATACTGGTACGACGTCAGTTTCAGACGATACTTGCACGTATCAAATATTCCCGTATCGGGCGATACTCTCACTCACTCTATACTCTCACTCTATATATACACTGAGATCTAGGTCAGTTTGGATAAGTTAGTTCATTTTAGAACCAAAGCAGTTAGTTATAAATAATAGTAACAATATTCAATGTCTGAATTTCGTGTCAAATAAGAATATTTGTCACTGTATTGTAAAAATATATTCTTGTTTTATCATCAAAGCCATTAAAATTGAGATAAATATTTTATACTTACAACACAACCGTTCGTCACCACCATTAGCACATCCGTCACCCACTATGTTGTTACACTTCGTGGTATAATCTGCGCACCAACCGTCTGGACAAGTAAACTGGAAATCAGTGCAAGCCGGGAGAGCTTTATAGAAATGTAAGAGAATTGATATCAACGTAATTAAATGACAATTAAACATTCTTTGTTATACCATTAGTTCAATATCAGTGTAATCACAGCATAATGGTAGTGTTTTTTTCAGTAGTGAATTAAATCGTAAATTATTAATCTATAATATTGGCACTTTTCCTTTACTTTTACTTTGAAGTTTCCACAACATCTATAAACAGTTGGGACAGGATGCTTTTTTGTTTTTGTTTTTATGCACAAGAAATGTAATACATTTTAATTTTAGAGTATCGTCAATCATTTTAAAATCGTATTTTCTTGAACTAGTATCTTCATTCGGCATATTAAAAATTAAAAATTAAACGATTTGTTGACGTTTCGATTATTTTTACAATTCTCTACAAAACCTATGGACGGGTATTCCGTCAGAATTTTAATTAAAACAATAAGTTTAATATCTACAACACTACGTTTTAACAATGAAGTTATATAATTGTATCTTGAAGTACATTCAGTCTTTGAGTGATTTAGACCTACAATCCTGAAGAAAAAAAAGATTTGGAATAGTTACTTGTTCACCAACGGACAAAACTACCACCCCTCTCCCCGTGCAACGTTGACAATGTCAATGTCATCAAAGTGTCCTAGCATAGGTTGATGGGGTTGTGGAAGGAAAATTGGAAAGAAGATCCTCTTCAGTTCTTAATATAACAAAATAAACGTGATTTAAATATCAGAAGAAAAAAATTAACATCTGCACGCAATTTCCGAGAAGTGTTTAACGTGTTGCAATGGCTTTTTTTCTTCAAGTTTGTAGATAACTTTGATTTCATATATTATAGTCAGATGTTGGTTTAAGTAATGTACAATACGGAAAAAGAAGAAGAAAAAATCTTACTAGCTGGGACTCCGGAGCTGAATATTGGGTCTATCCAGCTCTCGTAGGACGTGATTCGTGTAAATATTCCGGATTTATCGCTACAATCTTCGCTGGAAATGACGCCTGCTATGTACCAGGTATCGAAACTGATAGCCAACAGAGGTCCACCGGCATCGTACTAAATAATCAAGACAAAAAAGTTTCTCTAAGTTATTACGAATACAATTATCGAAGTTTTATTCGTATACATGTAGCACTCTTTAAATTGTCAAATGATACATATTTCTTCAGGTATTAAAATGTTATTATCATTATTTGTAGTTTGTATTATCTCCTCATTTGAAAGCAGATTTCAGATCTCCCTTTGATAAAAATTTGCCACATTTAAAACAGCAACATTTTTTCTTGGTTGTGCACAAATTAACGCTTGTAATCCCAGTATTAAACACACTAATACATTTAATACAAATCTTGTACAAGGTAGCACATTTATGTAAAAATGATGCAATGAAATAATTAATCTACAAAATGTCTGTTTTTGCTCTGTTTGTGGCACATGCCTATACCCACTCATGTACTAAGATTTCTTGATGTACCCCATAATGCTTAGCGCCCCTACAGTACCAGCAGGGCTTATCACCAAAACAAACAGTTCCTCACATGTGTTAAAGTAATTAACAGCTGGAGGTCGTTTGACCTCTACCATAGTAATATATGGTGAAGATAGTGTAAACTGGGCCACAAATATGAAAGAAGTTGAATCCCAACTAAAACTTGTATTTATAAAAATATAGGGTCTTTAAGAAAATCAAGAGAGGACTGTATTAAAGACACATCAATCATATTACTTGCAACAGGATTTTCTTAAAGACCCTCGTTTAACAATTTTATAAGCATTTCCTTGCACTGTAATGTCGATGGGAACCAGTAGACACTGGTGACAGAAATCAGTGGTCATGTGATGAAAGTGAAGCATCCTGGGGTGCATCAAGAAATCTTCTTTGGAGTAGGTCTATCCCGGTTGGGAAGGAAGGGTTTATCAATAACAAAAACTACCCGAATTTACCCGTAGAGTGACGTTACATTCGGGTTTCGCGTTTGTACTGAATAACAACCCTTTGTTGATTGATTGTTATTCATAAAACCTCACGAATATGTATATCAGACATGACCCAATTAAATGTCTCCGATTCATTAATGCAGTACGCGGGCGCCGGGTAATTGAAAACAATGACCGGCATGCAAATCATCTGTCATCTGTACTCGCAATTGGGCAAAATCAATTATATAACTTCCGTTAGTGCGTTTTGTGTCAGCAGGTCAGAATGACCAAGCACACCAATCACTTACAATTTTGCGTGTTGCCATGTTGCGTTCAACCGCTGTTGATTCGTTGGCAAGTTACGTTTGACTTAGCAGGCTGTTCGATTAAATCACGGGGAGGTGTACATATATGATGGGGAAAAAGCAATATCTGTGCGATGTTTTTAAGCAAATGACGTGTTTTTCTAAAAACAGATTCATTACGTTTATGAATGAGGTTATTGACTGTGATCAGTTGATTTACCGGGTTCTGTGAAAATGTATAACATTTAACTTCAGACCTTGGAATTTCCTCAGTACCAAAGTGAAATGTTCTAAAGTTTCACAGTATTTATGCTCTAACCAACTAATACGCAGTCATTAACTTCTAAACATTTGACGATTCACCAAAAATAAAGTATCACACTTACCGCACATGTTGCCATTCCGTCCCCTGGCTCTCCGGCACAAATCATTTCGGGGGTTACGACCCCATCATCGTATTGATTTGCACATGATTCGTTAGACGTTACTCTCGTATGCATTTCTTGTAAGAATGGATAGACAGAATCTGTACAAAATTTAAAGTGATAACGTAACATAAACATATATGACATATTGTCAGTGCATGCTTACAATTAGTAGTTAATCGATTAAGTAAATAAATGAATTTAATTTTAAAAAGAAACACCGAAATGAATCAAAATCAAAATTAAATAAATTAAAAAAATAGTTACGGATATTTAAGCTTGTATTCTAGAGATTTCTCGTTTGCGAATACTTATTATCCGTGGTAATTCGAAGTTCTTCTCATTTTGTCATCTTTTAAATTGCATTATAAATACAAATGAATATTGAAGATATTATTGGTGGTTGAAATACTTATCTCAAGTCTGAATGATTATGTAAGTACCGTTTATGAATATCTAGTGTTAAACCAGGAAATAACATTGCATTAAGATTAACCAACCAAAATTATTTCAATCTTAAAATACATCAATAACATTAACCACAGTCCAACCAACGTTTTGGTTTAACACTTTTAACCTAGGAGGGGGTTGTTGCAATCACCTCTATTTTGTTCGTTATCATCAATGGCCTTAGAGGTCGTCCAAAATTATCGCCATTTTCACTTACGTACAGAGCGTACATAACTTTTTAACCCCTCGAGTTACGTACGCAATAAATGGCGAATATGTCATGACTTGATTTACTCTCATAATTTATGTTAAAAAAACATTGTTTCGAACATGTTAAAGATGAATGCCGTATTTTACAACATATACTAAAGAAACAATTATCAGTTATCATGTTGTGGAGTAACGTAGCCAACTTTTTGAAACAAGGGAGGCACAAGTACAGTTGCCCAGAAGCACTACGTCGCGGACCTACAATCCTGGACAAAGTCTTGGAACGCTAACTTGTTAACAATGGAGGAAAACTAACACCCCCTCTCCCCGTGCAATGTTGAGAAATGTCAATATCTTCAACAGTAATTTAAGGTGTCCCAACATTATGACTGGTGGGGTGTGGGGAAGGAAAAATTGTTGTTAGAAATATCCTCTTCAGTTCTAAACAAAATAAACATAACTTAAAGATCCGGAACGAACCTGCACAAGATTGTTCATGTAGGTCCTATTATACTCTAAAGAATAATGAATCTTGAACTCTTAAGCCTTATTTCCCTATATCATTGTACCCGAGAGAAAAGCTCTCTACGTAATAGCGTTCTCACGCACTTTTATTTACATGTATGAGGTGTAAATTAAACAAATACGAGTACTACATGGTATATCGGGGAAACGGTGCAACTATTTCCCACTCGGTACTGGCTACAGACATACCATCTCTCACCCTCCGGATTCGGGGTGGTAGACCTGTAGCCAATACCTCGGGGAAATAGATTGCACTATGTCCCCTCTAAACTGTTTACGTCTTAGCTAATCGTTTTGCGCTTTTCATTCTATGCTTGTATGCTTTTAGCAACAGAACCAATGTCCACCAATATTTATTTAAAATGGCGAAAAAATTAGACGACTCCATAGATACTGTTTGTAAATGGACCTAGTATGCATATGCAAAGGAGTACCTAATTTGCATATATAGTGAACGTGACACATCTTTACCAGAATGACAATCCGTGGAGACCTTTCAGTTAAGAATATTTACAAAACTGCTCAATACTAATTAGGATAACGTTTACAAATTACAAAACGGTTTTTGCAACCTACCGACATCAGAATCTATAACTGCTCCCCACCCAGTAACCACACAAGGAGTTCCAGTGTTAAACGCATCCTCTAACGCTGCGTTCGGCACACATATCGTCCGTACATAGTCGGATATAGTAAATGGCGTTGCCAACCTTAGTAATGCTATATCATTGTCATTGTCCGACCAATGATAATCTGGATGAATATATATTTCAGAAACTCGACTAATCTGCTGTCGGCCCTGTCCAACCCGTAAGTCTGTGAGACCCGCAACTACGCTATAGATCTCTGGCAAGTTAATGAAACCACTGCAACACAAAGAACAAAAATATACATTAATATATAATATAAGAAGGTCAATAATGCTTTAATCTCCTGAAAAGTAAAACCAATTGTCTTATAACACAATACCGCAACAACAAAAACAAAAACTCTTTGGCATATTGCTCTTAAGTGAAGTTAAGCGACGAGCTTTTTCTGACTGAATACTTGTTGAACTTTTTAAAAGAACACTCAATTTGAATATAGAATACATAATTCCCACGTTATTCAATTAAATGTTCATATGTTGATACGTGAACATATATTACAGAAGATAATTTATGTTGGGTTCACAAAAATATCTAAAGAAACAGTAAATGCTTTAAGAGATAGCAAAGGAAACCAAAACACCTGAATTTGACAGCAATTAAGAACGAGTCAGCATTTTATGAAAAAAATAAGATACTTCAATAAAAACATAATAGCAAAAGAAATGTGATCCCAGAACACGACAGAAATACATATGTATCTTTTTTATGATCGTATAACGGGATGAATCAAAACAGATAACATGGTTTGTAACAACGGTCCTTGATATGTGCAGTCAACCAAACAATTGATGTTAGTGCTTGTTGAGAGTACATAAATTACTTCATTCATCCTCTGACAAAAATGAAAGAAATTCACAGAGAAATAAGCAAAATGTAAAAAGTGTTGTAACTTGTAAGGTGCAACCTCATTTTCATCATTCCAAAAGGCATGAATCTTAACAATAGTATGATTAAATGGAGTGAGAGTTCACTAGCAATATGCATCGTTGTATTTGTAATTTAATTTATTATGGTATTGCCAATTTAAGGGGTGTTAACCCCCAAAAATATGAAATTTATCAAGCGCTGTATCTTTTGAACAATTAATATGATGTACACTCGTCCAAAGAAGTTCCTTGCCACTCATTGAAGCTCAAATATTGAAGTTCAAATATTTCATATAAATATTTAATATAAATTAAACAATTGCATGTCAAAATAAGCAGACAATAATTCTCTATCATGTCTGTATGAAATTAAGATGTACGCATTCATGCATGGCTGAATGGAGGGATTATCCAATTTTTTGCAATCTTCTTCCACAGACCTTGCCATTGTCAAGTGAATTGGATCTGCCATGCCTGAGTGATCATGTCTAAATTCCATGTTAAGCTGTTAGAGGATTACTTTCTGCTTATTTTGATATACAATTATATATATTCTATTAAATATTAATTTGAAATATTTGGACTTTACTAAGTGGCAAGGAACTTCTTTGGACGAGTGTATATTAAGGTATACATTTTTGGAAAGGAAATGAGTCAGATAAATCCATTTTTAGTGTCAAATCTTATTAAAAATGCTGAAGTTTTAAAATGTTGACCAAAAATTCACTTTTTGGGCTCAAAAAACGCAACAAAATTCGTTGTTAGTAATAAATGCCGAAATTGCACCAAAATCATCTAAAAAACATCTCTAGGAACGGTGTTTTTATTTTTTCCCATTTTTGAGGTAAAAAATAATCATCAACATTTTAATTGTAATAAATATAAGCCTTGTAGTATTCTATAGTTATGAATTTCATCGCAGAGATAAGAGACTTATCTTATGGTTGAAAATCGGTAAAATAGGATTTTTTTTTAAAATCTTGAAAATTACTGTGACGGGAGGCCGTTCCTTGGACATGTAGTCCCGTTCCCAAGGCCGTCCTCTATTGAAATATCGAACTTATTCTTCCACCAGCGGAAGACGGACTCTCGTCACTTGATGTATCGTCGTGTAAGAAATTGACGACAGTGCGTCACTAAATAGCACGCCCTGGAACCAAACGCGCTCCTGTTCCGGAGCAGACTTTTAACGTTGCGAAGATTGATTTATCTCAATTTGTCGCGCAAAAGAAGCGGCAGCGAATTTGTCTCGGCGACGAATTCGCGTTTGCTAAATAGAGGATATCCCAGTCATAGTCAATTCCAATACTTACATGCAGCGTGCGGAGGTTGCAACCCATTCCGTTGTAAATATTGTTACACCACACCGTACGTAGTTTTCATTAACAAGCAGAGCAGCATGCCATGGCCATTCACCCGCCTCGGCGTCTCTACCTCCGATGATCTTTGATTCTGGATCCAACACAACTGCTTGCTTTCCACAATCGGGATCGGCTGTGGAAAAAAGAACATTAGGAGCAAAATTGATAATATATTTGGTGGACCGGTGGAAGTAGGGTCACGTTGTTTTTGTAATGTGACATTTCTGTTTACTTACATGTATCATGCGAAGTTATTGTTCAGTATATCGATTGCTAAGAAAACTATAAAATGTCCAATATATGTCAGTATTCCGCACAATGTAATGTATGCACATCGTAATAAACAGGTCAAAAGAAATAAGTCCCCCCCTGGGAAATGTGAATTTTTCCTGGAAAACAGTTCTCACATTGATATGGTATACGTATATGTGCCTACCTTTTGGGGTGCCTTTTCGCAAAAATTGGTATAGCGATGGGGTGGTTTTCATCACAGACCAAAGCGCCCATTTGGCATAAATTGGGTGTATTTTGAGGCATTTTTGGAAAAAACGCCCAATTTGTGCACAATTGGGTGCTTTTCTTACAAAATTGGTATATTGATGGGTGGGAAATTAGCCAAAAAATAGGTAGGTATAGGGAAAGTCACATTTTCGAAGTCCGGCAGGCACATCCACGTACGATTTTGGCGAAAGTAACCCCCCCCCCCCCCCGGGGTGTTTATAACCCAAGTTATGTGGTTAGTCACGACCATTGCACCGTGATACCCAAATGGCCTTTTACGATTGTGACAGGTTCAGTGCCTGCGTAAAATCGTGCATTGTATGTAATTGGTCACATTTGAAACTGCATAATTTTTCTTCACTTTTGGTGTCAAAATTCCAAAATGTTCGTATCAATTATCATGAGATGATCAGAACCAAATGTAATGACTTCTAAAATGGGTGTGGACTTTCCTTTACGCGGTGTTTATATGAATTTCATTCGATTGACTTGAAGGAACTTAAAAAAGAAAGGGGAAGTAGTAAGGATTCTGGGGCATACATTTCAACGAGTCTTTCCCAATTTCATATTGCAGTCACTGAACCAGTCACAATCCTAAAAGGTCATGTCGGTATCAAGGTGCAACGGTCGTAACAACAGAATGTGTGTCAAAGTGTCAATTGATTACTGTGTCATTTAGGCTAATACCATAGCCATAATCAACGTATTTTGGCATGGTTTACATGATAACTATGATAGGGCCCCTGATTGGCTAAAAATAACCACTTTGTAAATGTGAAATCAAGCGAAAACGCCAACTGTACCTTTATTTTGTTGTATCTTTGCATGGACAATTGAAACAGCCAAGTACATAAACGTTCCATCTTATTCATAATTCAAGAACTGTTTAAATATATATTGTACCCAATATGCATAGTGTGAAAAATATATGTTTTGATTCACATTTATTCTAATTTTAAACAGCTACCGTCTAGTATCAAATATAATTATTTTTACACTTTGTACCGTTGTTTGTTTTCAGGCAAAGCATACAGGGTGAATAAAAAATGTGCATGGATTGAAGCGACCCTTGTCCTTGATGTGTGTATTGAACCATCAAATGTTTGTTGTTTTGATAACACGTATCTAATTTACCTCATTTTCTGCAAAAATGAAAGCAATCGACTACACAATAAGTAAAATGTGACAAGTTTGGTACGCCGACCCCGTTTTACACCATTCCAATGGTATTTGCACACAGTAAAATTGGTTTTGCTAAAATGATAAATATCATCCATCATTTCTCAAAATATTCCCGAGATATTAAAGCGATGAATCTCCTGATACCAAGGTGGCAAATGAAATGGCTAGTCTGAATACCAACATCATCTGTTGCATTGTCTAATTTAATTTGCCAGTAGTAATCAACATAAACATGATAAATAACAGATAATGTACAACGATGCATATTATCACATATATGTCCATGTGTTTTGAACTCACCACCCAAAAAGGGTGGCGGCGTTGCATTTTTAGTGACGAATCATCCATCTCTCTCTATATTAGTTAAAACTCAACAACTAAATGTAGTAGCGCTATGTTTGAAAGCCTATTTATCTAGCTACATTGTGTGAATAAATCAGGTATTTCCAGATTTCCATACCTGTTTGGCTGAGATATGATTGATTATATTTCGAAGTCAGGGGTGGCGGCGGTGGCGCTGTGTACAATCTCTATGGGGAATTTAGAAAATGTTCCCAATTCTACGCTCAATTTACAATAACTCCTCATCCCTATATGGTACAAATATGATTTTGCTCTCATTTTATAGATTGTTTTATATTCTATAAGCTTCTGTTTCAACAAACGTGTCAACTAGTATGTAACAATTGTAATCATGAATCGATTGCATTGTCCTTGGCTTTCTCCCTATTCGCTACACAGTAACTTGCCCTAATTCATCGGTTTTACATACATGACTCTATAACAAAACAAAAAAGGTATTCAACCGATGATAGCAAAATGATACATTTTTAGAAAGCTCTCAAATAGTGAGTGTTGTCCATTGGGTTTTATACTCTATACATAATCATATTGTTATTATTATATCTCATGTATTTTATATTAAGTCAATATTTTTAAGCATGTATTATATTGATGTGCAGGGCCCCGAGTAAGAACAGCGGCCAGCTGATTCGGGCAACCCTGGGTAAAGATAATAAATAATCAAATAAATAAATAGGGGAATTCAAAATTATCATTTAAATCAGGATAGGGTGCATACCCCCAAAATTATATTTGTAAACTCTAATAAATATAAAATTTAAACGTTTGTGCTCATTCACTTCCCGATATAGTATATTTCAACAAGTTACCCTTGACAACTATTATGTTCTGATAGGTAATGAGGAAATAATATGCATAGTAAAATTATGATTTGGATAGGTTTAAAAATATTATTGAACTTTAATCAAACTATGAAGAAAAAAATGATATTTTTGTAACATTCTTATTCACAACATGTTACCATAAGGTCCTATCTAAATTCCAATAGCATATTTAGATTTCTTGTGAGATTACCGTTCAGAAAATATATACTTTTTGGGGGGTAGAACAAGTAGTTATTGCGATATGCTAATTCGAATCACAGATGGTGTAACATGTAAAAATCTGGACATGCAACGGGAAGCGATATTATTTACCGTAAACAACATGTGATACCTTGACGGAATAAAGCATATAGCGCCAACTGGAAGGGTGGCGAGTTCAAAACACATGGCCATATATGTCTTGACTGCGTAAATCCATTTGAATGGGGTTATCTTTGATTTAAGACATTCATAGGTTAGACTAGCGTAAAGACCCCATTACCATGATTACCATGATTACGGAATAAGGCTGTGTACTAATAATCCTGTAATCCGTCAATAGAGGATTTTGCGCTGGGTTAATTCCGTGCTGTCTCACAACAAAACGATAAACCAAGAAATGGGGTCCCTTTACAAAAGCCTTTTTTTGTCAATCGATTTATCGATTTCCTTCATTTTCTTCAGATGATGAATTAGATTAGATGCTTTAATATTATTCACAAACAACATTACTTTTGTGGTTCACTGCGTGCATCAACGGTTTACTGTTTAATTCTTTATAAATGTTTTAGTGTTAAATCCACGCACACATTTTTGTAATTCATCAATGTAGTGTTTATTCGTATTTTTCGTAATCGTATCGTAAGTCTCTGGTGAGACCTTTCGAACGACGGACATTTGTATGCGCTTATTAGTGCATTTCACACGAATTTGTTAATATTTCGATATGAAACAAGTTCGATTGTTGTTAAATATAGTTACATAAAATGTCAGCTTCGGTAGCTTTGGAAAATATTATATATATTATTGTTATAGATAAGTACTGAATTTGATTTTCAGCATTACTATTATATTTACTATATATTAGAATTATTCTACATGTGGCGTAACCAGAGGGTAACCAGAGGGGGCGATTGCCCCCCCCCCCCCCCCCCCCCCCCAATATTGAATGTTGTGTCGGTTGAGACTGGCACTGTCGGTTCATTTGACAAGAATAATCATGGAATTATGATGGTAAAGAGTACAAACACGAAATAAATCGCGCGCTACAAGCGCATGTGTCCCAAAATTGAATATTTTTGGGTAATTGAATATTTTTGGGTAGAAACTTGTTTAAAGTACAAACTGACAAATGTACCTCAAATATAGCCAAAATAAATGTAAAGTCGAAAATTTTCGCGCGCTACGCGAGCATTTCTTTCGTCGCTAAATCTTGTCGGTTCACTTTCATTTCTTGCCCCCCAACCCCCAATATAAAAACCCTAGTTACGCCACTGTGTATTATCACGGGCTGATATTGATGTTACCTCCTATGGGCAAGCCCCTGGGAAGTGGGGGTGCTGGGGTGCTGCAGCACGAGCCGGAGCCTGGAGGGAAGGGAAGGGGTAGGCTTACTAATTTATATTGTATTATTAAAAGGGTATTGCACTACACAACGATTTTATATGACCAAGTAGAAATTGAATATGTACTGCAAAATTAGTTTCAATTGTTCAATTATTCAAGCATAACAAGATGGCTCTATAGTGTTTTCTGGACCATTAGTTAAAAAACTCTTCTTTTTTTTGTTGCGCGATTCGCGCGTATTAGTTTCAATGTTTAATTATTCATGCATAGAACAAAATGGTTTCAGGAACGTTTTTTTAACCATTTATATTAAGAAAATGGAAATGTTTGCGCGCTTCGCGCGTATTGGTTTTAATGATCATTATTTAAGCGTAACAAGATGGCTTCTAGAACGTTTTTTGGACCATTTTAGTTGAAATAAAACTGGATTTTTTCCGCGCTTCAAACATTTTAGTTTCAATGATTAATTATTCAAGCATAACAAGATGGCTTCAGGAAAGTTTTCTGAAGCATTTTAGTTTTTAAAAAACTGGCAGTTTTTGCGCGATTCGCGCGTACGTATTAGTTTCAATATTTAATTATTCAAGCCTAACAAGGTGGCTTCAGGAATGTTTTCTGGACCATTTTAGTTTTAAAAGTTGGACATTTTTGAGCGCTTCGCGCATAATATGTTCAATATTTCATTATTCAAGCATAACAAAGATATATTTTAGGAACGTTTTCTGGACCATATTAATTTTAAAAAGTGGACATTTTGTGCACGCTTTGCACGTATTAGTTTCAATTTTTATTATTCAAGCATAACAAGATGGCTTCAGGAACGTTTTCTAGACCATTTTAGTTAAAAAACTGGTAATCTTTTGCGCGCTTTCGCGTAATTATGATCAATATTTGATTATTCAAGCACAACAAAATGGCTGCAGGAACATTTTCTGGACCATTTTAGTTTTGGACCCCATACCGTAGTGGTGAAGACTTACAAATCTACAGCACCCCATGCAAAATATACTTCCAAGGGCCCTGCCTATGGGACAATATATATTAGACACAAAAAAGAAGCGACAATTGCATTTGTTTTACATAAAATCCAAACTGCTGCTCCTTAAATTATCAAGTAGCAAACAATGGTATAGGAATCGGTTCTGAAATGTCAAGGTTTTTCTAACGAAGTACGTTACCACTGGTTTTCCATTTTACAATATTTATATATAACAGATAGGAATCGGTTTCGAAAAGTTTACCAACAACAACAACAACAACAACAACAAACGGGTATTTAGGACGCTATTTACGTATACCATACCAAAGGAAGTAGCCTAAGTTTAACGGTGGTTGAAAATGGACGCGGCAGGCGGCAATAATAAACTGTAGGCCTATAATAAAGGGAATTATCTTTTAGGCTTATGTATTTCCGTGTTTCTTTTACTCTGCTTCTGTGCTGAGTTCATACTCGCGTGAATTGTTCATAATTTAAATTTCCCTCCCAAGAGATATTGCGCGTCTATACAATCTCGCCTCCTTAATCATTGAATATTTTTTGGCATCGATAAAAATCATACGGACAGAGAAATTGGGATAAATTATGAAACATTTATTACACAGAAAATGCTTAAATTTGTCTTCACAATTAAGCAACCGATTGTATTAGTACTTCAAAACTGGAGATTTCCCTCTACCGTAAATGTTTCTGAAAATACTAGGTTTTGAGTTTACAGTTCATTTTACTGCGAGTGATTAAGAAAGTATGGTATAAATCACTCAAGCAGATCAATTCCCCAAAACCAATCAAATATTGCTCCGTAAAAAAATCACAAACAATCGATATCTACTCACTTTGTGATGGAAATTAACAGAGGCAGTGAATAGAGGACATAGCAAAGGACCTGCATATCATTCAACTTGAGCTTTGTGACAAACATGGTCAATGATATATGAGTTTCAAAAGGTAATTTTGGTCAAACTTGGAATCTACCATTTTTGTTCTCACAAAATCAATAACTTCTGTCAGAAACATCAGATTTTTAAAATTCAAATGATTTGAAAGCTGAAGATGCAGATGTTTGAATCAAAAGTACTTTTGCCCAGGTATAATAGCTAAATAAATGCACCTTTCCCTGTATACAAGGTGAGTTAAAAAAAAAAGTGTACTAAAAATAAAGTAGATATCTAAAATATTTCTTACCAAAATATGAAGGCAACAAATGCTTGAATCAATAGCTGAATTATTTACTGTTATCAGCAAAACGAATCACACCATTTCATGGTCCCGTAACCCAGTTATGACTATTTTGGAAAAAGTTAATGCATTTTGAAACCGAACAAAATATTGAGTATTGTACTCAATGGCGCATGATATTTGAGTAGCTAATTAATGAGACAAAACAAACTTGCTCAGATATTATTTTCATACATTAAATGTAAAATAATGACAAAACAATGTTATTAGTTCATGAATTAAGCAGAGCAAAGATAAAATCAGGCTTTTGCGATGATCGGATTAGAATGTGCGCCATTATTCAATGGTGAAATTCAATAGAGCTTGTTAGAAAAATATCACAAATCTTGTTCGGTTTTTAAAATGCACACTTTTATCTAAATGGGCATAAAACAAGTTTTTAACCAACTATAATTCTTTTGAAAGCTAATGAGACAGCCTCTCTGCCAAAATAAATAATTTGAGAAATCTTGTTTTTAGAAATAGAATCCCAAAGTTGAGTACCCTTTTTTGACCCTGTAAGTCATTCTCGGACACCATGTATTTGATCATCAGCATGTGTCTCAAATACTCGTTTTTGAATTTCAGTTCTTTTTTAGTGTTAGATATTGTAACTTTCAAACTGCTACTTGTAAGTGTAAAGAACATTTGGAATTACTGTTTACTGGTATTTGGTTTCAGGTAAGTGGGACAGTTTATTTTGATATATTAAAACACTAGATAAAACAATATATCTTTAGCGCTTCCATATAACTAAAAATAATATTTGCATAACATGTGGATATTATTATCTTAAACTTTAAGTGTATAAAGAACGTATATTTATACTGCTTTTATACTGTTTAATTCTTCTTGGTAAAAAGCAGATTGAGTAATGTTGCACTATTATGAACACATTATATTGCCAAACATGATGATTTTGTCATTTGAATAACATACCTTGCATGCTGACGAAGCCACCACCATCCCAAGTATAAGTGTTACGGCAGCCCACATGATTGAACCGGGCGCCATATTTCTACAGACACATGAGAGAATGGTGTATTTTAAAATTCGAATCAATATCTCCTTTTATAACTTGACATTATATTAGATCACGGAACAGCCATTTTGAATTATCTGACCCCATCTACATCTATGTAAATACGCTAGCTGGGACAAACTGGACTTTTGTATACCATTTTATTGCTGTTCAGAAGATAAAATTAAGTAATAAGTGTTTTATGAGTAGCATAATGATACAAAACACATAAAGATTGCAGATAGTCTAGTCGCAATATTGTGGTGTTGCTGGATAGTGCCAATCAAACTTCATCACGAATATTGCATTTATCGTTAAATTGGTTAAATTTGTAGTAGAATTCCTTTACAAATCTGGTCACACTGTCATTTTGGTAACTTAATTCAATATATCCTTTGGAGTTGTGAATATAAAATAAAGTGATGCAATATCGAACTGAATAAGGTAATGTGTATATAAGTATTTCCTCTTGGTATTTAAAACATTTGATCAAGATTTATCCCAATTTGCGCGAAATGAATGGGTCAGTTTTAAAAAACACTCTGCTTCCTTGTGTACACTTAACTTTTCTGATATGCCAATAAATTAATTACCAGTGATATCTTACCTCGGTTTGGTATTTGACGTGCAAAATCCCCCAAATTCTTGATTCTGTTGATACAGCCTCTGTGAAATTAGTTCATTCGTAGC
>CM069441.1:120267227-120383358 GCA_035610835.1 Ophiura sarsii | reverse complement strand
TATACTTTTGACCAATATTGTATTGAAAAGCCACTTCATTTTCAATAAATATTTTGTTTTTTATCAATGCACGAAAGAAGTTGAGCCTTTTTTTATACTGATATATTCTTGATTTTATAGATCTTTATATGATTTTATAGATATAAACTTTTGACCAATATTGTATTAAAAAGCCATTACTTCATTTTCAATAACTACTTTGTTTTTTATCAATGCACGAAAGAAGTTGGGCATTTTGTATACTGATATATTCTTGATTTTAGTATAGATGGTTTAAAAGCTCCAACAGGGGAGTCTGAGGGGCATGTGCCCCCCTGAGAAATATAATTATTTTTTCAAATTTCTAACTCATTTGGTGCGATCTGGTGTATACTTTTGACCAATATTGTATTGAAAAGCCATCACTTCATTTTCAATAAATATTTGGTTTTTATCAATGCACGAAAGAAGTTGAGCATATACTGATATATTCTTGATTTTAGTATAGATGGTTTAAAAGCTCGAACAGGGTATTCCGAGGGGGGGGTGTGCCCTCCCCCGCCCAGAATTGGATTTTTTTTTTTTTAATTTTCAAACCCATTTGGTGAGATTTGGTGTGTACTTTTGACCAATATTTTATTGAAAGCAATCACTTTATTTCTGATGAATATTGGCTTTTTAAATAGGCAGATAGGCCTATGTCAGAAAGAAGTAAATTAGTTACCTCCAAAAGATGGATTCTAGTCAACGTACGTACGCGTGTGTATCCTGACCAACGTACAATAAACTCCAAACGTTCTTATGTCCCTCGCATGCCTCCCCCGCCCGCCTTTCTTTCTCTTTTTCATTTTTTTTCTCCGTTTTCCCCCTTTTTTTCTTTCTTTTTTTCCTTTTCCCCCTTTCCCCCTCTTTTTTTTGGTAGATGTAAAAAATCAGGGGGGTGGGGTGGGGGTGGGGGGTGGGGGGGGGTGATTACATTGACCACCCCCTCCCCCCAGGTCAAAAAGTGGTGGGGATATATCCCCCCCCCCCCCCCGATTTCCGCCCTTGATTTCCGTGCCACTGAAATTGGTGCCACCACAGTGCCCTTAATCCATATATACTGTATGCCCTAAGAACTCCAAGTACGCCATTTATAACACATGGTGCCCTTGATTATTCAGGTACCCCCATGTACTTTATTAACTTCAAAGTTACTTAAAATTAGCTTTAAATTGGTCCAAAATGTCTGATTTAGAACAAATTAATCTAATTTCAGGAATGTTTACAATAAACGCCAAAAGGCTTGAATTTTCCACCCAAGTGTTTGTCTTGCCCCCCCCCCCCTCTCCAGATTGTTTTATTGTCCCCCACCCCCGTTTTCCCCTTTAAAATGTTGATGGTGGTGCCGCCATTGCCCGTGTGCACAGTACAGTAGGCCTGCGTTCTGAGCGTTTAGTGGGTTCTAGTTCTATAGTCGGTTATTTAGTTTTATCATATCTTGATCCACCAGCTCAAAGCTTCATGATATGACCAGCCATGCCTTGCGCGGCGGTATCGGCAGTGGCGGCACCAGCCTCATAATGTTGGGGGCAAGAATTTTTGAGGGGGGGCATGAAAAAAAATGATGCGCGCGAAACGCGCAAATTTTGTTGTACCATTTTACGCTTAAATGGTCAAATTTGGTTTAATACTAACTAATTTGGTATAAAAATGCGCGCTTGCGCTCAACATTTAGCTGTTTTATGCTAAAATTGGCAACATTTGGTCTAATTGAACTTAATTTAGTAAGAAAATGTGCGCGCAGCGCGAAAAAAAATGCCCTTTTATGCTAAAATTGTCTATTTTTTTCTTATTTTAACAAAATTAAAAAATGTTGGGGGGGCAAACTGGGGGGGGCAAGAATTTTTCTCAACTTTATGCTCAACTTCTTTCGTGCATTGATAAAAAACAAAATAGTTATTGAAAATGAAGTAATGGCTTTTTAATACAATATTGGTCAAAAGTATACACCAGATCGCACCAAATGAGTTTGAAAATTGAAATGTTTTCTACTTCTGAGGGGGGCACATCCCCCCTCAGACACCCCCCCCCCCCCCCCCCCCCCCCCCTGTCCGAGCCTCGGAGTTCGGTGCTGCGCACACCGCATAGATGGCACCAGCTCAAGTTCATATTTTTTTGGCCCACACTTATCATCCCCCCACACCTAACAAGAAATGTCCGCCCCTGGGGTACATGGAGTATCAACGACATTCTCTTGCTGTTTTACAATACCCTCATCCTACGTTTTGATATGACTAACCCACCCGCTATAATAGCTTTGGCACCTATAATACCCGCGCTTTCCATTATAAATTGGATAATAGTACAGGCACATTGGTATGGATATAACGCCGGCACGTGCGGTACCTGGGTTACTAAGGCCACCTGTGAGGGGTTGGGTCTAGCAAACGTGGAGCACTTGGATTAGGAACATGTATTATTTAAGAGCACATTGGGCCTATAAGCTCATGGTGTATTAAGGGCACCATGTCACTTACATAATATTAAGGGCGCCTTAGGTACCTGCATTATTTAAGGACATGTTCTTGATATTTATATAAACATTTATAACGCTTTGAAATTACTCTCCTCTGTCTATTTTGATATGACTGCCCGCTATCTTCGGCACCCGCGTTTAATTTACTTGAATATGATACTCAAAAACGTGTTGTCCTGCGTTTAACTCCTTGAAAAGTGGAAAACCACTCTTTTACATTTAGAGAGTAGGATTAGGCCTATGGGGTACCTGCATTTCAGGTCACATGGGAGGCCTACATCCTGAGGTACCTGGGTATCTGGGTATTAAAAACACAAAGGGTAATAGGCCTACCTGGATTAAGGCACATCACATATACCTGGATTATCAAATGCACCTGCGATATTCAGATTATTGAGGGCCCGTCTGGATTATGTAAAGGACATGTTCTTGATATTGTACCAAATTTTCTTACGCTTTGTTTACTAACCTCCCGTTATCTTCTAGCGGGTTCCGCGCGAAGCGCGGATGCCCGCTAGTATTAATAATTATACGAACAACACGCACGCAGCACAAAGATGATCGCGCCCGAAATTATCACGCTTATGGTTGTGCGCGCTTCACGCAATATACGCAATACGCTGCTTCAATGTGTTCGTTCAATTATAAATCTGACTATAGCCTAGTAGCTTACTCCGATTTGGCGCTCTCAAAATGATGACTTACCTCTCACTTACTCGCGAGGTAACGCTATTCCTCAGTTACTCGCCATTGGTGCACTCGGCCGTATATCGGCCGTATATATGAAGCAGCAAGAAAAGTGAAAATGTTAATGATCTTCCTTCTAATTCACATACTATATGCCTTACCTTCCATGCTTATACGTAGATTTCCGATGACGTCGACTGGATGCAATGCTCTAGTTTGAAAGATTTTATAATAACATACTATGTGTCAGAATCAAATACAAAGACAACCACACGAGTTCCATTAACCTATCTAACAACCACAATTAACTCACTGGAACCATGTACAAGCTATGAGTTTCAGATACAAGCAACGAACAAAGACGCAGACGGCGTGATAAGCCCATCCGTATCCGCAATAACAGACGCAGCTGGTAAGTGAAACATTACTGAACGAAAGCCCGGTGTATATTAATTCGAATCTGGTCTTTCCCTAGAGAGGTCCATATCGGAGCGCTCAGCTAGCTTTCCAAACTCTAGCGAGTGTCATCATCAGACCAAATTATATTTTAACTGTTTGTAATATCACACAATTTTTAAAACGTGGTGTAAATTCATACACGACAAGAGCACATTTCTGAAAGTCAAAACAAACCTCTTCATCATCTTTAAAAAAGTGGTGAGACTCTATACTGAAATAGCAAAACATATCCAAGACCAAAACTTTGTTTTGCTACAGCGTATTTTTGTGAAAAGCTGTAAGTAGCCAATATTAGATATTGATTAGGCCAACAACAAAAAAAGGTGTTTGTTTGTCCATAGAGGGTCCTCAAAAGGTAGGGTCGGTAGGTCGGATTTTTTATTTATTTTTAATATTTTTTAATACGGATATTGTATTTGGGAATATAAATTCGGCATGTATACTGTGAATTAAAGTCCAAACACACACCAAAACACCTCACTTTTTATAAGTTTGCGACATTTTAGTTGCTTTACTCTTCACACTGCTGATTTTGATCTCTTTCTCCTGCTGGGGCAGATTGTCAATTTAAAGTTCCAATACTGTCGCATTGGTTGCAACACTACAAACTCGATCAAATATTATTTTTGTACTGAGTTTGCATTGCGCGCAGATACCGTAGAACGCCGCCGTGAAATAACGTTGTGTTGAAGTTTTGCTAGAAATATATACGTGAAAGTATTGCTAAACCTATTTCCCCGTACTAACTACCCCAAAAATTGTTATATACTATGTTGAAATTAATATTCATGCCGTTGAGCAACATTTTGGGAACAAATATTAACCGTAACTAGATTTTTCATATTTTCTCACACTGCGTTTTTAGTATAAAAATGACATCACTTGCACGTGCGATCACTGATTTTCATTTAGTCCTTTTAATAGTCCCCGCGGGCCGCGGGTGCCAAGTTCATGCAGTAAACATCATGTTACACGGGATTGCGAATTGGGGATGGTGTTGCAAATACCAGATTGACGATATCATACGAAATAAGGAATAAAACGGTCCGTTTGGCCATTCAAATTGCTCAAAAATTTGTTTTAAAAAAATTATCGAAAATAAAAAGTAATACGGTCGGCACCTAGGTACACGGTCGGTCGGACGTGGACAAACAAACAACTTTTTTTTGTTGTTGCCTTATTATCATGATTATGCTACCACTACGTGCACATGTATATCCTTGTGTGTAAAACGAACCATAAAAACAGAACATCTTCAAAACAATAAGTAATATAAAAAATCGTTTTAAGATATATAGTACGAATATATTGTTCGAAATATATGAATTCAAATAATATGAATTACATAATATAATTATTATTAATATGTTGATGATTGATATAAATATTATGTTACTATGTCATGTATAAATGACAAGTGTTACTTAAAATAAAAGCACGAGTGCTCCATGCACTGTGGAAACGAAAGAAGAAAAAAATAAGAAGAAAAAAAATAAGTGATTATATTTCGAACGCTATTGGCTTTTGGGTGTACCCTTAAATCAACAACATATTGTTTACTATATACGTGATTATCGAATTATCGTTCAACAACTACCCCCATGCCTTAAGTACAGTAACAAAGCGTTGTTGATTTGAGTTCAACAAACGCTGCTATGGGCAACCAGTACGCCGATCGAACCGAGTCACGCGGATAGTGCGTTTACGCGTTACGCGATGGGGAAGCCGCAGTTTGTTTTTGTTTTTGGAATGATTGTGCCAACTGTTTTTACCGATAGATGTTTACATTTTAATTTGGTCATTTCAGTTTTACGGTGATTTTTTAAATTGAATGAAATTGTTAATAATGAAGTACAATTAAATTATGTTCTCATTTGCATTGTCTATTTATGAAATGGCGTTCAAATCCCTGGTCGTTGTTGAAAGTGATTGAATAATGTTTTAGCGTATGTGCATCACCAATCGACAACTTGTGTTCTGCGCGTGCTGCGTGTTTATTTCACTCGGGCGTTATCCTTGTGAAATAAACCACGCAGACGCGCGAACACCGTTGTCGATTGGTGATGCACATACGCTGAAACATGATTTAATCCCTAATTCATTACCTCATGAATAATCGCGATAGCTGCGTACCAAGTGCGTTCCAATCAAAATAATCGTTAGATGAGAACGCGCACGCCGAGCGCGGGTTACTAATAATTGCCCGAAAGTACTGCGCCAAAGTGTTCCATTGTTTTGCTCACTGACCGACCAATCAAATTAACGCCTCACGCCCCTAAACTGAATATTCAATGAGTTATGAGGAAACACGATTAAAGCTTACTTCTGATTGGTTGAATGATAAAAATGTTAATGAGGGGATGACCCGACTTGGACTGTTTCAATAACTAAGAAGGGGTGGACAAAATAAACAGAAAACTAATTAATTATTAGCAAGATTATATCGGTACAAATCAACGATTTGGATAAAATATGCATCTTTTTCAGTAATGAATGAGAATAATGACTGCTTAACAACTGTTTTCATGAATTTGTTTTGAAATCCTCGGGTTTTGTTCTGGTCATTCGGAATTGTACAATTCCTCAGACCAGAACAAAAACCTCTGATTTTAAAACAAATTCACGAAAACAGTTGTTACGCAGTCATTATTCTCTAATTATAACCTACATTTGACAAGTGTAGCCTACCTCAGCTTAGTGGAATTGGATTGAACTACCTACCGAACTTTAGCGGACGCCGAACTGATTCATTATTTCCCAAAGTAGTGATAAGTCCTAACTATTTGTAAAGAAACATAGGCGAAGCTAGCGGGAGGAGGGAGAGGTGGTACGTAGGGTCACTTCCACAAAATAAATTAATAGTAAATTTATAAGTGACGTTAACGTCCCCCACCCCCCCCCCCCCCCCCCCCCCCCCCCCCCCCCCCCCCGTCCCACTGGACCATTTTGTGTTAAATTTGGCAATGAGTTTCTATGTTTTATAATTTAAGCTTAAATAAGCACAAAAAGATATTTTTAAAAATTAGGGCTCCCCACCCTAAATTGTTTTGCTTCCGCCGCCACTGTAAAGAAATCATGATTCATTCATGGATTCACGAATCTTCTTTTCGGTGAATAGTAGACACATGACACCAAAACACGGGTCATATGGTTAAAGTATGGCGGTGGTGGGGCCCAGTATATGACATTTACTTTTACGCATCTGATGTCTTTCTACATTGTTCAATCAACAGCGCCACCTGGTAAAGTCTCGTCGCTCAATATCACAACAGTTCCCCCTCTGTCCATCAATATCGAATGGACGGCCCCCTATCACGGCCAGTGTAACGTCACCAGTTACATTGTAAGCTACAACCTTACTTTAATGGACCAGTGTCTCGAAAATAGGAGCTTTATTTCGTCAGTTGTACATGAGACCAGCTTTACTGTGCATGATTTAGAGCCTTACTCAACCTATGAGATAATAGTGCAAGCAAGATCGGGTAGTAAGGGTGGACCTCTGGAATATGGATACTCGGACACTGACGAGACGGGTAAGTATAGGTCTATATACTTTCATAATACTCCCAAAAGATGTGAATGCGCAGATTTCTACTTTTCTCATTCATTTCTTAAAATAAACAAGGGATATGATAAGGATAACTTGTTGCAACTGTAAACATATTCAAAATGCGTTCAGTATGAGCTCTTTCTTTCCCTTTTTTGATATTTTTTTAATGGTTCCCAAGGATACGTTACTTGGTCAAGTGTTATAAAATAACATGGGAAATGCAAATTCTTGAATAATGGGATAATTGAATATTGGTTGAAATTTATCGCCGTTATAAATCAATATTCCCCATCGTTTAGGGACATAATTATTAGGAAAATTATTGAGGCTAAATCTTTCTCCAGAGCTCAAACCAATGGAATATTTGATGTAAAAGTGTGATTTCAAAACCGATCGTTGCTATGTCACCTTGTCCATTGTGTTCTGAACCACGATAAAAATGATCGCCAAACAAATATAGAATTGAAGTGTGAACTAATAGCAAGGTTATAACGTATTTACAACTACATCAAATGATACAATCATCTTGAACCATATTCTAAAGACAAAGTAGTCAAGTGCAATTAATACTTAAGCTTGATCATGTTAATTGTTTGATCCTTATGTACAAAATTTTGAATCACGTCACAAATGCGTCTGCTCGTTTCTATGTTTGCGCATTTGTTTTGTGGTTTGGTGTGTCTTTCCGTGTTTTTATTATTTCATTTGTTAATTTTGCTGATTATTTTGTTTGTTTTTCATTTAGTTCCTGATGGAACTCCAGTCGACTTGACAGTATCGCCTGTGAATAATAATCAGTTATTTTACCAATGGTTTCCCCCAGAATGCGGTCAACGTCATGGCCAGATTGTTCATTATGAATATCAATTTGGAGAAAGTATTATCGATGGTCATTACACATCAGGATCATCTACCTCGATGAATATACTATTTACTGATTTAGCACCCGTCACGTGGTATGACATTCAAGTTCGAGCACACACAACTCAAGGTGCTGGGCCATTCACAGAAATTATCGCCATCAAGACCCCAAAGGCGGGTACGACAAATTTCATTTCATACGCAAAAGCAAAAAGTAAAACCAAAGTAATTAGAATTTGGTAGTATTGGCATTAAGTTGTCTATTTGTTCATCCTTTAGCTTTTTAGGCTACATACCAATAGTTGACCAGTCCATGATTTGCCGACATGACATGTCAATAAACAGGCTTGTCGCACAATTTCGCCCTCTCCGGATTGCCGTACGGACTGGTGAAATACCGAAAGCCAATATAATTGTAGATATCATGCATACTTTTAGATATGAAGAAAGAACATGAAGATTGTCAGATACAGTTTCCAGCGTGCGCTAGTTTGTAGAGAGTTAAATTTGGCCTGGACGCCAAACTTGCACGCATGCAAATATTAGCCTTGTCCAGTCAAAGAGTATTACTTACATAAAGTAAGCTTCAGTCCTGCTTCAATGCTCGTGCACTTTAAACATGATAAAGCAATACAAAACAAAAATGTTTACCGATAGATGTTTACATTTTCAGTTGATGAGAGCAATGCAGTTGTGATCGGAATATCTGTTGGCGTATCGTTGGTTATACTGTTCCAGGCATTACTACTCGCCTATTTCATCAGGTAAGTAGTGATGGAAAAATCAATTAGATACACGAAAGATAACGTTTACTGTAAACGATATTGTGATCTTGATTCTGGATAGTAATTTTATGTCAAATACATCGATGACCTCAAAATGTATGGTAGTTTTGGTAAAACGTATGACTATTTCACCACATATTAATTGAAAAGAATGTAATATTTCGATGATTAGGAAAGTTAAAAATAGTACAATTATGTTCATTATTCTTTGAATCATTCTTTCGTATGATCCTACTGAACTTTCTGTATTATTGTTAATTACCTTTTAGAACAAGACGTAAACCCAATGCAGTACCACAGGATGAGCAGGCAACCCCGGCCAGCCCTAACACAGCATATAACGAAACTGACGAACAAGAAACCAATATCGACCATACTTATTCCGAACCACGTGATTGGCAACCAAAGGGCGGGAAATGTTCCGATTTCGAGGATCTAGATCCGAAAACTACAGAGGAGACACATATCTACCAGGACACCTTTGATTCGGACAAACAACAACTATCGTCTGAAAGCCAAAATGACCAAATGACCAAGAACAACTTTGAAACAAAAGCTTGATTTATTTTTTCACGGCTATTGTCATGGAACAATGATTTGTTTTGTATCAACCTTTGAGTATATGAAACTATATATTTTGTACAATACTGCGTGAACGTTAAATATAGCTTTGCATAAGATAAGTAGAGCTGTTAATGCTACGTTAATTTGAAAATACCAGGGCACTGCCACAAGTTTAACAGAGGAGATACATATCTACCAGGACACCTTTAATTCGGACAAACAACACCAATCGTCTGAAAACCAAAATGACAAAATGACCAAGAAAAACTTTGAAACAACATGCAACTTCCACTTTTGGCACTAATATTTAACCAGAAAGTTAACGCTAACTAAAACTGGTCATTTCCAATCATTTTGAATAGATGAATACTGCCTAGAACAGGTTCGTAATGAGTCATTGCCCATGAGTCTTGAGTGACATTGAGTGACTCAAACTCGGTAATTATGATTCGCATCCCTAAGATCTTTTACGTGTATGACTACTATGAACATCTGCATTGACAGACAAAACAATTAGAGGGCGGTCGTTATAAAGAACACTTACCGTGACTTGAAGTAATGAGTAGGGTGATGTGTTCAATATATATTTTAATGGTCAAGTTAAAAGTTTATTGTAAAAAGAATGCACCTTTGGCTGCAACACATGGTATGACCAAGTTGCGGTAAACTAGTAGTTTGATTTTTCGAATTACAGTGCGGTTGGAACTTATTATACCTTTCCAGGTGCGTAGTTTTAAGCATGATATAGTCAAGTCTTACAGCCCCGCTCAAATGGGAAATGGTGTTTACTTTATGCAGACATGTTTTTCTAGACTGAATACGGTTGTTTGTTGTCATTCCTCGTAATTTACATGCAAAAGGAGTAGTTTAGAATGCGTAAGGTAGTACAGACAATACAATACAAAAGGTAGTGTGCAAAACATTTACTGCAGATATACATAAGGTAATTTATAGAACATTTAATACAGAAAAAGATGTAACGTAGTGTACAAATCATTTACTGTTGGAAATACAAAAGGTAGTGTACAACACATTTACTGTAGAAAATGCAAAAGGTAGTGTACAAAACATTTATCAGCAAGGTTCATCGTTGGACCCATACGGACTTGCACAGCGAGTAAATCGAAGGTGCGGAAGGGGAGAACATCTCCGTACAAGATTTGGCGTGTTTGAATCGGCTTTCCCGCCTCATAGCGCCACGAATTTAGGTGTGTTGTTGTTCGTGTACATTATAGGGTTCACAGAAATTTAAAAGTGATGTCATAATAGGGTCACTAGGGGTCATTGAACTATACAGGTGTAAAATGTAATACATGCTCCGATTTCGACCGGACTTGTTGCATCTTAATTGTGCGCATTTTAATACGCAAAATAAGCCAAGAAACAAAGTCAAATATAATACTGGGGTCAACGGTCAAAAAAGGGTCACTAGGGGTCAAAATGTTGAGTTTGAGTGGATATAGGAATAACATTTTTGCCGTTTTTATAAAGAACATGGAGGTGAAAATTTGAGTGGATATAAAAAAAAACGTTTTGCCGTTTTTATCAAGAACATGGAGGTGAACATTTGAGTGATGTAGAAATTGCTGTTTTGCCGTTTTTATAAAGAGCAAGGATGAAATTGAGTGGATAGGAAAAAAAGTTTTGCCGTTTTTATCAAGAATGGATGTGAACATATTTATGTATAACATTCGGCAGTGATGCCAGGCAAAACCCAATATTGACGAGCAATAAATTGAAGGGATGCCCAAATACACCAAACAAAATAAAAATGGACAGACAAAAAAAAAGCCAAAAGCAACAACGAAAAAGACAACGAAAATGAATAACCAAGGGGGACCAAACAAAATGAGGATGGAGAAGACTGGCTACAAAAGATGGGAGTGAACAAGTGACTTAAAGGAAGCCATGGATTGACATTGGACAATTTTCTCAGGGAGGCAGTTCCAAAGAGTAGGTACATGTGGATAAAAAGATCTCTGAGACAAGGTCAGCCGACAGAAAGGAGGGTACAGAGCACAGGAGTTGAGGTTACGGAGATTTGGCCGGGGATGGGGCTTGTAAGGATTAAGAGATGAGCACAAGTTATGGACAATTTTGTATAGGTGACAGAGAGCGGCGATGTCCCGACGTTTGGATAATAAGGGAAGGTCAGACTTCAAAAGAAGGTCTTTATGGGATGCATTCCATGATTGAAGGATCACCCGACTGGCAAACCTTTGACATGACTCAAGGCGGTTGGTAAGGGATTTGTTGAGGGGGTGCCATGTGGTGCATCCATATTCCAGAATGGGTCGCACAAGGGCCAGATAAAGGATACGGCGAGTACTGATAGGGGCACTGTGGAATGCCCTGTGGATGAAACCAATAGTTCTGCGAGCTCTCTTGCAAATATGATCGACCTGAAGGTTCCACACATAGATTAGAAGTATAAATTGTGCCCCCTGCCCTCTATCGCCCTTAAAAAGTTAATGGGAGTGTCCAACATATTGGATTGACCCCAATGTTATATAACCAGTGATAACCACTTGCCAACAACTAGCAACCGTATGTTAATGAGTTGCTGACGGAGGTATTGATTTTGATAGATTATGTACATGCTAAACAGTCAGTCGTTAGCACACACAAAAAGCGTTCACTGTGAAATGAAATATGCACGATTTCTTGCGGAAGACACGCACTCCGATTGGATGTGCATACTAATTAGTTTAGGAGCGGCTTATTTCAAACCCTTCTCATTTCGTCGTGGTATTGTCTAATTGGCTAAAATTTGAACTGTGGTTTAGAAAACCCATGAACTCCAGGTAATAAAAAAGATAATGGATATAACAATATATTTCTTATATAATAACAGTATTTCCCACCTTTCGATAAACCGGCACAATTACCACATATTATCATCGTGTTTGATAGCAAATTTCTCCCAAAGAAAAAATAACACATTTGTAAAATGTAAACTCGTCAAAGGTTATAAGATTCCCGACATTAACATGTGAAACATCTTCGAAATTATGCAATAATATACTCTGGAGGTAGACGATTACATCCATGAATGAACATTTGCGGAGTAAAAATATACGCCATTTTCCAATACACAGACCAAATCGCTTATTGCAACAAAATTTCGTCAGGCAGGATTCGAACCGGCGCGGGGAGAATCCAATAGATTTATAGTCTATAGCCTTAACCGCTCGGCCATGACTACTCATTGAAACGACCGTCGTGTTCAATAGATAATAAGCCAGTGGTGAACTATCGATTTAATCGACCAAAAATGAGTTATTTGGGGGAATTTTGGGGACTCATGCTTACTTGCTTAATTCGGGTCGTGTCCCCGATCTACGATGTTTCTCCACACTCTTCTGTCGTTCATTGCTGTCTTTATGTTACTCGTCTCCAGTCCAGTATCTTGCTTGAGTAGATCGATAAATGTCAGAGCAGGTCGTCCCGGCTTTCTTTTGCCATGTTTGGGGATCCAGTGCACCAGTTTGGATACTGGCTCCTCACTTCTGTAACAGTGGCCAGCAAACCTTGTTCTTCTCTTCCGGATCTTCTGGCTTATTTTGGGGAGGTCACCATACAGTTGGGTGTTTGGCATATGTTGTTTCCAGTTGACATTGAGTACTACTCGCAGCATTCTGGTGTAGCAGCCATCTAGCTCTTTCTGTAGCTTGGGAGTAATGGTCCAAGCTTCACATCCATATAGCAGAACTGACTCCACCGTTGAGGCAAACAGGCGAAGTTTGAATTTCCGAGATAGAGTTGACTTCCATATTTTGTTCATTTTGCCACACGCTCTCCATGCTGCTGCTTTGCGTTGCTTAATGTCTTTTACCGTACTCTCCATCCAGGCACCAAGATATTTAAAATCTTGAACTTCCTCCAGCTTGTTGCCATCATTTGTCTGTATGGATCCCTTCTGGCTCTGGTTATATGACATAAACTTGGTCTTCTTAGCATTCATTTTGAGACCGACCTTTGCTACTGATGTCTCAACTCTTTGCAGCAGATCTTGTGCTTGATGAAATTTCTCTGACAACAATGCAATGTCATCGGCGAAGTCAAAGTCTGTCACCACCTCTGGCCCGATCCGCCTACTTCTACGCCTGTCAAGATGAAAACCAAGCTCTTCTTCTCTCCCCTCTATGGCTATCCTCAGGGCAAAGTCCAGCACAATCACAAACAGCCTTTCTGAAATCAATGTAGGTGATTACTGCTGCTAGGTTATTGGCTTTAACTCCTTCTATGAGCCTCCTTCTACCAGTGACTTTTTAGCTTTGTCATATTCTTCCTGGTCGAAAAGCCCGGTTTTAATTTTCAGATCTTCTAGGATTGGTGTGATTTCCTCATCCTCATACTGATGTCTGGTGGGCTTCCCAGAAGGTTTTTGAAGTGGTTATACCAGTTTGTGACCCGATCTTTCTGAGTTTCTCCCTCCAGCTGTCCTTTGGTGGATGCTTTTCTACCAGTGATCTCATTGATAAGCCTCCAGCTTAAAGCATGCTGCAATTGGAATGTGCTGCTTCTACTTCCTTGATTTTGCTGTTCAGGTCTTCTACTATGGCTAGATTGTAGGCTTCATCAAGACCTTGCTTTGCCTTCCTGTACTCAACTCTCTTCCCCTCAGTGACGTCCTGTTGATAGAGATTATATGTGTCTTTGATTTGATCTCTTGCCGCAACTACCCTTGGATCGCTGGAGAAACGTGTTTTATGAGACCTTTTCCTGACTGGTATGATCTTCTCTGCTGCTTCATTATTTGCTTTGATAAATCTGTCATACTTGTCAGTGGCTGTTTCTTCCTCATCCTCTAGGACTTTAAACCTATTGCGTACTTCAACTGCATATTTCACTTGTAAGCTCCCGTCAGAACTCAGGGTTTTCCAGTCATATGGCTTCTTTCTTGGCGTTGTATTACTTTTACTTTTCCTCAGGCTCAGCCTCATCTTAGCTGACACAATTCTGTGATCAGAGCCCACACTGGCAAAGGTGTTGTATGCTTCGGCATTCATGACACTATTCCTCCACTTACTCCTTACAAGAATATAGTCTAGCTGGTACTGGTTTCCACCTGGGCTTGTATATGTCCACAGTTTTCCTTTTCTCTTTTGAAACTGTGTGTTTGCAATGATAAGGTTTTTCTCAGTGGCTAGATCCTTCAAGTGCTTTCCATTTCTATTGGTTTCCTCGTGGTAAGTAAACTTGGCGTCCTCTGCTCCTATCCGGCCATTAAAGTCGCCAACTACTATCAGGACGTTGTGCGCTGGGATAGAGTCAATTGCCCTCCTCAGGTGGTCAAAGTGGCTCTCAATGATATCATCGTCTGCTACATTTGTGGGACAGTAGTTAACTATTATTGATGTTGCAGGGTTGCCCTGGAAGCTAGTGACTAGTATTCTGTCAGTATGTGCCTTGGCACTTGCAAGCGAACTTTTGGCTAGAGTGTTCAATAATATGCCAACTCCACCGACTGCTGCTCCTGCACTGTTTCTGGTTGCTGATGTTGTGATAAGCGTCTTTCCGAGGATGCTCTAGTATCTAACTGGTTCGTCATGTACAATGCGGTGCTCCTGAATACCCAGCACTTCGATGTTGTAGTCAATGAAGTTAGAAACAAGCTCCTCTCTGCACTGCTGTACTCTTATTGTTCTGACATTCATAGTAGATACTGTAGTAACATTCTTACATTTAATAAGGTTTCTCCTCATGCAGGCACCGTATTCAGGATTGCCCCTTCCAGAAGGATTTAAGGACACGCCGTCATGGGATTTTTGTAAATTAATGTCTGCACCAGGAGATGTTGATTTAGTAGGGACTTTAACCCTAGTGTCGTGTAGTTGTAACATCATAGATTTTCTGTTGCTAAATAATACTGTGGCCGCAAATCCTACAGTATGGTTTGTAATCAAAGTTGTCCTTC
Organism: Ophiura sarsii; assembly: GCA_035610835.1. Lineage (NCBI taxonomy): Eukaryota > Metazoa > Echinodermata > Ophiuroidea > Amphilepidida > Ophiuridae > Ophiura > Ophiura sarsii. The sequence continues at coordinate 120,368,035 of CM069441.1, read as the reverse complement.
TTCTAGAATACTTGCCGGCCAAGGCTATTGAGTATATTCTCCCCGTGTCTCAGTGATTAAGATTGAAACATAATTAAGCAAAGTTCAATAGATCTTCAAACTACTCCAATAGTCCTAGATCTATTGACCATTGTGGTTTTTGTTCAGGTATACCTTCCTTAGCTATTTTACCCATAGCTGGGTGGTTTATGTTCAGGTTTTCCTTCCTTCACTCATATGTTATTTGAAATAAAAATAACAATAATGATCGAGCATCTAATGTAACAGAATGAACTACGAGAATCTACGAGAATCTACAAGATCCTCATAACAGAAAGAGCTCATCTCTCTCATTAGTGATCGCGCTAACGACTGACTGTCATTTAACTAAAAAAAGTGATGTTTTGAAGAACTCAGGATTTTGTTAGGGGGGGGGGCGTATTTTTTGAAAAGGTACATTGGTACCAAAAAACTCGTAAAAGGTGGGGGGGGGGGGGGGTTAGGACATATTTTAGTCCAAAACGGTCCGAAAAAATGCTTTGAAAGGGGGATTTTTGAAAAATAGTGGGGGGTGGAGGTGGGGCGTTTTCACAAAAAAAGGAACATTAGTACAAAAAAAAGTACATTGGTACAAAAAAGGTACATTCAATCCTGCTGCTTAGCAGACTAAATATGCGCGCCAACTACAAATACATGGAGTGCATAGGAATGTACATGCCCCTATAGTTTACCGTGAGACTGTGCATAGCTGTACATTGCTGTACATCCCTTACTAAAGGTCAAATGTAAAGGTATACCTTTTTTTACTTTTTTAACACATTATTTGGCTGGTAAATACCACATATTTGATATCAATGGAAAGCTTGAAACACATTTTATCAGCTACAATAACTTATTCTGTGATTAAAACTACTCTCTTTGAGAAATGCCATCTGCAAGTACGAAGTTTCACGTATTTCGCATGACATCGGTGTTCCCCACCTTACTGACCTTTTAAAAGGTATGCTATCCCCAAAGTATGCCAGCTAGCCGGTAGTCTTAGTCCCACTCTTCAAAGTGTTATGCATTTTATGGATGAAATGTCCGGCATTTTTTCATAAAAAAGCCACCAAGAAATTGTATGTTTTCCCATAGCGTTACACTCAAATTACCCGGATGTGGCAATCAACGGTAACATTATTACCATTTCTCGACTATTGAGGGCAGTGCGTATAACTATAGGAAAAACATAAGAACGTAACCTATGTGTCCAGGAAAGATTATCACTAATCCAGATCCCCAGGAATTTAGCAGATGAAACCCGCTCAATTGGTTGATTGTTGAGATACAGAGTCATGTCAGGAAAGAGGTTCTTCTTGGTAGTGATAACCATGGATTTGGTTTTAGCAGCGTCAGCAGTAAGCTGATTACTGTTGAACAAGTCATGGATGACATTGATATCAGCTTGAAAGTCAGAAAAATCGGAGGATTGGGAAAGAGGTTTGTAAAGAGTGGTGTCGTCGGCATACAGGACCAGCAAACTGTTTGAAGAGAAATTGGAGAGACAGAGGTCATTCACATAAGTGAGAAAAAGAAGTGGCCCCAGGACAGAGCCATGGGGGACGCCGGAGAGGACAGGAACTGGGTGAGAGTTTATGCCATGAATCGCTACCAACTGAGATCTGTCAGAGAGGTAGGATCTGAACCATGATCAATGCAAAGGACCAGTTAACCCAACAGCCCTCAGCTTGAGCAGGAGAGGACCATGATGAACACGGTCAAATGCTTTGGACAGGTCAAACAGGGCCATAGCGACACTCTTGCGGCGATCCTCGAGATACCCATACCAATCATGAAGAGCAGTAGTGAGGGCATCGGTGGTAGACGATTTGGGCAAGAAACCAAATTGCCGTTTCGTGAGAATACCATTGATGTTGAGATGCTGAAGGACATTTAAGTAAATATAGAAATAACTGTTTTGCTGTTTTCTGAAAATGATTTGTAGAATATACAAATAACCGTTTTGCCGTTTTTATCAAGAATGGATGTGAACATTTGAGTGGATATCAAAATAACCTTTTTGTCGTTTTTATCAAGAATGGATGTGAACATTTGAGTGGATATCAAAATAACAGTTTTACCGTTTTTATCAAGAATGGGTGTGAACATTTGAGTGGATTTAGAAATAACCGTTTTGCCGTTGTTATAATGAACATGGAGGTGAAAAGTTGAGTGGATATCAAAATGCCGTTTTGCCGTTTTTATCAAGAACATGGAAGTGAATGTTTGAGTGATATGAAAATAACCGTTTTGAGTGGATATAAAAAAAACTAGTGTTGCCATTTTTAAAAGTAGAAAATGTGTTAGCATTGTTATAGTGAACCCCCTATTGTTCTAATAGGATTTTGTCAATTTGGCGTGACTGGTAGTACCTGATGAATCGTGAAACATCTTCCCTATATCCTGACTTATATGTTCCTAATTACTTCAAAATCGGACAACGTAACAAAATCAATTTTTGGTGAAAATGCCGAAATTGCCCCTAAATCATCTTACGATACTTTTCTAAGAACGGTTTTTTATTTTGTCATAAAAAGATATAGAGTTTTGAAATTGTTGACCAAAAAGTGCCAATATTTTGATTTGTTTACCTCAAAATGCATTTTTTACCTTTTTTGGTCAAAAAATTTAAAAAAACTTAACATTTTTATGTGACTAGAGAAGGGTCTTTTCATTACTAGATGCAATTTGGGCAGTATTTACCAAAAACTGATTCTGTTACGTTGTCCGAGAAAAAATGGAGCCAAAAAAATGATTTTTGTTGTTGTTGTTGGTCAAAATGTTAAAAACATTTTAGTAAAATTTGATACCAAAATCGGATTCTCTGACTCATTTCTTTTCCAAAAATGTATACTTTTATATGCATCACATTAATATTTCAAAGGTTACAGCGCTTGATAAATGTAATATTATTTATGTATTAGAATACTATGCTACTAATAGAACACTTGACTTACCATTATTTTCTGAACAGCAAAACAATGGTATCAAAAGTCCAATTCGCCCAGCTAGTGTATCACCATGCGGATTTATATAGATGTTGACGGGGTCAGATAATTCAAAATCCGTTCCGTTAAGAAGGAAATAGTTTTTCGAATTTTAAAATACATCATTCTCTTTGTGTCTGTAGAAGTATGGCGCCCGGCTCAATCATGTGGGCTGCCGTGACAATCCTACTTGGGATGGTAGTGGCTTCGTCAGGCTGGCAAGGTACGTTATTCACATTGGAATGTATTCTTTTATTCAACTCAAGAGTAAACACCAACAATGTAATTATGTTTTGAATAGCCCTTATGAAAATAACAAAATCAAGTAATAATGTTTGACAATATAATGTGTTCATTATAATGTTACATACTAAATCTACATGTACTTTTAACCATAATTATTCTAAGTTCTAATATGTTGTTTAATCGGCTTAAAAGAAAATAACAGGATGGAAACCGCATAAAGAAATATTCTTTACACTTAAAAGTAGCAGTTAAAAGAAAATACTATTCCACATGTTATCCAAATAGTATTTTCAGTTATATCGGAAGCGCTAAAGATTGTATCTACATATACTGTTTTAACATATCAAAATACAAATAAAATACCAGTAAACAGTAGGCTTTTTGCATATGTTCTTTACACTTAGCAGCAGTTTGAAGGTTACAATATCTAACACTGTGATTTAATACAAGAACTATTATTTTGAGTCACATACATTATTGTGATATAGTTTATGAACAAATATAGATATTATAATAGTTTGCCTGAAATCAAATACGGTACTTATCATAGACATGATATATATAATATTGACATTGGAGGGTATCAGTTTGAAACAATATAAACATACCGTATTATTTAATAGGCACAACTTGACTTTAGACATTGAAACAGGAATAATTATAATAATAATCATTTACATCCAATCTAATTTGTCATTCTGCCATTGGTTTTCAGGTTTTTGTGTTACTGCTTTCACTGTATTTTACATTGTTTGCTTTTTCTGGTTTTTGTTTTTTTCCACACGCGCTGCGTTCTTGATGTAGTGGCGCTATACAAATGCATTTATGTTATGTTATGTTATGTTATAATAATAATAATAATAATAATAATAATAATGCTATTATCTAACTCATGAATTGATAAACAACCCTGTTTTTCTAAAACTGGTATTTTTAGAGGCATTGGTCATTTTTAAGATAGCGTGTTTATTATATTAGAACAGTTTTCCAAATTATTTAGATATTCTTTGCGCTATAGCGGGAAAAAGAAGTTTAATTCAAAACCTGATATTTTCAGAAACATATTAAAGGTATAGGGAAAGCTTCAGTTTTGAAGTGTTGATACATTGGATAGGCTAAGTGTGACGGAAAGATTTCAAAACGATTTCAAAAAGAATTTTCTGTGTACATTTTTCATCATTGATCCCAATTTCTCTGTCTATGATTTTTATCGATGCAAAGAAATACCGTATTCAATGATTGGCAGGGGGTTCACAAGTGCTACCGCAAGCATATAACGGACATCAAATGCAGCGCCCACTAGCGATCAGCTGAACAATAGGAGTCGAACCACGGCTAAACATCAATGGTCGCTTGCCCTGATGTCAATTGTCTAAAGCGAACTATTGGGAGTCAATATATTAGAAAATTGACAAATCAAATTTGTTGTGTAATGGTATGGGTGTAATGAATATTAGCCAAACCACTATTATGGATGAGATGAGAGCCAAATGCCATTCCCCTGCAACATAGCAGATCGATACAGATGATTGAAAATTAACGTGTCGCAAAAAATTCAAAAATTCAACAAAAATTTAAAATGTTTGCAACTTTCATTTCAAGATTTCTCTGTAATTTGTGCATTAAAGAGAATGATTTCGTCCATAATACTTATTTATACATCAAGGAATATTTTGATAGCTTACTTATTGAAATTGATTCTATAAATCGTCTAATATCAATGCTCCCGTAAGTCCCAAAATATAAATAATTAAGTTGTCCCCGGTCAGTCCTTATATTTGGTCATATCCAAAACATTTTTAGTGAGTTCACACGCTCACTAGGGGGGGGGGGGGGGTGGGGTACCGCGCCATTTTGTCCCGAAGCAATGGTCATGACGTCATATTTTGGTCGATTTTCTGAACTTTTGTATTGGATTTACGTGCAAAATGTATGCCCTTGGCAGCATACTTTCCCGGGTGTGTGGGTGCACTTTAAATTTCAGATGTTCTAAAATGGACGGATATCTAACCAATTTGATAAAAAAACACGATCCACACACCCCAGAATTGCAAAAAATGCATAAAACAAGTCCACTTTTTTATGCCTTTGAACAGAGTGGCGGCCGGGATTGTAGAATTTAACACAGTGCATTAACCCATGACCCATGATATAAATAAATCATTTGCGACGAAGTTTCTCAATCAGCACGGTTAGTGTAGTGGATAGAAAGTCGACATGAGGAGCGAAAGATTGTGGGTTCGAGCCCCATTAGGAGCACTTTTTGTTTTATATGCTGGATTTGCTTAGCATCATCTGTATGCTTGCCCACGCGGACACCACACTGCTGGCGTTTACCGTATCAGTTACGCCATTTTTTTTCTCGAAAATGTCAAAAAAAATTACCGTTCTTTTAAAAATAAGAATTATAATCAAATTACAAACACATTTTGTGCGAGAGCAACACACACATTTGGCAAAAATGACACAATAAAAATCCGTTCGGTTTAAATAAATGGACATGGTTAAATAATAAAACTATCACAATTACAGTCGTGGATCTCTGTGGCGTGCGTAGGTTGGCCATGTCGTTGGCAATCGGAAATCACGGGTCCGAATATTCCTTTTATTTTTCTATTTTTTAAACTTGATGGTAGATTAATGTAACACCATTGTTATGTCAATTTTTATCAATTATAAATGCCGCCCATGCGTTTATAGTTTTCTTTTTATTTATTTATCTATCATAAATGTATCCTTGATTTATTTAACTTTGTATCTAAACAATTAAAATGCGTAAACAATTATATTATTGCTCGATAAATAGAGTGATTTAACTTGAGTTCAGTTTGATAATATGATAGCAAAACTTGTTGTAAAACCATTTTACCAGTGTGTCCAACAATTTCTCCTTTGCACACTTTGGTAATACATTCAGAGATGTCACTTTTAGCTTGTTATAGCTAGGCTCAATTATAAGCAAGTTTGCGACCTCTATGATTTTAGGCTGGTAACACAATCCCACAGTGCATTTCGTTAAAACAGTGTAAATTATTTTTCCACGATACGTATCACGTGATAACCACGATCGATTTCGCAAAATATTGCAAAATGGCGCGGTACCCCAGCCCCCCCTACACGCTCACCATAGGCCCATGAACAATGATGTCAATAAAGAAACAAACTAATACAACAACAAAGAGTTTCAACACATTTCCCAATCGACACACTGCCCATCAACGGCTAATTATCGGTGTTTGAACCACGTCATCTTAGCATATCACACGCTACTACACATGAATGCCTTCATTGCACACTGATCTATCTGCAGTCAAATCCGGCGCCACTACTGCACTGATACAATACAGATATACATGTATGTTCATCGGTTAAGCATGAGCGGGTAATTTGACTATGAATAGGGTTGCGAGGTTTTAGAACTGACGGAAAGTAAGATAGGGAGGTCGAGGACAACCAAACAATATTTTATTATTGGCCTTCTGGTATTTGGAAAATTTAGTCATGAATGATTAGTTCAATAGTTAAATGCGGTCACTTGGAGGCGCTGTATATAATGTCCCTAGTGTACCACTTGTGGGTTGTAGGCGCGCCATTTCTTTAAGAGGGAAATTTAAAACGATTCAATTCAAAAAGTAATCAATTGCCGTGCCTACGATGCTTCAAATGCACACATTTCAATACAAAGCGAAAGTTGCAAGTTTCGTGCAGAGTTTTTTACTTCCCAGAAATGTTTTCCCAACCCGGAAGTATTTAAATTCGGCTCATCGGGTAATTTTATCGCCAGAAAATTGTTAAAAAGCTTATGAAAAAAGCTTTAAACAACGGTGACTTTTGGACGCGCGCGGGCAACAGTAAACTCACACTTGACTGTAAGGGGCCTAAAAATATTTACAAAATCATAAAAAAAGCGTTTTGTCCAACATGAATTCATGTATCCGCAAACATGCACATATAATTTCAGGGCATTGTAAAGAAATATGAAGATTCATGACTCTAAAATAACATGACTTTAATTTAAAATAGACTTCTCTGTGAATTCAATGGGCAGGATGGACGCAAACTCTTGACAAGGTGGACTGTGTTGGTACTTTCACTAAAGGGTCATTAATTAGGCTATTCTTCTGTTTAGTGAACTAAAGATTGAAACATTTTTCCATAATCACCAAAACTTCACCATAACCTGGCCCCAGTTACTCTGACGACCATCACCCTTGATCATGTTATTTCTTTGAACCATGGACTCATGGATTTTCATTTTGAAAAAAAAAATTAAAAAGCAGCTCATTATTCTAAAAATATAATCACACAAATAAAAAAATAAAAAAATCCTGTTCTATGGGCCTAACCCATATTTTGGAAATTGGTTTAAATTAAGTTTTACATACATTTTAGGGCTTGTCAATATATTTTTTCAAGATGGAAAAGAACAAAAAAGCTAACCGATCCAACCAACTGTTGGGCATATTTTGTTGGCGCCTTAATCTTCAGTTGTAAAATGAATTCATATTATAATATAAAAAAGGACATTTTGTGATGGGAAGTGCTGTAAAACCCGGGGGAAATATTTGGCCATTGTGGGAAGACCTTTGAACATGTTAAACGAGATTTAGCGGAAAACTGATACCAGAATTTCTAAAGGACCCGACGTGTAGTTTTAGATTTTCCCCAAATAGACCTATTTGAAACCCATCTAACTATTATGTAGCCATATTTGGATACATAATAGTTAGATCTAGATTTGCTTTTATGTATGTATATAATACAACATTACAATTTTCTAATAAGAATCATACATGCTACCGGGCATATTTTCCTACCAGTATGTCTTGCTTCGTTTCCTTCCACGAGTCAAGGCTATACCAGGCCCGTAAGAAGGGGGGCGATGGTGGCGATCGCCCCCCCCCCCCCCCCTTTGAAAATCTTCCCCGGAAAATGTGTACACAGATGAAAAGATTTCGCGCGCTACGCGCGCATTTGTCTTCCCAAAATGCAATATTCTTTGCTACAAGCTTGTTTAGAGCCAAAATGTACCTCGATCGTGCCAAAAATAAATGTAAAATCGAAAATTTTCGCGCGCTACGCGCGCATATTTGACTCACATTTTTTTTGTTGTTCAAAACGCCCCCCCCCCTTTGAAAAAAGGGTATTACGGGCCTGTATACCTAATTGCTATCAATTGTTAGGTACTCCTACTTTTTAATTCGTATACCAACACTTCCCACAGTCCACCACCCTTCCATTTCTTAATCACTGCTCATTCTGCTATGAAAACACTAGCCATATTATAATACGCCTTCCAGGCTACCATTATTATTTATTTGAGTCGCCATTTCCTTTTTAAAGGATTTTTTTATTATAACAAACAAGAAGAGTGTTAAAAACACAATCCTGGGCTAGAGGGGTTTAAGTTTGAATGCAAGCAGAAATAAATGAAGAGTAGCATAAAGCAAATGTGTCATAACAAAACATGCACTTTCAGTCATAGCATAGATCCTTGAGAAGAAAAGATCTACGGCCATAGTTATACTGTACATGATTGTTTACATGAACAACCCCCCCCCCCCCCCCCCCCCCCCCCCCCCCCCCCCACTGAACATTTGAGTTAAAGGTCCCAAATAGGAATATTTTGTATCTAATTTAGAATAGACTAAGACCTGTCACATCAAAGTCAACCGGGGCAAAAACAACTAATTAAGTAATGGATAATTAATTATGATTCATTAATGATTAATTAAGTATCAATAATCAATGATCAATAATTGATTATTCATTGATGAATTTATTAATTTCTGGATTAATATTAATTAATGTCATTAAAGAAATGTATTTATTTATTTATTTATTAAAGTTAATTAACAATTGTATTTATTGATAAACGTAATGATTAATTAATTAATATGTTTATTATTCAATGTATTAAGTTAATTCTTAATATGAATAAATACATACATGGCCATGTGTTTTGAACTCGCCCACCCTTCCCGTTGCATGTCCAGATTTTTACATTTTACACCATCTGAGATTCGAAATAGCATATCGCAATAATAACTAGTTGTTCTACCCCATAAAAAGTATATATTTTCTGAACGGTAATCTCACAAGGAATCTAAATATGCGATTGGAATTTGCATAGGACCTAATGGTAACATGTTGTGATTAAGAATGTTCAAAAAATATCGATTTTTTTTCATATTTTGATTAAAGCTCAATATTTTTTTTATTCCTATCCCAATCATCATTTTACTGTGCATATTAGTTCCTCATGCAATTTACCCATCAGAACATAATGATTGTTAAGTGTAACTTGTTGAAATATACTATATCGGGAAGTAAATGAGCACAAACGTTTACATTTCAAATTTATTAGAGTTTACACATATATTTTTTTGGCTATTCATCCTATCCTATTTTAAGCAAGATTTCTTAATTCCCCTATTCGAGAGCTTTCCAAAAATGTATAATTTTGCTATAATCGGTTGAATAATTTTGTTGTTATAGTCATGTATGTAAAACCGATGAATTAGGGCAAGTTTACTGTGTAGTGAATAGGGGAAAAGCCAAAGACAATGCAATCGATTCGTGATTACAACTGTTACGTAAGAGTTGACACGTTTGTTGAAACAGAAACTTATAGAATATAAAACAATCGATAAAATGAGAGCAAAATCATGGTTGTACCATACAGAAATGAGGAGTTATTGTAATTTGAACGTAGAATTGGTAACATTTTCTATATTCCCCATAGAGATTGTACACGACGCCACCGCCACCGCCGCCACCGCCGCCACCGCCACCGCCGCCACCCCTGACTTTCGAAGTATAATCAATCATATCTCAGCCAAACAGTTATAGAAATACTTGATTTATTCACACGGTGTAGCTAGATAAATAAGCTTTCAAATGACACCTAAACCATAGCTCTACCACATATAGTTGTTGAGTTAATAGAGAGAGATGGATGATTCGTCACCAAAAATGCAACGCCGCCACCCTTTTTGGGTGGTCAGTTCAAAACACATGGCCACATACATTTCATGAATTTATGAACTTCTAGAAAACCAACTGCACTGATGAAAGTGATACATTGTATTGCATTTGGTATACACCCTATCACCCGTAGCAGGCTACATGTCGTAGTTGACAACCAGGCCAGGATTGGAGTATGATAAAACTGTCACCATGAAAGTAACAGATCCTGTCTGCTACTTTCATGCTGTCACCAAGATTCAATTAGAAACTAAAAGCTCACATGACCCGTTGACCCCCAGATGTGAGTAAATTGTTCATTGCATGATATGGTATATGACTACAAAATTGTCAAAAGACTGCGTAGGGATAATTGGAAATAGTTATAATCAGCTGTTATGAGTGGTTGACAGGGTTGTGTGTTTATATAGCATGTATAGTGAGGGTGAAATTTGTCAGCAAATGAAATCAAGGGTATTTGATGGTTCTGGATGGCCTTATTTAACACTATACTTAGAGTACCAATTGCAATATATCCATGATGTGACTTGCTAGAAAATAAGTTGATCTCTGCAACGGGAGTACTGAACTTGTACCAGTACAGATTTGTTTCATTATCTGATGTAGTATTATACTCTGCCGAGAAAAATAGGCTAGTATCAAATTTCTTCTATCAGATGGTAGATAGAACTGGTGATGATGGTACACCATCTGAGAGCAACGAGACTAGACGCGGCCACGCAGTTGGTAGCATGAATAATGAACCAAGTTGATTACCACGTGGTGTTGACTCGGTTTCCTGATATGGCAAACGAAATATTGACAGTTCTCGCTTCAGTAATTGTCTAATCGCGTGTGAGTGCGCTATATTTTTGTTTGTATGCGCAGAATTACGCGCAGTAAGCGAGATGCCTAGCCCTGATTGAAACCCAATTTTAGTGCAAGATTTGTTTTGGAAGTTGTGGTCGATTAAACAATCATAAAATCAACAATATCCACTCGATTTTTATGAATGAGGTATCAAACTAATTTGCTCATGAAATGTTTATCTCAGATTGTTCGTATCGATTATTGATTTTAGATTAGACAACATCAAAACACCTGGTCAGGGACTTTTTGTGTTAGGTGTATACCATGTGCATGCATTACATTTTGCGAAATACTAACCTTTGTCATAATATGAATCTGCATAATTTTTCGGTTTTTTTTCTAAGTGCTAATTGTTTTAATTTTTATTCAGATTTTTTATAGTCTTCTTAGCAAACGATATACTGAACATGATACATGTAAGTAAACGGAAATGTCACAGTAATACAACAACAAAAACGTGACCCACCTCCGCAGGGGCGGACTGGGACCTGAAAGCGGCCGAGGCAAAATTATTAAAGCGGCCCTTTTTGACCATGTCAGGCAGAAGTATGTCGTCCCGGTAGTAAATTTTCGTAAAAGGTTGCCCCAATTTTTTTCCCAGTCAGTAACCTCGTGAAATTCACGTAAGTGGGGTGGGGGGGGGGGGGGGGGGGGGGGGGGGGTCAAAAAAATTCGCACGGTCACAAAATTTCGCACGGTCACAAAATTTCGCACAGTCACACATTTTCACACGGCCGCAAAATTTGAGTAACCGGCCCTGAGAGGCCCAAAACCAAGCGGCCCATGTGGCGATCGCCACAACGCCACAGTGGCCAGTCCGCCCCTGCACCTCCGCCAGTCCACCATTTATACATCCTCAGATTAGCTCCTAATTTTCTTTTTCCACAGTCGATCCCGATTGTGGAAAGCAAGCTGTTGAGTTGGATCCAGAATCAGAGATCGTCGGAGGCAGAGACGCCCAGGAGGGTGAATGGCCATGGCATGCCGCCCTGCTTGTAGATGAAAACGATGTAAGATGCGGTGTAACAATATTCACAATGGAATGGGTTGCAACCTCCGCACGCTGCATGTAAGTATTGGAATTGTCTAAACATGCTACAGGCACAGGCAGCATGAACAGTGTTGAAAGTTAGCGCAGTGCAGCGCGCTAGTTCCTAGTTTTGGAGTACAACTCGTCGACAATAACCATGTTTACTTTAACATGAAAAGTGTACTTTAGGTCCCAGATTCTTGACTGTACTAGTATCGTCCGATACTGGAACACCCAGTATAGTCCGATACTGGTACAAAGTGGGACCTAAAGTACACTTTATCCCCTTTTCACCTTCATGCTGCTCAAAGGAACATTCAGGGGAGTATTTAGGGTCAATCAAATATGCATTGGTTGCAATGGCGCATGACCTTGATGTGTGCATTGAACCATGAATATATTAAAAATCGCATCCAAATTACATCATCTTCTGAAAAAATGAAAGAAAACGACTGATAATTAAGTGTACGTGACAAGTTTTGTAAACCGACCCCTTTTGCTACCATTTATTTACAGTTTACACAGTGAAATGATCAATGTCAAGGTATCAATTGTCAAATTGTTCCTACTATTATAAGCAATGAATCTCCTGATATCAAGGTGGCAAATGAAATGGCAGATATGAATACCAACATCACCTGTTAAAGACCAAAAATGTAAAATCTTGTATGAATGGCAGTATCACGATGAATTACCGATACAAAAATGCATATTGCTAGTGACTCACACTCCATCATACTATAATAAAGAGTCATGCCTTAACGGTCAGTGCCTCTATGTACCATTTAAGAGAGGGTTGTGATTCATTGGTCCTCAGATCAACCCTTTTTTTTTAACCAGTGATACATTACCATACCATTATACTATAACCAGATTTTAAAATTCCTAACATTTTTTATTCTGTCCCAGTAAAACGATCACTACCTTGCCCATAAGAATAACTATGCGCACGGATTTACGGAGGTGCAAAAGTGGCTGAAAATTGTAAAATTTGACCTTTGACCTTGATTATCTCCGTGCGCCAACGAGATCCCAACCATTTTTACTTTTGAATTTGTTAAAGGCTATGAGTTTTTCCATATGAACAACGAGTGTGATTTCTTTTTCAAATAATAAGGGCTTGAAACTGCATGAGGGCGCTGTTTGTCAAGGGTTCAAAGTCAGCGTAATGTAACGCGCCAACGAGATCCCAACGATTTTTCTTTCTTTTTTTCCTTTCATTGGGATGTGCTTGGCGCGCATTCTTATGGGAAACGTAGTATTCGTTTTACTGGGATTTGTTCTTGAAATTTCGATGATATTTTTACGACCGAACCGAAGTGTTATGAGGTGTTGTGGCTATAGTATAATGGTATGGTAATGTATTACTGGGTGTGTTTTTTATTTGATCTGAGGACCCTTGACTCACCCACCACATGGTGCGCTTTTAGAGGCACTGACTGTTAAATGAGCAAATCTCATTGGAATTATGAAAATGGGGTCAACTTACAAAACTTGTCACATTTTGCTTATTTTTCTGTGGAGTTCTTATTTTTCAGAGGATGAAGTAATTTATATACACTCAACAAACACTAACATCAATTTTACCCTGTTATACGTTAGCATACGGTGGAATATAATATATATCATACTTTAAATCGTGTCATCATTAAGAGAATGTATTTGGTCATGTGTTTTAAGCTCGCCTCCTTTCGCGTTACACACGGATTTTGGCTTTCGCGACATGATTTTAACTTTACACATTTATATTTGCTTGTATACCCCCCTGAGGTAGTAAAAGTATACATTTTCTACGACCAAGAACTAAAATGGTATGATCAGAAATGTTCGGAAAATATCAGAGTTTTTTCATTTTTAGTTTGAGATCCATATATTTTTTTATACCTACCCCTATCATTATTTTTTTTACATATTTGAATTCCTCATGAAATTACCCATTAGATGATATATAATTGTCAAAGTTACTACGCCGGTATGGTAATTATACCGGCTAGTGAATATCTCCAATTTTTATTTTATATATTTTTTAGAATTTTCAGACATATTTGTTTAAGGATGAACCCTTCGATGATATAAACTGCATTTCTGAATTCCTCTAGTTACAAGCTTTCCAAAAATGTATACTTTTGCTATCATTGGTTGAAAACTTTTTCTGTTATAGTCATTTTTATAAATCCGGTAAATTGAGGCTGATTATTCATGTTGACTGTGTAGCGAATAGGAAGAAAGCTGATGATCATTGTCTTATCCATTATTAATTAGTTGTTAATAATAGTTGACAAGTCTGTTGAACCACATACTTAAAGACTACTAAATATCCTTTGAAATGGGACCAAAATTGTGTTTGTAACATTAGAGGATGACTAGTTATTGTAAAAAGAACAAAGCATGGGATTATCCCCATTGAGTTTGTACAGGCGGCACCCCTTCCAGCGGCACCCCTTCCAGCGGCACCCCTTCCAGCACCACCCCTGGTCCCCAAATATCAAACAGCTGTATCTCCCTTTCTGTATTAGCTATACCAATGCCATTTGGCAGGCAGACAGCTTGTTATTAGGGCTTTAAAATGATACCAAATTTGTTGAGATAGCTTTTGTGGTTTTAAAAATATTTGAGGAAAATGACAGCATGAAGCTAAAAATGTAACGGCACCACCCTATTGGGAGGCGAGTTCATAACGCGTGACCATTTATGTCGTGTTCTGTGCTCACATTTCGTTCGCTATCTGTTTTATTGAAGCAGCTTATTTTTTCATAAAATGCTGACTCGTAGATCAAATACAGGGGTTTGGTTTCCTTTGCTATTTTTTAAAGCAACTGTTTGTTTAAACATATTTTTGAACCCAACACAAAATCTTCGTTGCACAATTATCCTATGTACATTATATGATCACGTATCAACATATGAACATTTTAATGAATAAAATATTCCCTATTCAAATGGAGTATTAAGTGCTGATGTTCAACAAGTATTTAGTCAAAAACAGCTCGTCGCCAACTTCTCTTAACTGAAATGTGCCAATATGTTTTGCGGAATTGTTATAAGATAATTGGTTTTACTTTTCAGGAGATCAAAGCATTATTGACTTTCATATATTAATTTCGGGGAAAAAAAGAAACCATAAAATGTATATTGTTGTTCTTTGTGGTGTAGTGATTTCATTAACTTGCCAGAGATCTACAGCGTAGTCGCGGGTCTCACAGACCTACGGGTTGGACAAGGCCGACAGCAGATTAGTCGAGTTTCTGAAATATATATTCATCCAAATTATCATTGGTCGGACAATGACAATGATATAGCATTACTAAGGTTGGCAACACCATTTACTATAACCGACTATGTACGGACGATATGTGTGCCGAACGCAGCATTAGAGGATCAATTTCACACTGGAACTCCTTGTGTGGCAACTGGGTGGGGAGCAGTTATAGATTCTGATGTCGGTAGGTTGCACAAACCGATTTGTTATTTTTTTAACGTTATCTATTACTAATTTTCGGTCCCACGCTTGATTATATCTAGTACACGAGCTAATTAGATAGTTCAATGCCGTATCTTCCCGTTTACAGGTCACATGGACCAGAATAGACATGCGCAGAATAGGATCACAGACGATAATCCGAAATTTTGTATTTCTTTCCCAGGTAGCTACTGTTCGGACAATAATTGTGGTTTTAGGAGTGAGAGATGACATATATGGTCTTCGCCCAAAATATTTTCATCAAGGATATAGCTACATTTCTGTATAGGGGCCTATGTGGCTGTTTGTTATTAAGATCGCATGGTATAGAACATTTATCATGTTTATACGAGACCATAAGTCCGACGAATACAAATATGTCACGAACTTTTCTAAAATGTAAACAACAAACGCTTACACAGATCTTAAAATGACACTTTCACATTCGTTACATAGGCGCACGCGGAGTTTGATAAATTGTAACTGGCGGTACCATAATTGTTATCGCGGACCCATCCACATCACGGGTCGCAACAAGCCTGTGTTACTGTACGACCCGGGCCTATATTATGACACATCGGTGTAATAAAGTGGGTTAAGTCGTATAATGGGAATGTAACATAACAATTTCAAAAACAAATAAAGGGACGGTGTGGGTGAGCATGCGTGATAGAAATGTTTAGGCCTACATGCCTACTGGCGGAATAATTTGATATCAATAGGCCAAAAATAAGCGGATATGGCCGCACCGTGCCTTATCCAGGTACCTTTTGTGTGTTTAATATTCCAAGTACGCAGAGACACCCTTAATTATAGTCCAAAGGGACGCCTATCCCATGTGACCTGATCAGGTACCATTGTCCAGGATACCCTATAGGCCCCGTACTTCCTCTACTTGATAATCTGGATACAGTAAGGGCACATGGGGTATCTAGATATAACGAAACGTGCGGTATGATATCATAATTATTAGGTATCTGGATAATTAAGGGCACCCGTTGTATAAGGATTACGGGGTCCAATATAAAACTCAGACAGTCTCCAATTTTAAGGGTGTATGAGGTATGGCCTACCTGGATTATCAAGGACACCTGGGTGGTTATTCATGTCTATGGGATACCAAGAATATTAAGAGTATCTCGGTAGGTCTTATTTAGAACACAAAATAGGGACTATATACGTTTAGGTCCTATACGCCTATTGGAGGAATACTTTCAGGTCAATAGGCCGAAAAATAAACGGATATGGCACACACAGTGCTCAAGACTGGGTACAAGTGAGCATGAAAATATATACTCCGCCTCATGACGACCATAAAACGACGAACTATAAAACTGTAACCAACTACTATAACTCTCACAGCGTAGGCCTACTGAGTTACCTGGATATAATGTGTGCACATGGGGTAGGCCTACCTGCTGGATTAAAGGTCACATGGGGGTATACCCACTCATACTCTTAATATTAACTCCATGAGACCTGACTAATTATGCAGGTGTCCTTGATAATCCAGGTAGACCCTATAACCGCATACACCCTTATAAAGCCAGTTATCACTGGTGCCCTTAAGGGGGTCTGGGGTGAGAAATATGTGTTTTTGGCTAGGTAAGGAAATATGAGATATCGCATACATCATATGCAGTAAAATGTTAGCTTCAAAATGCTTGTTATTTGACTGAAATCGGACATTTCGTTTTAATGTTGTGTTTGAACAAAATTATATCGGTGACGCGAATTTGTATCAACATTGTGGTTTCCTATTAGAACATGTAATATTTTTCAAGCAGTGATATTTAACTTTTGAATAAATTATTGTCAAAGGTTTAGCAAAACATAAATATTTAAAAATGGTATTATGAATATTGAATTTACATTTACCATGAAATTTGATTCATATTTCGTAACTTTTGTGTATTTCTCATGCATTTTACTGGGTTTTTTTCACCCTGCTATATTTAACAATATGCCATGGTTACAGTATAAAACATATTAAATCAATTAATCGGCTGCATTTATATTAGCAAAACTTTGTTTATAAATTACAATAATGACGATTTATTCAGCTGAAATCTGAATAAATCGCTTAACTTGAGTTTCAGTTTCGCGGGTTTTCCTTGCCTGATTCCATGTCCACAGTAACAATAGATAGGCCATTCCTCTTGTGTACGTGCGTGCTTTGCGAGCGGCACTCAGTTTTCCTTACTGATTCATAACCCCCGTTGTCTGCATTCGAAGAGGTTGTTCTCTTCTGGAACATAAATTATTTTTTCCCACCCACCTCACTCCTCAGCGGTTTCACCGTCCTTGCTATTTGCATTATTTGCAGGTGAGCTTAGTTTCTTTTTTCTTTTGAAAAACTAGTTAATAATGCCATCTTTCATGTGTTTTGGGCTCACAAATGCTATAATAATTTTATATAAATCATGTCACATCATTCCATGTAATTACCAATCATATGTATAAATTGGTTTATTTAGAGGTGATTCTCGTGTCGCCGCCTAGCGCAAGGACCAAGAGCATTGCACAATATTAGCTTGTCCTTATATCATCAACCATTGTTTTTTGTAAAATTCAGAAATCTGATATTGATATATTGAATTATGTAAAATTGATATCAAACAATTGTTATTGTAAATGTCAGAAATGTTCCATTGATAAATTGAATTATATCATCAACCAGCTGTTTTTGTAAAATTCAAAAATCTTGAATCGGAATTTGATCCCTTAGTGTGGCCGTGTCATAGCCTCGGGGTAGGAGCCCGGCGTCTACATTTAGCCTCCTCCAATTTCATTTCCACCAATTGACAACCAGTCGTTATTGTAAAATTCAGAATTCTTATATCGGAATTTTATCCCTTAGTGCGGCCGTGTCATAGCCCCGGGGTAGGAGTCCGGCGTCTACATTTAGCCGCCTCCAATTTCTTTTCCACCAATTGATTATCTTAAGGTTTGATTCTGAAAAATGTGTGTAACACTAATATGTTCTATTATTTTGAAAAAGTTTGATTTGTTTAAATGAATAAAATGTTCTACCTCTCGTTTGCTCGTTTGCTCGGAGGCAATAGCACACCTCTTGTCATACCCTGCTTTTCCTCTACATGTATGTGTCTGTGGGCAATTATTTTTGCAAACATAAATGTTAAAAAAATTGATGTGAAGGTTAGTTTACGAGTGAATGGCGCCCTCTACGTTATCCTTTATAAACTGGATATGCGGTACCTAAATGTTTGGTTCTGGATTATTAAGGGCACCTGTGATTAGGGGTAGGGCCTAGGCCTATGGGGCACCTGGTATATTAAGAACAAGTGAAGTACTTGTGTTTGGAACATCTGGGTATCTGTATTATTTAAGATAACATTGGGTACACGGTGTATTAAGGGCACCCTGTCACGTACATTATATCAAGGGCATCTTGGGTACCTGGATTATTTAAGGATATGTTCTTGATATTTTATTTTTAAAAATTAATGACTAACTGTTCAGCTATATCTTTGGCACCCGCGCTTTACTTGTCAATCTTGGGTACCAGGATTAAGTAGTATCTGGATTATTAAGAGCATCTGTGGTACCTGTTTTAGGTCTCAGGCCTATGGGGTGCCTGAATATCATGGGATAATGGGTACCTGGTTTTCAGGTCACATGGTATAGGCCTACATACAATACTATTAAGTGTACCTGGGTATCTGGATTATTAAAAACACAAAAGGTAGGCCTACCTGGATTATTAAAGACACATGTCTACGGTCTACCTGGATTATTAAAAGCACCTGGGATATTTAGATTATTGAGGGCACATTTGGGCACCTGGTTTATCACGGACACTTGCAGTATGTGGATTACGAATATCTAGCCCTGGGTATCTGAGAATTATTTATGAGCACATATTAGGCCTATAATAAAGGCAAAGCACGTGGTGTATTAAGGGTACCCTGTCACATAGATTAATATCAAGGGCACCTTGGGTATTTTAATTATGTAAGGACATGTTCTTGATATTAATTTTATTCTAAAAAATCATACGCTTTAATTACTTACCTCCCCATAAGTATTTAGCAGTCTTGTACAAAATGACCTAATATTCTGAACTGAAAGGTCTCCCCAAGGATTGTCATTCTGGTAAAGATGTGTCACGTTCACTATGCAGACTATGCACATTAGGTACTCTGTGCATATGCATACTAGGCCCATTTTGAAACAGTATCAAAGACCGTTGATAATAACGAGCAAATTGGCAGACGACGCTGGACCGCGATTTACCTAATTTTGCCAATAGGCACAACTAAACTAAATAATCCCAAAGCCAATGGAGTTGGACAATCAACTCGAGTCTTAGTATCCTTTCTTTACATTTTACATTACAAGTCCTGTAATTTTATATTAGTCACGTATGTAGCTTGGTTAAATTACATATTATGTACCTCAGTTTTTGAGGCGAAATGGTAGAAAAGATATCAAGTGCTGCCGTCGTGTTCTTACGATATATTTCAATCACCAATAATATCTTTTTAATACAATATTCGTTCGTATTAATAATGCAAAACGAGAAGAACTTCGAATAACCACGAATGATAATTAGTATTCTCAAACAAGAAATCTCTGCAAGCTTAAATATTTTAACGTTGGGCCTAACTATTTTTTTAATTTATTTTATTTTATTTTGAATTTGATTATTTCGGTGTTTCTTTTTTAATTAAATCTATTCATTAATTATAAGTATGCCCTGACAGAATATGCATCTTCACAAGCGAAAATATTTAGACTTTGATTTTGTTTCATTTATCCATTCATTTATTTCATTTTAGTCAGTTATACAAATATTAGTCATATACATATTTATGTTATTTTATCACTTTAATTTTTGTACAGATTTGGTTTATCCATTCTTACAAGAAATGCATACGAGAGTAACATCTCAAGAATCATGTGCAGATCAATACGATGATGGGGTCATAACCCCAGAAATGATTTGTGCCGGAGAGCCAGGGGACGGAATGGCAACATGTGTGGTAAGTGTGATACTTTACTTTTGGTAAATTGTCAACAGTTTAGAGGTTAATGACTGCGTATTAGTTGATTAGAGGGTACTGTGAAACTTTAGAACATTTCACTTTGGTACTGAGGAAATTCCAAGGTCGATAAATCAACTGATCAAAGTCATTTTCCTCAACTCATTCATAAACGTAATACAATTAATCTGTTTTTTGAAAACACGTAATTTGCTTAAAAACGTCGCACATATATTGTCTTTTTCCCATCATATATGTACACCTCCCCGTGATTTAATTGAACAGCCCGCTAAGTAATAAAAAACCCTTTAAAAGGGAAGAGCTAGTACAAATGAAAGACTTTATATTTTTAGGAAAGCAGTTGGTAGAATAATGACATGTAAATTTAATTGGGTAATCAGAGATTGGCAAAAGAGCAGGCAGTTGACGTATTGGCAAATTTGGGCATGATATCAAGTAATGAATATGAAGACAAATTTGCAGTAGTTGTCCGTATGTGAAGAGGTCTGCCGAAATCAGACACAATTAGGCAAGATATCAAAATTAAGTTTGTAATTGATTATTGTAGTAGAGATCTTCCGCTTAACAATGGTACCTTTTTTTAATCGGACTTCCCAAAGCGGAGTTATATCATTTTCAAGTTAATATATGAAAACTCCAAACTGAGATATACTTACAATGTACATACAATGTACTTTTAAATTATTATTATTATTTTATTTTAAATATATTTTTTGGTTTGATTTTTTTAATCTGAAACTTTCACATTAATGTTATAACTGCTCCAAACAAGCAGATAGATAATCTTTGATGATTTTAAACCCCAAATGTCTACGGATATTTCTCAGATTCTGTGCAGCTTTTTTCGATTTCGGGTTAGGACATGTTTTAGTCCAAAACGGCCCGAAAAAATGCTTTACATAATTGGAAATGGGCCGTTTTTCGGAAAATTGGGGTGGGTGGGGGGCGTTTTCACAAAAAAAAGGTACATTAGTATCAAAAAAAGGTACATTGGTACAAAAAAAAGGTACATTGGTACAAAAAAAGGACTTTTTTCAGATTTGGGGGGGGGGGGCGACGCCCCCCCCCCCTAGTTACGGGCCTGAGTATCACATGTATAATGATAGTTTATAACCCTTCACGAATGTAGTTATATCAAAGTTACAGGCATTATTGAAATGGTCATACACTTCATGCAGACAACAAACAGATTTAGCCAGAGTCATCATTTTTTTGGTGAACGTGTACGAATTACTTAGCATATCTGGAGTTCTTGACAAGTCAACAAGGTCTACTGCAGATATTGGTTATAAAGAAGAAGTGTCATTATCATGATTGACACTTTTATGCATACGCATGTAAACATTCACAATGTTCAGTAATTGTGACCATTCTACATTGTTTATTGCTGACATAAGAAATGTTATGTCCTTCCGCCACTTTACCTACTGTCACTATTGTATAGCCGGCTTTGGTAATATACTGTAAATCAGTTATTGGAAGAGCTCTGTTACATGTTGTCGGAGAGATAGGCCCTACCGTTATCAGGAAGGCGGTAGGAAGTTGGGTTCGGGGGGTATTTTTTGTTGTTTTTTGGCCGGCGTATATTTTTAAATTTTAATGTATTCATTCGTTTGTTTGTTTTTTGGCCTGCAAAGAGGGGGATTTTTTTCTTCCAAAAACTTCCTACCCCCACCCTGAAAATCTAAAGGTGCGTCCCTTACCGTA
Source organism: Ophiura sarsii (assembly GCA_035610835.1). Taxonomy (NCBI): domain Eukaryota; kingdom Metazoa; phylum Echinodermata; class Ophiuroidea; order Amphilepidida; family Ophiuridae; genus Ophiura; species Ophiura sarsii. Next base: position 120,345,724 of record CM069441.1, on the reverse strand, counting down.
AGGAAACAGCCATGGAAAAGACTTTTCTTCACCATAATTAATGCTTTTTAAATTCACAGGTCGCCCACTTGCACGTGATAATTTTTGTGTGGGAAGATAGTTTTATTTATGCAGGAAATGTGAGACCTGTCCTGATTCATGGCATCTACTGATGTTGTAGTATTTTGGTTGCAGTCCATCATAATTCATATAGACATATAGTGCGAAGATTAAGATTACAGTGGCGAGGGGACGGGGGGGGCAAGATTTCTGAAATTTTCGTAAAGGTTGCCCCAATTTTTTTGCAGTCAGTCACCTCGTAAAAATTTTGACCACTAGCGAGTACAAATGCCAAATAAGGTTTGCGTGCCGGTCATACTCAAAGAAGATTTTATCGAGCTCTTAAAAGTTTTAGAAATCAGAAAAAGGAACACTGATAACTAATTTATTCATTGATGTAAACTAGAACCTAAGAGCTCTAACGATGAACGCGCTATGAAGCCATGATTGTGTGCATATGTCTATGGGAACCGAAACAAATTGGAGACCGGAATTAGGGCATTTTGCAAAAACGCAATGCATTGTGGGGTGTCTTTAAAATCTTCTTTGGGTCATACTGTTGTTTTTCAATTACCCGGGTGCCCGCGTACTGCATTAATGAATCGGAGACGTTTGATTGAGGGCATATCTCATATACATATTCATGAGGTTTATGAATAACAATCAATCAACAAGCCGTTATTATTCAGAACAAACGCGAAACCCTTATGTTACTTGAACGTACAAACACGACGCAACATCACTCTACTGATAAATGCGGGTAGCTATATTATTGATATCCCCATTCCCTCCCTCCCTCCCTCCCGGAGGTACTCACTACTCAGTATATGCGTGGGTATAGGCGTGTGCCGCAAACAGAGCAAAACAGTCATTTTGCATATTAATTATTTCATTGCAACATTTTAGGCCTACATGTGCTACCTTGCACTAGCATTGTATTAAACGTATTATTGTGCTTAGTACTGGAATACTGGGATTACAAGCGTCACTTTATCGAAAACCAAGACTGAAAATGGTAAATAAAAAATGTTGCAGTTTTAGATGTTGCACATTTTTATCCGAGAGAGATCTGATATTCTGCTTTCATATTTGGGGCCATAACAACTATAAATTATGATAATAACATTTTAATACCTAAACAAATATGTATTATTTGACAATTTAAAGAATACTATAGGAATTAACGTTCGATAATTTTCGTCGCAATCAAACTTACAGAAACTCTTCATTTTATTGATTTTGTCTTGTATTTAGTACGATGCCGGTGGACCTCTGTTGGCTGTGAGCTTCAGTACCTGGTACATAGCAGGCGTCATTTCCAGCGAAGATTGTAGCGATAAATCCGGAATATTTACACGAATCACGTCCTATGAGAGCTGGATAGACCCAATATTCGGTTCTGGAGTACCAGATAGTATGATTTGTCTTCTTCTTTTCTTTGTTTGTATTGTACATTACTTTGACCAACATCTGACAATACTATATGAAATCAAAGTTGTTACACACTTCTCGGCAATTGTGTGCAGATGTTTGTTTTTTTCTTCTGATATTTAAATCACGTTTATGTTGTTATATTAACAACTGAAGAGGACATCTTAAACTACAATTTCCACAACCCCATCAACAAATGCTTTGATGACATTGACAAACGTTGCACGGGGAGAGGGGTTGGTAGTTTTCCGTTGGTAAATAAGTAACTGTTCCACATCTTTTTTTCCAGGATTGTAGGTCTAAAACACTCAAAGATGAATGTATTTCAAGATATGATTATATAACTTCAATGGTTAAACGTAGTGTGGTAGATATTAAGTTTATTGTTTTAATTAAAGTTCTGACGGAACAAATCTACCCGTCCACACATTTAGTAGACAATTGTCAAAATAATTGAACCGTCAAGAAGTTGTTTTTTATTATGCCGAATAAAGATACTCATTCGAAAAAACATGATTTCAAAATGATTGACGATACTCTTTAAATTAAAATTGATTCCATTTCTTTTGCATAAGAAATTTAAAAAAGAGCATCATGTTCCAACTTTTTATGGAGTATTTCAGAAAGAACTGTTGTGACACATTGCTCAAACATGTAAAAAGAGTATAAAACTACTGCTTTCCCTACATACCATCGACCAAATGTTATAGTACATTCCAAGAAAGGTTTGGATGGTGTTCAGTTTTGTTTCTAATATTATGCTAGAGGAAGAAGCATCATTATTGAAGGAGACAACAATATGTGTAAAGTTATTATTATTATTATTTCGATAGGTATCGCTAATTGCACAAGAGATGAATACACATGTCCCGGTGGTTGGTGTGCCGGATATGATACCAAATGTAACGGCCTCAATGATGGGTGTGTCTATGGTGGAGATGAAAACTTCTGCGGTAAGTTAACCTTACAAAGTGAAAGTAGGCCTGCCTATATCAACTAATAAAATATCTTTTTCTCAAAACGAGTAAAATACTGAAGTTGCTATTCAACTCAATCAAATGCTTTTCAGGAAAATTAAACTTTTGACCACGATGTAATCTATTTATATTATTATTATTGTTATTATTATTATTCATGGTATAATTTATTGTCATCGCAGCCATCCGGCTGAATTGGCACAATATTACAAATTACAAAAATACATTAAAAATGCAAGATATACAATAATAGATTTAAAAAAACAATAATATCATTAAAGCAAACACCCACCCCTGCATACAACATACATTCCACATTAAAGACCACAATTACCCCCCCCCCCCCACACCACATACACACTCCCCCCTCCCTCCCCCAAAAGATATTGCACATAAAACATGGTACATTTACGTGATCACCTGACTGACACCATACATACCCCACCCACCCACCCCGCACCCCACACACCCCACCACATACACACTACCCCCACCACATACACACTACCCCCACCACATACACACACCCCCCTCCCTCCCCCAAAATATATTGCACATAAAACATGGTACATTTACGTGACCACCTGACTGACACCATACAACCCCGGGATACAACCCCCCCCCCCCTCCCCCAAAATATATTGCGCATAAAACATAGCACATTTACGTGACCACCTGACCCTATATCCCTTCCCCAAAATTTCAATTGAAAAGAAATACTCGAGATGGATTTCATAAGTATGTTTAGTATAGTATAGTAGTCTAAATCATAACAAAAAAGACTTTCAAAACATAGTCTCCAGAAATAAGAAGGGTTATGCATTGTGCCCATTGTGCCCGACTACACTTCATTGAAAACTTAAGACGTTGTGTCGTATGAAACACTGTGTTTGTCTCCAATTGCCTCAAAGCGGGCCCGTAACTAGCGGGCGGGCGAGGGGCGGAAATGTACCTTTTTGTGTACTAATGTACAGCTGCACTGGTGAAGTACTATGGAAAGGGTATGAATTATCAAAATACTGAATGCCCATGTTCTTTCTCTACATACTAGTAGTAACATAGTCTTTATGACTATATAGGCCTAAGTTTACTTGTATTGTGATACAACATAATATTCAGCCTTGTCAAAAATGGCAATTAAAAAGTCCAGCATCAGCAATTGCATAAGATGACCTCCGACAAGAATGGTTTGGCGTGAATGAACATTACATGATTACATTTATTTTTTAAATATATACAAGGGCTTTAATCATTGGAAGGATACACATTTTAATAGTCGTTTCAATGTTATATTCTTTGTTACAGATAAAGACTCTGAATTTTACGACCCATACTTATTCGATAGGCAGCTCACCCCTACGTCCATTAGATTTTCCATTGGACCCGTAATGGACTTATTAGACTGTTCACGTCTTTGCTTAACACATCCAGATTTGCTCTGCCTTGCATTTGATGTCCTGACATCAAATGATGTATATACATGTTTCTTAGCCGGTAGAGACTTCGAGACCATGCCTATTCCTTTCAACCCTAACTACATACATTTTGAAATCGAAAATACACCAGGTAGGTGGATGTGCAGGATTTTTACAATAGACCAGTGGCGTAACAAGCCGATGGCGGTCTCTCTTACCACCTACCAGTACCACCACCCGCATTGAAATCCTTTCTCCCTTCTCATTTCACCCAATTCAAGAAATCATTTTTACCCTCTGTCTCGCCGTCCCCAACTGCAAGGTGTTGTCAAATTCTGTTTGATGTGGCTGCTCCACGGGTAATTCGAAATTCAGACTCAATTTAGGGGTTTTCTACGCTAAAACGGCTGATTTTATCGTTTGTTCGTGAATTCCTCGACAACGGGACCCACATTTTACGATTTTCCAGCACAAAATAATACCCCATCTTTAGAAATTTAGAAAACAAAACAAAAAACCCAACCCATAAGAGAAGCACATCCATGTACACCATATTTTCGTGATTGGTCCCGGTTTTTCATTGCCTGGTTGCGCCACATGTCGTATAGAATCCATTTAAAACAGCATATATGTATAGAAACGTAACAATTGGTTTACTTTTATCTCTTAAACTATGAAACAAGCATATGCCTAGCTGGCCTTTGACATTGGTATGAATTCACAATGGAGTAGGCCTCACATAGATTACGGTCTTATTATAATTATGCAGACGACGCTGGACACGGGCGTATTCACGAATATTCAGGTTAAAATATGCGAACGAGGTTACGTGATCAAGTGAATGGGACGAACGCTTAACAACGGTTTAAAAAAAAAATTAAATACTGACACTGCGGATGGTTAGCCACCCACAGTGGTTTTAGGATGAAATAATTTAGTTCCAACGTGTGATGAAATTTATGGGGTCATATAATCAAAATCCTTTGTTACATTGAAACCAACGGAAATTCAAAATTAAAGGCCGTGTCCACCGTCGTCTGTTATATGACTATATTTATACGCACTGCCCTCAATAGTCGAGAAATGGTAATAATTTTGCCGTTGATTACCACATCAGGGTAATTTGAGTGTAACACTATGGGAAAACATACAATTTCTTGGACATTTCATCCATAAAATGCATAACACTTTGAAGAGTGGGACTAAGGCTACCGGCTGGCATACTTTGGGGATAGCATACATTTTAAAAGGCCAGTCAGTAAGGTGGGGAACACCGATGTCATGCGAAATACGTGAAACTTCGTACTTGCAGATGGCATTTCTCAAAGAGAGTAGTTTTAAGAAGGACTTTCTGAGAGAATCAGGCACTATGGGAACATCTGTGCAGATGGGGGTCAGCCAATTTTAATCATATTTTGGTGATTTAACATGTTTGGTCAAATATTCTCAAAAATCAGTATTAAAAATTCTGGCATACACCCTCCCAGAAAATAGGAACCCCCCCTGGAATGGTCCCCTTGAACACTCTTCTCAGACCTGAAAAATACAGTTTTGTGTCAAATTTAGACTAGGGTTTCATACCTAAGATGAGGATCTACGAACTTCATCTTTTCTGCATAGGATGTTTTATCCTTTGTCTTTATCATGCATGCAGAAAAAAAATGTTATCATTTGGAATATTCCATTTCTGAACAGGGGGGTGAGCCTATTTTAGATAATTTTCAAAAATTCAAAAAAATGAAATTTAGGTATATTTTACTCTTGCATTGTACCAATCCCAGCAAAGTTAGAATATTGATCTTTGCTAGGAACAATGCCTCATCCAAGGTGATTGATAAAATGCATTCAAAACGACGGAGACTTTTACACTCTTAATAACTCCCAACCATTTATTACCCTAACTTTCAACATTAGTCAAATTCACCTGTGTCAAACCAATGGTAAAATCGTTGTATTTTCTCTCTATTACTCACTATTTCTTCAGTGAATTATCATGATATTGATTGCAAAATGTATGCAATACATTATAAAAGTATAATGATGTTGGATTGTTCCACTTTTGCCACAGGGGTACCATTAAAATATTCAAAAATCAGATGAAAATTCATGTTTTTGTAGGCATGTCAATCATTTTCAATGTGAAGGCAACACAGTATAGGAAGTAAAGATCCTGTTATTGCCTGTTGTTTATTGCTTCTTTTAAAATGTAAACGTTGTTGAGTGTCCTTGAATTGTTCCATTATATTCTGTAGGGGTGTGTTTTTGAATAGCAAATTGTATTTTGCGACACTTTTAAGCAGATTATCTGAGAAAGTCAGGCACTATGGGAAAATGTGTACAGATGGGGGTCAGCCAGTTTCAAACATATTTTGGTTTTAACATGTTTGGTCCAATATTCACAAAAAATGACTATTACAAAATCTGACATAGCCCCCTCCCAGAAAACTCGACCCCCCCCCCCCCCCCCCCCCTAAAATAGTCCCCAGGAACGTACTTTTCAGACCTGAAAAATACTGTTTCATACCAAATCTAGACTAGGGTTTGATACCTAAGATGAAGATCTATGAACACTATCTTTTGTCAATGTACAGCTATGCACAGTCTCACGGTAAACTATAGGGGCATGTACATTCCTATACACTCCATATGTATTTGTATTTGGCGCGCATATTTAAGGCATGTTCAGACGGGCATAAATGATCGGCGTAAATTTAGACCCTACAGCAATTAAAATTCCACAATTAATCCCTCTACTCCGGACAGTTGTCCACACGGTACTAAATACAACGTTAATCCTAAGTTTTCCGACAAAGTTAACACGACCATCGCAGGGGGAGGAGTAAATATCGGTAAATATCGGAGTTCTGATTATTTCGAATCCCGTTTTCGGCAGCCTGGTGCTAAGCATTGGTTTCCAGTTTACAATACGATTTATTCCGTTATTTCCAAATTGTCGGTTCCTTTATTCGATTATTTCAGCTATATAGGTTTATTTATCGCTCGCTTGTAAACATGAATTCAAGATCGAAATTTCTCTTTTTGTTACTAATTTTTCGCCTCTTTTCGGATGGTGGTATACAAGATTTACTGTCACCATACATGCCATATGTTCCTCGAAGAGCTCTTCGTTCTGCAAATGACATTACTCGCCTAAATGTTCCTAGGACAAATAAGGTCTTGGGTCAGAAATCTTTCAGTGTAGCTGGTCCACGGGCATGGAACAATCTCCCTCGTACCATAAGAGAAACTGACAATATCTCTCATTTTCGTCGTAGTCTAAAGACTCACCTTTTTCCATGCTAAATGTATTTTGTGTACTGATGTGTTACATGCGCTATGATCTAGATGGAATAGCGCTATATAAATATTAATTGTTATGCTATATAAATATTAATAATTGTTAAGATGTAATGCCTATGCTGATAGCAATGGCGGTATTTTTTCAATAGGTTTTAATTGGCATATCTCTTCAGAAATGCCATAATTTAGCGATATAAATGCATATTATTTCAGAAATATATCAAGGTCTGTGAGTCGGTCACCATAATAATAATAATAATAAAATAATAAAAACAGTGTTTATATAGCGCACTGTGGATCACAATCCCTCAGAGCGCTTTACAATATGATACATCATAAAATAATAAAAATACAAGCAAATCAATAAAAAATTGCAAGACCAACAATTGCACATTACATCAAGGCCTGATATATCATAACATTTACAGACCAGCTGTGATTATATAAAAAGTACATTAATTGCACATCAAAAACATTAGAAGTCAAATGAACACACTATGAAGAATACACTCGACAAAATGCATACAAACAGCCATCCCCGAGTCAAGTCTCGAAAATGACTACATGCAGACAAAGCATACGTGAAGCCATCTTCGAGACAAGTCTCGAAAATGACTACATGTAGTAAATTAACACACATCATGTACATAATACAACAAAATATAATTAAAATAACCATAAAATACAACAGTAATGGAGGATTGTTAAGCATGAGAGACCCACGGACAGAGGCCGTGTAGCATGTCAGTGGATCTCACATACCTAATACCATAATCATCATATAATAACAAGGCGTCATATTAATTACAGAGACCAACCGACAGATCCGTGGATACATCAGTGTACCTCACATGTACATACAATTATTATAACCACACAACAATGCATAAAATATGGCATAGTACAAAATACAAAATGAAAATAGCACATACAAAATGCCATTAAACTGCAGCTGAAAAATTCATGTTAAAGAAAGTCATAAACTAAAAAGTTGAGTCTTAAGCAGAGACTTGAACCTATTTACTGATCCAGCACACTTGACTGTCAAAGGGAGTTCGTTCCAGAGTTTTGGTGCAGCTCTTGCGAAATGATCTACAACCGTACGCGGTAGATGTTTTCACCGGTTTTAACAGATGCTTATTGCTTATCTAAGTGATCGTGTTGGCTTGTACTCTGTGAGTAAGGCCTAAAAAAAAGGTTTGATTGGCGTAACCCCACCGACCCTATTTTAACCGCCGACCCTAAACATTATTATTATTTCTTTTTTTCTTTTTTTTTTAAAAATCCGACCTACCTACCCTATTTTTTTTCTCTATGTTACGCCAATCAAACCCTTTCTTTTTTTTAGGCCTAAGTCCAAGATATACGTCGGGGCAAGACCATGAAGTGATTTGTAGGTCATTAGCAGTATTTTGAACATGATCCTCTTGCGAACTGGCAGCCAGTGTAGTTGCTGTAGAACTGGAGTAATATTATGTGCGTTCAGGAAAGGAAATTAAGAAAAGTGTAAAACACATGTGGATAACACTGGATTAAAAATAGCGCGCTGCTACTCAAAGGATGAGTTCGTGATACAGATTAAACTGAATGATGATAATCGATGGGCCATCAACTATAACAATGTCGCATCGGACCATGGATCGCTGCACATGGCAGGTATCAATGGGCGCTTCTTATCTCTTTAGGTATATTAGTCTCAGATAGCATGTACACAATCTTACAAGATCAATACCTCCGTGAGCAACTAATTAACATAGAGGTGAACCTTTGGTGACACGGTTTCTATATTGTTGGCAAGTGGTTATATAACCTTGGTGTCAGTCCAATATGTTGGAGACTTCCAATAACTGTTTAAGGGTGATAGAGGGCAGGGGGCACAATTTATACTTCTAATCTATGTGGCCTAAGCAATAAAATCAATTCTTAGGTATTTCCAATGGAGAAACGATTCCATTGTGTTTCATTTACATTAAAACAACTTTTACCAGTGGGTGGTGACGCGACGTAGACTATTGCTTAAATCAGAAATGGCGTGTAATACTAGTGATAATGGGTAAATGTAGCTGTGTTTTTATCGATTTGTAATGTTCTACTCATCAGAACCATCATCCACTACAACCTATTCGAATGGTAAAATTGGCACACCGCTATACGACCCCTATTACTCGGGCCCTGGGACGAATCTGTTCTGGGTACTACAACCAGAATTGCCCGGGCTGATGCCGGGTGTTGTCTTCAGAATTCCTATCGTTCAAGGCGGCAGTGCTGGTTGTGAACAGGTGACCTTTCGGGATGGGGTGACAAACGCGTCTCCGATAATTTACCAATCTTGTTTGGATGATATAGACATGTCTGCTGAAGGCTTCTTTATTCAAACGATGACCGGAGTTCGTATAGAGTTTGATACTTCCGATGCATCAGCCTACGGTTTCATGGCCAAATTTGACACAGGTATTTCTTATAATTATTATATTATATCAATATGCAGCGATGGAAATACCCACATGACTTTCCACCGGGGGTAGACAGTCCCGGGGTGGACCAACCCTGGGTAGACTACAACAGAGCGCCCTCGCGGAATAAACCGCAATAATATACTGTTTAAAAACACCTTTGAAACTACATTGATTATAAATTATATGTTAAAACACTCAGGGGGTTGGTTGTCGGGGAGGTAAAATAAGGATGGATCATTCTAAAACAACCCCGGGACTGTCCGGATCATTCTAAAACAGCCCCGGGCCTGTCCGGATCATTCTAAAACGACCCCGGGACTGTCCACCAAGGGACTGTTTCTAACCCTAACCCTAATCCTAACCACCCAGGGGTTGGTCTACCCCTGGTGGAAAGTCATGTGGGTATTTCCATTGCTGCATATAAATATATTGATCAACGATTCAACAACTGTTGCCTTTATCAACACATACTTGGGATTATTGCGTAGAATCCACTTAAAAGAATACTACCGCCCGCATTAATACATCAAGCAATACCTTTTTTCTCTATTTGAAATATCATAAGCAAAATATAAGATGATAATACACTTCTTCATAAAGATATAAAGGCCAACGTGGTATTGTAATACAGGGTGAGTCAAAAAAAGTTTACTCAACTTCAGCGATTTTTTTAGAAAAAAGTATTCGTTTGTTTTCACAACAATTTACTAGGGTATAAAGACAAATCAATTAGCTTTAATATGAATTTTATCTGGTTTAGATTGGTTGAGGGAAACTTATTTTACGCTGTTTTGAATAAAAGTGACCAATTTAACGTCCGAACACGCTTCCAGATCTTGACCATTATATTTCATAAGATACGACCAATAAAAAATTACAATACCGACAGCGAAAGGATCAATTCCTTTGTTATGAAATGATTAAAGTGTGGTAATTGTGTCATAAATAGGCCTTAAAGCTATCTATTGTCCCTCAGTGCAACCATCCTAAGCACACTCTCAAAGATCAGGAGAAAGACCAAACAAGATGCTGGATTATCAAGTGGGTTTTTGTAAACATTATTAAACTCGTTAAACTTGAAATTAAAAACCGTGTTTTTGGTGAAAAAACAGCTCCTGTACAGAAATAGTCATATTTACTTAACGGTGTTATCAAATAGCGTGATTTTGTTCCAGATGGTAGCAAAGAAATGGCGCAATCATTTAAAGTTTTGTTTGCCTTGATTTTGTGGTCAGAAATATTGTTTTTGATTTTTTCAATTAGGGTAAACTTTTTTTTGACTCACCCTGTATAATACCAAAATAATGACCGCCAATGTATATAACTCCAAAATGAAAACGAATTTAAGCAGCGTGTTTATTACATATCAAACATGAGCAATTTCTTCCTTATAATCAGTGTCTTACTGCAGTGGACAATTTGACACCGTGCCAGGATACTTCACCTCACCAAACTACCCAGAGTTATATCCAGCCAACTTAATTTGCAGAACCTTGATAACATCGCCAGCAGGAATGCGACCGTCCATCTTTTTCACAGATTTCCAACTGGAGGACGACAGTTCAGAAGGAGAATGCGTCGATACTGTCACCATTTACGACTCTATGGAGGCCGACGAAAACAAACTTGTTGGGGTATACTGCGGGAGCCAACTTCCACGTGTCACCACGGGCACCGGCCAACACCTCTACGTTGTCTTCAGATCTGATAGCGCCCTCAATTACAAAGGTTTTAATGCCTCGTTTGAGTTCGGAGAAGGTACGAGAACATAGTGGGAGTATACACAACATTTAAATTTAGATTAGTTGGAGCTGTAAGCCTGTTTTGTATAAAAAGATAACCAGCCTGTACCAACACTGCCTGATCAATGTCGTATTCAGATTTGTTTTTTAAGATTTTCTAGATATATTTGCATCGTACCGATTAAACAAAGAGGGTAATAATATTGAAGAATGCATCAAACTGCTGTAGGCCTACACAAAAAAACAAAATTAAACCTCCGATATGCATATAATGCTTTTGTTTCAATATAATTTTCTTGATAAACATGAACATCCATTCAAATGTTCTGTGCAGCGTAATATGCATCAGTTTATACTAATGACGGTTTTCATGTACAACGTAGTGCGCAGCAATGATTAACGAATTTAGTTATATACTTGACGCAGTTTTCCATTTTGTTTTCAAGATGGCTCCGAGTGTGGTGATCAACGTGTGCCGCTTAGCCAGATCGTGGGTGGAGGTCCTGCACAGGAAGGCGAGTACCCATGGCAGGCTCTACTTCTATCCCAAAATTCCGCCAGGTGTGGAGCTGCACTGCTCACACCAAGTTGGATCATAACATCGGCATCTTGCATGTAAGTTGGAGGAATGCATTATTCACAGTGTATTGTGAGTTTTGAAAGCGCCCGTGCAACACATTTTCGATACATTGGTGATAGAACAGCGATTATCATACTTGATTTATGTCGAGGGGATCAGATGGTTTGTTACCTGAACCATTATGTAATATTATATGTATGCTAACAACGAGCCAACAGTAAATTTACACTTTCGATATGCAACTGGTCAGAAGTCACAAACTAACAATGGTCCAAAATATGTTTCACTTCTAATAATGTTGAGAAATGAACCAATTCTGATTAAACGGGACAAAACTTAAGTTTTACATAGTTTTACATACTTGATGACCTACAAACTATATATTGTTGGAAAGCTTATGTTTCAAGGTTTTTCATTTGTGCAAAAAAGAATCAAATTTACAGGGTGTGTACAATTTTGACAGGGTGGAACATAAAAAAATTGATCGTTTTTGCTCCTCACAAAATATTTTTATAGTTTGTACAATTAGGGTTTAGCTGAAAATAGTCACCAAAATCAGAACAACCGCAGAAGGTGCTACCAAATTTGCTAAGAACCAAGTTCCTTTTATTTTGAATACAGGGTGGTCCAAAATAGGTCTAAATAGCAAATTTTTCATAAATCTATGAACAATTCTGTGAAGAAACACTTCTGGCTTTTTTAGTTAAATATTTTACTACCCAGGGTAGAAAAGGACCGAAGAGTCACACAAATGAAATAGAGAGACTGCGATTTGGCCATTGTTTAATCAATAAAATGAATAAAACTATGTATTTTTTACATTAAAACACTCCCTGAATTGAACATCATATTCTAGTAGAGAATGTCTAGATAACAATTCAATATTAGTATTCATAGTAGCAGGCACATGTTTTTTAACACATATGAGAAGTTTGAAAACATTCCTATGTATACTTTTAAAATGGCATCAATTTCAAAAGTTCTAGTTTTCCACTATTTTGTGTAGAAACCTATGGGCGCCACATCCACCGGCCCCACCCTTGACTCACTCGACGTTTAGATTGATAACTTCACTGTTACTAAACATGTGGCGTTAATCCTTTTTTGATTCGGTAGCTGGATAAATTGTCTTTAATATGATACCAAAAATGTTATGTTTTTTTGACAACTTCTATTTAAAATAGAGACACGTATCACGATTTTAAGGATTTCTTGAAACTGCCCCACCTTATTTGATATACCTATTAGTGACATGTGACCAACTTCCGTTCTCATCAGAACCCCTCTGTGGACCTGTGATGTCATATGCCGCTTGATGAAGACAATTGTATAGACATGATAGAGAAGGAAACTCGAATCCTTGGTCGTGTTCCAGCTCGGGGTTAATTATACTGTGAATTATGTGAATTTTCATTCTGATATTATAAGAAAGTCTCTGTTATTTGCATAATATAGCCGGTATGGTCACAACGATAATGGCTCCAAAACGAGTGGCAGGGTTATATAGGCTTACGATACAGCTACAGTTAACATTGTGACAATCTTCAAAACCATTATTACTGTTTTAAAAAATCAACGTCATAGTAATTAATATAGTTGCATATTAACTTGTCTTTCAGTGACACACCTAATTTCCCCGAGATAGGCTCTGTGCTCATGGGCGAGACAGACCTGCAAAGAGGTCGCGGAGAGAACGTGCAGATAGTTGACGTGGCGGATTACTTCGTTCATCCAAACTTTCAATGGTGGGATAATAACTTTGATATAGCGTTGGTCAAATTGGCAACACCGTTTAGAATTACCGATTACGTCAGGACAATATGCGATCCCGAGCCTGGCATGGCATTTCCACCCGGAACGAAATGCGTAGCGACCGGATGGGGTTCTAAGGCAGACGGAGGTACGTATCGAGATGAAGACCTTTTTTTTTTTGCACCAATGATAGCGGTATATGAATTGAATTTCCTTATCATTTTGACAAAAAAACAACCAAAAAACCCAAGGCACATTCATATCACATTTGCATACCCCGTTTGTACATTCCAAGGTTTTTCTTTATGGAAACATTGCAAAAGGAAAACAAACCGCATTTGAAATAAAAGAACAGGCGTGATCAGACTACGAATTTGAAGAACGCATTCTGAGACTCAGGTAAATTCTCAATTAATTTTTGATTTTCATAATACAACACGATGTCAATACTATTTTGGACTTACAATAATTATAGTGAATCAAACAGAAAGGATCAACACACTCTTGCACAAAATCAAAGTTGACGTGATTAGCCGAGAAGAATGCCAAACACAGATTCCAAATGATGCAATAACTGATAACATGATATGTGCCTACGCACAAGGAAAAGATACGTGTCAGGTAACTATGCATTACGTTAGGGATCACGTCAAAACTCGACCGCCAGGCAACCGCCGGTTACGGCCGGTTCCGCCCGGTTCTCACAAAACGTGTCGTCTGTTATGATATATACACATAATGAGGTCAAATAGTTACACTCTGGTGAACACGACCGGTTGATAGTGCCTCGTCACACGCGTGAGCAATAAAATCTTGAAGTAATGGGCTCTCAAGTCTCAGTTGACAACCAGTACAATACAGCTATTGATTTTCGCTGGGGTTGGCTTTTTCAATCTGTTTATAGCTCATTTAACTTTTTAAAATCAATACCGAAAGTCTATGAATGTGTTTTTTATAGAACGATTACAGAGAGCTATTATGACCGCAAAGTAACAGATTGATAGTGTAAATTGGTCCGGTTACAGCATTAAGTCAACCGGCGGTTGTTCAGTGTTGCATGCGTGAATATTCATATACCAGTAAAACATTTGACCTGAAAGAACCGGGCGGAACCGAACGTAACCCGCGGTCAACGGGCGGTCGAGTTTTGATGTCTTCCCTTACATTACATTACGTTAGAGCTACCTATAATCGATGAGCTTGTTATCAAGTGAACAAATGAACATACAACCTGAAAAGCGTTCTTTGAAAGCTAACTTGTAAGTTAATGTCATGTGAAGAGTCATTTTTCATAGACCAAATAATAAAACAAATAATCATTTTAATAGAGAGTATCATTGTAACATAACGACAACGTTGGGACTATAATACGCCTACATGTATTCTAGCGAATGTTTTCGAAATCATGGTAATGGTTTTGTTATAATTAGCTATCTGCAAGTCGTACGTTTTAAAATGTAATTTATTATTACCAGTTTGATGCTGGTGGGCCACTAGTGACTGAAAGCTCCGGTTCGTGGTATTTGGCGGGCGTTATATCCAGTCAGTTCTGTGGCCTTGACGATACACCTGGGATTTACACCAACGTCTCATCTTTTGCCGATTGGATGGCACCGATCTACAGCGGAGGAGAGCCAGACAGTAAGAATATCATTCATGTTATAATCAAATAGACACTTCATTGGTTAACGGATGAACCAGGGGTGCCTGGTGGATCCACAAATGTCAATGTACATGTACATGTAAATACTTCATTCCCCTCGATGTGTGGTGTGGATGCTTGTATGCGATGCGGAAGTGGTTTCCTTTGACGATTCCCCCTCCCTTTGCCGGAAGTCCCCCCGTAAACACTGTTTGCCACCCATTGTATACTTTATTTGGTTAAATTGTAGAAAATAGTATGACATTAAGCTTGATACCAACCCATAACAACAAAATTGATTATAAAAGATATGACTAATTAAGGTTAAGTAATGAATTTTAAGATTCGATGCTAATATTTATTTTGATGAAGAGAGATAATCACTGTAAAGAATCCCAATGCCAATATGAGTTGCACTTCTCCTGTATATCTAATTAAAGGTATGATTATGTTTCCTAAATTGTAGCTATTGCGGAGTGTTCTTATAGCGAATATCAATGCCCAGAAGGATGGTGCGCAGACTACAGTACCAAATGTAACGGATTAGACGACGGTTGTCGTTACGGCGGAGACGAGACAACTTGTGGTAAATAGAAAATAATTTCTACATTAATCTATTGTTTATATACACTGTATCATCGCGTTAGAAAGATGTTCATCAATATTGTGGTGTCATAATTGTCAGTAAAACTGTAACGATAGTACTCTTGAAATCGAGCGACTCAAAAGACAAGTTTATTTATCGACCATTATGCAATCGATGAAGATCTATTTCTATAAACGGCATAGCATGTTGAAATCATCGTTCATTACTTAATCATTTCAGTCGGTGACACCAAATTCTTCGATGCGTTCCTCTTTACCACAAGACTTACCGAGTCCTCCGTACGAGATATTGTCCAGAATGTTCAAGACAATGCCGATTGCGCAACACTTTGTTTAGAGAAGACTAACTTTGTCTGCTTGGCGTATGACATTTATTCTGAGACTGGTTTTGATTACACATGTGCATTTGCCGGTGAAGATTATAAAACGGTGAAAGTTCCATTCAGTTACGCTAATACACATCTGCAGATTGAGAAATTCCCGTGTAAGTCATTGGATTAGATTATCAGTGTTATATATACCGAAATGTACGTCTCAATTCAAGTTCATTCGAATATCATATCTAAAGCACATATGATACGATTCATAGGGTAGATTTGAAGCTCTGATATCTAAGCTCGTGCGTGGCATAAACAACTAAACTTGCAGATATCTTAAATAACATTTGCCAATTGACTTTTCTGATTTCACTTCCGATATTTAAGTTATTCACCGGGGAATAATGTGCTCATAACTCTAAAAGTATTACTCAAACGTGAAAAAGTTGTTGAGCAATTTCCCCTCTTTAAAATAACATGTTAATAATATATCACAGAAGTTACAGTACTAAAATACAAATGAAGTACGTTTTCCATTTTCGCATTTTTCTTTCTAGACGTGGACTCAATTACGGGCAAATGATTGATTATTGGTAGTGCTAATTCACCGGTTGATAATGCGATAGTCTGCCGCATGGTATTGTGCCGGTGGATTAATACGGCATACGCGTAACCCGTCATATCGTACCTTACCTTACATTAACGACTGTAAGCAATCATTCTTAAACCGTAAGAAATTTTAAGCAATCTCATTGGTTCTCAGAGAAATCGGCGACATCTAAATGAGACAACTTAACACGGGGAGGTGGGGCTTACGTTTTAACAGTGCGCCCGACCTTCACAATGCGTGGTTTGCTCCATAACGCGCACTTCTGCAGTGCGTCTTTAGCGCTTTTCCTGCGTTTATGCCGGCGCCGCGACGCTTACGCATGGTTTACTCATCGCATGTGATTGGATGGAATGTTTGTGGGTTATTCGATCCTAGCAGGGGTAAAATTTGTCAAATGTGGACAATAAAATGTACTTATTTCTTTGATAAATGTCTAAAGTATGATTGTTTAAGAATGAGAATAAAGGTATTGTTTTTAGACCGTACCCGTGTGCGGCGTCGTTGTTCTACTTAAAATAATACTATCGTCCGCATTTATGTCAGACAATATAACACGGGTACGGTCTAAAAACAATACCTTTATTCTCTAATTCATAACGTGCAATTTCTCAAATAAAGAGTAGAAAACAAATTTAACATGTTTGTGTAGGTGTAATATTTTGAGAGTTATCAGCACATTTATTACCTGCTTTTTTATAGACAAATATCAATCCCCTGAAATGTCTCACGCATAATCTAATCTGGTATAATTTATAAAGTGTGATGAGACTTTGTTATTCTTGTCTCCAGTGCCATCGGATTCAGAATTTATTACCTCGGGAATGGGTAAAATAGCAGCACCTAGGTGGATACCTCACGTTAAAAGTGGTACGAGCTTCCACTGGACCTTGTCAACGGACCTAGAGGACCCTGGACGAGGATACATAATGCATTTCCTTATAGTTAACAGTGGCAATCCCGATCAGTGTGACAATAAAATTAACTTCCGACAATCCAATTCCGCTGGACCACTGGTCGCACAATATTGTCTACATGAACTTCCATCAACGGCACTCTTTCTACCTGTGTCTTCTTACACAGAATTGGCAATTGAGTTTGCAACCGAGGATTCGAACCGGTATGGTTTTATCGCCAAGTATGCAGAAGGTAGGTCAGTGTGATTTGATTTGATTTGATATTATTTGGGTCCTACGACCCTGGATAACCCAATAAGCTTGTTAGCTTATTTCCATTGGGGTCCGTTAGATGTGTGAACAGATACAGACCGGGATGATCCCCTACTCTTTACGAAAGAGTCTGTAACCTTTTAACGTGCTCGGGTATGCACTGTATTAAGATGACCTCTGGACCATTAATACAAACAGAACTTAAACGGGATGATCGTTATTGACAGCCCGTAACTGACTTTTCTAATATCTTCCATAGATCCTTCTTACCAAAGCCATTTCATAAACGTTTACGATCACATAACGTTGATTGACTACGATTAATATTTATTCACGATCCATACAATTGAGTTACTTTTCTATTAGGCATACTGTGTCCGTGATCTACAACAATACATTTAATATTTAAACGGTTTGTCTTATTTGATGCCATTTTTGTTAGATCGTTTAATCATGAAAACTTTTCTTATACGCTGTAGTTACCTACTGTAGCAGCAACATCCAGGGCATTCCAAGTACCAGTGGAAGCTTCACCTCGCCAAACTACCCGATGCCCTATCCCGGCGATGCCTACTGTGTAACGACAATCACGGCTCCAGAGGGCTACAACGTGCTGATCAAATTCGACGATTTCCAACTGGAAAATGACAGCAGTGTCACGTGCGAAAACGATTTCGACACTCTGACGTTGTATGACGGATCGGAAGCAGAAGAGAGCAAGCGGATTGGCGCGTACTGCGGAACAACTATTCCCGATCATTTCCAATCAAGTGGTCAAAGTTTCGTGGTGGAATTCAAATCAGATGCCTCTTTGAACTACAAGTACAAAGGATTTTCGATCCATTATCAGTTCGTTGCAAGTAAGAACGCTTGACGATTGCCGTAATGGAACAAGTTGAGCGTTTTAAAGCACCAAACATTTTGAATACATTTTGTCTTTTGAATAACGAGTAAACCTAGATATTTTGTGTAAGGAAATGGGGCTTTTAAAAATTCCCGGTGTAAAGAGATTTTGACAATCACTCGACTGGGTAAAATACTCAAATTGCAACTTCATTAGAAGTTGTTCACAGGCCTTTTTGTCTGAAACTCATCGGCCCTTTCTGTGGTTCGCTGGACCGTGTACACGAATAATACTCAACAGAAATCAATTAAGTATTTAGGATTTAACGCTTTACCCATATGTTTTGTTTGCACTGCACACCCCAATCTGTATCAATATAATTATACTTGACAGTTCACGCAATTTGTTCTTGAGTCTACTATCATGACTATAATGGCTGCATAGCTATCCATACTGACCATACATGCAGTGCTGACTACATTGTATGTTCATTTGTCCCATACTGTTCGTGCACTTTAAAAGTAGTAAGGTAATGAAAAACAAAATACTTTATCAAAAATATTGATGTTTACATTTTTAGATGATGAGAGCAGTGCAGTTGTGATCGGCATATCTGTTGGCCTATCGGTGATTATACTGTTTCTGGCATTAATGGTTGCTTATTTATTAAGGTAAATAGTGATAGTAGCCCCAGTTAAAGGTGTATCTACATGAACGATGGCTTTTTTATATATTTCTTTTACGATATTGTGGTCTTGATTCTGCATATTTAACATAAGTCTGATACATCTATCTATGACCTCATATGGTGGTTTTGGCTTTTTTATTAAATGTATAATTATTCCATCTCCACTGTAAATTGAATAAAATATAATATTTCGATAAATACAGGAGGATCATACGAAAGAGTAATTCAAAGAAGATTTAACAGTTTTTACCATTGTTATGCATTTTTTCAAAGACGTAAACCCAATACAGAACCGCAGGATGAACAGGCAACCCCGGCCAGCCTTAATACGGCATATAACAAAGCTGACGAACAAGAAACCAATATCGACAGCACTTATTCCGAACCTTATGATTTGCAACCGAAGGGCGGGAAATGTTCCGATTACGAGGATCTAGATCCGAAAACTACAGAGGAGATACATATTTACCAGGACACCGTAGATTCGGACAAACAACAACTGCCGTCTGAATACCAAAATGACCAAATGACCAAGAAAAACTTTGAAACAAAAGCTTGATTTATTTTTTCACGGCTATTGTCAAGGAACAATGATTTGATTTGTATGAACTTTCGAGTGTATGAAACTGTATAATTTGTACAATACTGCCTGTACGTTAGGTAACTTTGCACCAATTGAGTAGAGATGTTAATGCTACGTTAAGTCGAATATTCTGGTCCCTGTAAATGGTTAATTAAAGTACCAGGGCACTGCTATAAGTTGAACAAACAACTTGATTATTTTGTTTTGCACTAATATTTAACCAGAAAATTAATGCTAACTAAAACTGGTCATTTCCGATAAATTTGTATCGGAACGTCCGTTTAATTCCTTTTTAACAAACTGCTTTATATATTAAATAATGGCTGTCAACATCATAATGTTACAATTTTGGATTTGAATTTTGTGAGTTTTGATTGAATATTACATTCGTTTATAAAATCTCCTCAATGATAACCATACGAGGAATGACAACAAACAACCAAATAATATGTCTGGCGAAACGAATACGCATGTCAAAAAGTACTTGAATTTGTAGTGTGATGGCCATCCTATGGGGTGTTTTTATAGATACGGATAGCCAAACCTATTTTAAAATACAGAGATAATCGTATGCGGGTACCCCAAAATACGCGTAGATATTTGTTTCTCTTTTAGCCTTATACAGGTAGTGTAGTCTTTATTTTCATCTCAACAAGTGTTATCTTATAATATAACGTTAAACAATAATAGTAATACACATATGTTAATATAGATATCGTACGTATGAGACTTATTTTATAATATAAATATAATGCTGAGTAGAAATTTGATATAACATATATTTTCATCTTTTTTTCTTCTTTTTCTTCATTTCAAGACATAAAATATTATTTATTTTATATTCCAGTATACTTCGCAATGTTCTAAATCTTGCTGTTCTATTTTTACACTTATATTTCTTTTCGAAATTGCAATAATTTCGTAAATCTTCTTAATTTCCAACATAAACAGAATTGAAATAGGTGTTGTTTTATTTGTATCATAATAAATTATTCTTGATTTATATACGGCATAAGATGCTACTTATCTTATTAACTATTCTGTTTCTAATTTTGAAAGAAAATATTTCGATCCAATCATTTCTAGTGATATTTTGTTTTTCCCAATATTTTATACAAGAGGCTTCTTCTTTAGTCTGTTAGTAAAACACTTACGTGTTTGACCTTATTCTTAACACTCGTATGTCTTTAGTCTGTTAGTAAAACACTTACGTGTTTGACCTCATTCTTAACATTAAAAAATGTACAACTTTTTGTCTCTTGTGAACACAAATTGTTCTTTTTTACTTCTTGTTTCCATTTATTTTGGAATTGCAGACATAAACGTGTGTAGCTTAAATATATTTGTTGGACATCTTATTTTTCTTGACAGTTCAGTCAAATTATCAAACCTGTCTTCCATTAAAATACGCGTGGATATAGTATTGCAGTGCCTTAAACCAAACAATTTGAATAGCTTTTGTTTTTGTCTTTTCTCATGATGCACTTGTTAGAGTACATATTGTAGTATCAAAGACAACTTGATCCGTCATACGATTGCATTTCTATAAAGTCGTGTTAATATTTTGTAGAATCGGGCTTTAAAGGGCACTGAGAGATTGCCGAGAAAAATGAAATTTGGAAGAAACAAAATTGTTTCGATAGATAAGTTACAACCCTGAAGTGTAATAATGTATAGGATATGGTTGAAGGATGGTGCGAGATAGACATTCGGTAAAAGCAATATTTATGTGGCGAGTGCTGCAAAATGACCAAATCGTGAAATTTCACACGATGGACGGTGAATTAAGGTAAACGTTTTCAGATTGTAATTTGTATGCCCAAGTATTACGTAGTTGCAAAAACTGGATTCCAGAATAATTGAAGACGCAGCTCTCAGTGCCCCTCAGTGCCCGTACAACATCAATAATGTTCATAATAAGAATTATTTTAATCTGAAATTAAATATAATCATTGCAGAGAAACTTTTTACCTCTTTCACTTTGTCGCATCCTTGCCGTCATTCAGCGCAGTATACTACGCTTTTATATGAAAGTGCAGTTTTACAGTTCGGGAGACTTTCGTTTGTATTTTGGTAACAAAGATAGCTGTTATTGTAAGCTTGGGACCAAAATATTTCTACAAGTCTTCTCTATCCAAATATATTTCAATTTTTATACAGCAAATTATTTATCCGGTAATACAAAGTTTTCAAAAGGTTTCGAAACTTTTTGGGGACAACCTGTACTTCTGTAGCAAGGAAAAGATCAGGATAATTCGTTGGTGCGTCAGTGTTAGGAAAAGCCGACATGTGCAAAATGCAAATTAACGCAAATGCAACAAAACCACAAATATATTATGTACTAATCTAAATATTTAAGTACCGCTACATTCACTTGCGTATCAATATTTTCAAGCTTAGCAAATCATGGATTGTGATTGGACAAAGGTATCATAAATTCTCTAAACTCTTTAACTTCTACATAGTTCAAGAACACAGATTGCTATACTCAGTGGCGTAACTAGACTTTTTCATTTGGGGGGCAAGAAGGGGCAGTGACTTGAAATGGGGGGGGGGGGCTCCTAAGATTTTTTGAGTCAAGAGACTTGACAGCTATGTTTTGGACGATTGAGCTAGATTTTGGCTCTAAACAAGCTTGTACCAAAGAATATTTCATTTCGGGAAGACATATGCGCGCGTAGCGCGCGAAAAATGTTCATATGTGTACTTTTGACCATCATAATTCCATGATTCCTTTCGTCAAATGAACCGACAGTGCCAATCTCAACCGACACGATGTCATTATTGGGGGGGATTTGGTGTGTACTTTGTTTGTAAATTTTATTTACAGCCGTACTTGATTTCATTTGGGGGGGGGGGGCAAGCGGGGGGGCAAGGGTTCCAAGTGGGGGGCTCCCCCCCCCCCCCCCCCCCCCCCCCCCCCCCCCCCCCCCCCCCCCCCGCTGGTTACGCCACTGGCTATACTTATTAAATCTGTATCTGTTGAATAATAAAGTCATGGGACTTTGTACCATTAGATAATTGTATTATATACACTGCTCATGCAATATTTCTTTAATCGGTCTCCACCAAGTATCAATCTGTTTTTGGTGGACAAGTTAACTTGGACACCTTAGTTTTCAAATGAAAGGTCATGGGTCATTATTATTGTTTCAATTAGCTAGTGGTGACGTTAAACGTTACAATTATTGTATTTACTAAATAATGTAAATTGTATTATACATAAAGGAAGAAGTATTGATAGAAAAACGAATCTTATCTGTGGTTTCATGCAATTTGAGCTTTTTAATACAGCCGGCAGTATAGACTTTGGTATAAAATTAAAATGCTAAAAATATCGCCAATCGCCGCCAAATTCAGATTTTCAGTGCAAAATTAGTATTTTAATGATATTTTATAATATATTTGTCTATTACAATAAATAAAATGGTGTTTTGATGGACATGTAGTTCAAATATCACATTTTAATAGTTTATTGAGTGGATAAACCAGACAGTCTCAATATTATTTTAACTTATGACTTCTGAATATATAATAACACCACGGTGGTGTAGCGGTTGTTTCCTCCGCCTGTCGTGCATTAAACCTGGGTTCAATTCTGCTGGGGACCACATATCTTTTTGTATAATATTGGTACTTTTTGATGTTCCATTATATTAATTACTTACAATATCATTAGTTTGTTTATTAATGAGACTCTTTTTTTTTATCTATTATTATTTTTTACTTTTTTGGTTCAATGAACCTATGTCATGAATATCACGATTTTCTTTTTTTTATTCGGCTGTTGTTATGAACTTCATGATACAGTAACAGTGTATTCGTGATTTATGTTTACAAAACGATTGACTACAAATTATCCTGGCGGTCCCAAGTTCGCGCCCCGGGAAATCCAAGTTATTTTGTGCACTTTTAAATTTGTCATTGGAATTTAAAATTAAATTATAAATAATGATATTTTTTCTTTCAATTCTTTTTCTTAACTTCACCATATGATATAGGCCTAGCTCACAAACGTCTCGGTGATTTCCTTCCAGAAACAACACACTGTGATCCTCTTGCCAACTTCCACAAAATTCAACAGATCCATTCCAAGTCTTCTCATCCGTTTGCCTCCTTAAACACTCGTCCCCCCCCCCCCCCCCCCCCCCAGTTTTTTAGAAGACCTTGTTACAAAACGATTGACTTTTAGTATTATAATAATTATCCTGGCGCCCCGGGAAATCCAAGTTATTTTGTTGCATTTTTGAATTTGTCATAAATTACGTTTTTCTTGTAATTAATAAACATTGGAATTTAAATTAAATTATAAAAATTATGATATTTTTTCTTTCAATTTTTTTTTCTCCATAAACTTCACCACATAGGGCCTATCGCTCACATAACGTCTCGGTGATTTCCTTCCAGAAACAACACACTAGTGATCCTCTTGCCGACTTCCACAAAATTCAACAGATCCATTCCAAGTCTTCTCATCCTTTTGACACTAAAAACACTTGTCCACCCAGTTTTTTAGAAGACCTTGTTTCTTGTCCACCCAGTTTTTTAGAAGACCTTGTTTCATGATAGTATGGTTTAAGTGCATAGGATAGGTAAATAAAACAATAGGCTATATTGTTAAACAACGTGATGTCTGATAAAATATCTGTAAGTAATGTATAAATATAGCAACGACACTGTCCTGCTACACAGGGTGAGTCGGACTCGGACCCAACTTCATATAGATTTTCTTACAAATTAATGGTTGTTGTGAGAATTTATTTTTAGTTTCTTTGAAATGTCTCTCATTTCTCAGTCTGCAGCACAGAATAGGTATGGCCACAAAACTGAATCGAACTGCGAAACTATTTTGTTATTAAAATCGAGTGTTTCTACATTTGAGCCAACACTCATCTGCTTTTCTTCAGTAATTAATAATCTAGGTATGAATTCGTCTTAGCTTTTTAGAGTGGTTTTACACGGGTTCATAATTTCGATAAAATTTGTTGAAACATAAAAGTGATTTCAGGCTTTTTGCTTGCAAGCGCATTTCTTCATAATGGATCCACGGATGTACTTCAATTGTTCACCAAATAATAATTTCAAACAGGATGATTTTATCCTATTGAGTTCAAATAATTCTGAATCACCTTGTATATAAGGAAATGCTGTACAGTTCTTGACTTGCTTCATTGTCTTCTTCCTTGGTCCACTCACACAGCATTATATGCATATTATTGTTGTGCTCTGGAGGTTTTTTATTTCCGCGAGATGTTGTAACCGCTGATTTACTGTAAAAGTATTGGTAGTGTGCACTGTACCCGATTTCGGTTCACATCCGGATGGGAGAAAACAGTGCCACCGTAAAATATTATTAGTTATCCCCTTTTGATAACGCAATTCGTGGATATACCAATGAGACAGTATAATTGGGTGCCATATCACATGACACCAAAACCAATTTTCTACCAATTAGTTCCGAGTCCAGGAAGCACCTATATTTTACTTTCAACGACTAGCCTACTACAGAGTGAGTCAAAAAAAAGTGTACTCATTTTTGGGATTTTACATCTTAAAATCTGTACAAGAAATTCACAGATCTGTTATTGAGGCAGACGGGTTATCTCACTAGCTTTCTAAAGAATTTTAGTTGGTTGAAATTGGTTACCATTGTTGTGGTAAACATATTTTTTGCTCAATTGCGTAAAAGTGAACATTTAACAAACCGAGCAAGATTTGCGACATTTTCTCTTATAAGATCTATTGAATTCCGCTATTGCAGTCAATCAAGTCCGAGCTGAGTCCGACTATCACAAAAGCCACATTTTTTGTTGTTGTGCTAAATTCGTGTAATAATTACATTGTTTTGTCATTATTTCGCATTTAATGTTTGAAACAATAACTGAGAATGTTTGATTTGTCTTTATTAGTTAGCTATTTTGTACGATACATGAATCCACTTGTTCATTAATATCAAGTAAAATATTCAATATTGTGTTCGGTTTCAAAATACAGTAACTTTACCAAAATAGTCATACATGTATCTGGTAAAGGATACCATGAAATGTCATGAATTTTTTTTATTTTGCTGATGATAGTGAATAAATGCATTTATTGCCTTCATATTTTGATAAAAATATTTTTAATGATTATTTTACTTTAAGTACACTTTTTTTAAACTTTTTACTCACCCTGTATGCGATTATATGCGAACCACGAGTAATTCACATAATGAGAGGAAATGAAATTCGCTTTAAAAAATGGAATTCGCGTTAAGAAATGAAATTCGCGTTAAGAAATGAAATTCGCGAAATTATACGAATGTGTTGACTGCTAGGTTAATACAAACATAATCGATGTAATAATTGATCATTCACGTCCATATGTTACAGCCTACAGAAAACCAAATCTTTTACCTCACCATTGAAATTTAAGATGTGAATAAATTAATAGTATTTACACAATTTTCTATTGATAAATTATAATTAGGAAAAAACGAGAATTCGCACAACGCACACAAGTGCGCGAATTCGATGTTTGAACTTGATTTGTGTGTTATAAGAAAACAATCGGGGTTTTTAATCACACTAGCGGCGTACCCTCGCTACGCTCGGGTCCCCGCTAGATGATTATGCCACCACCTACCTCTGAAACCACATAAACCCCCTACAACACCCACCAAACCAGGTTGATTTATAACCATATCCCTTCTAAAGGCATTATAAACCCCATACAACACCCCAACCCCCAATCAGGTTGATTTATAACCATATCCCTCCTAAACCATTTACCGTGGCTACTGTATTAATCCCTACTTCTCAAACCGCATCAAGTTAACCCTCCGACGGTACTTTTACCACATAAACCCCCTACAATCGCCCCCCCCCCCCCCCCCACACTGCAACTACACCAACCAGGTGGATTTATAATCATAACCCTCCCTAACCATTTCCCGCGGCTACTTCATTAACTCTTAATCCTATCCTAAAACATTTCCCGTGGTTTTCCCCGCCCCCCCCCCCCCCCCGGAAATCAGGTTTCATTAACCCCCGCAAAACGCTATCCATTATAGGCCTATCCTAAATCATTTCCCGTGGTTTTACACCACCCCTCCCTCCCTCCCTCTCCTCCCCCCTCCCTCCCCAACATGACACCAAATACCCTACCAACACACTGTACAGGCTTCACGCCATGTGTAGGAGTGCGTGTGCCGCGCGCAGCAGTGAGCCCTTGCGCAAACATGCAGGCGACGCGTTACCACGGTATGATTACGCGGTAGTACGCGCAACGCACAATATCGTGCAATTCTAGTGGCATTTATGAGCCAAATCTGAGAGGTTTTTTGCTTTTTTTGAAGCCAATTGTTAACCAATTTCAGTGGAATAAACTTTACACCCTTCCCGTCATTTCCTCTATCTTTCATGCAAATTAGGCGCCACTTTGATCACAACTAACTGAGAAATAAGGATAACAAACAAACATACACCGTTTCCAGATTTATAGTAAGATGCACGCAGTGGCGTAGCCAGGATCATTTGTCAGTGGGGGGGGGGGGCGCAAAAGCATTTTTTTGCCGGTGAAAACCAGTTCGACACGGTAGCGTAGCCAGGTTTTTCATGTAACTTTTTGGTTAGCCGTCGAATAAGAAAATGACAAGCGGGGGGTATACCGGGTAGTTCAAAAAAAGGTTGACCGAAGTTCAAGGTAAATTTTCAACCACATTTATAGTTTCAGAGAATTTGTGTTTACTTAGATCAGCAGTAAGTTTTGAAATTATCCCGAAAAAATGGTACATTTAGCTTGGTTGGTTCTTCAGATATGGTTCATTACAGAAAGCATGTACAAAAATGCCTTGTCCACCGGAGCGTCCTTTAGTAGAGATAGAATGCACAAAGTGGACTTACACACGATTGGTCACAAATTGTGAAAAAAGGCGAAAAGGAAAAAAAGGAGAAATCTCAAACATCTGTCTGGTGCTTGACATTACCTACCTACTTACCTACGTTTCTTTGTTGAATGTGAATGGCACATAAGCATAGAGATTGGGATAGTTTGTCAGTGCGGGCTTTTCAATTCTGAATCTAGAGCATACTGTTTTGTTGACGACAAACACTAAATGACGCTCCCGTGGACAAGCTTTCTGTAATGAACCATATCTGAAGAACCAAACAAGCTAAACGTGTCATTTTGTCAGGATAATTTCAAAACTTACTGCTGATCAAGACTGAGAAAACACAAATTCTCTGAATGTGGATGAAAAATAACTTTGAACTTGGGTCAACTTTTTTTGAACTTTTTTTTCTTCCTTTCCTGTCCTTTTTGTCTCCTCATCTCCCTTTCTTTGCATTCCCGAT
Source organism: Ophiura sarsii (assembly GCA_035610835.1). Lineage (NCBI taxonomy): Eukaryota > Metazoa > Echinodermata > Ophiuroidea > Amphilepidida > Ophiuridae > Ophiura > Ophiura sarsii. The sequence goes on along the minus strand of CM069441.1, from coordinate 120,317,243 downwards.
TTCCCTTCTAGGACAGCAGATTACAGAGAAAATATGCTCCGTTAAGGAAACACCAGCAATTTGGATACACATTGGAATTGTTTCGATAAATTGAAAGACAGATATTTGGGCCTTCAAGTCCTCAAAGTCGCAAGGATTTGGGGTGATATTTTTAAAGGTACAGCCTAATTTGCATATAATTTGCAGTAAAGATGTAGTGAAATTCGCTGAAGTATTGCTAGAAACGCTGTAGTACGGAGTCTCATCCGTTTCATTCGTCATTTCTTGCAAGTTGGAGTGCGTTGTAAATACAAACATCACTAAGTCACTCTTTGTGGCATTCTTAACGATCTAAAAGGTAAACAGTATTTTCAAAATGTTATTAATAACTATTCAGGGAATCTACTCCTAGTCAACACAAGAATGATTCAGCGTTGTTGATAATTGATAGTCATCTGGATTCATTTTGGTCATCTCAGTCTCCAAACCGAGAATAATAAGAGGTATTCAGGTCTCAGGACTCCCTGTTTTTGTTCACTGGCCGTTGAGAAGAAATATGATCATCGCGCCTTTTTGCCGTTGTTAGAGATTGAATCTCTCATCCGCCTAATGAGCCCCTCACATGTATCCGTGTGTGCTGGGCGGGGTCCAACACGGTGAACAATCAGGAAAAAATGTCAACGGCCGCAATGATTTTTTTTTTGTCACCGGGTTCATACCGTTCTATACCGGGTCCTCATCGGCCTGGAACCGGGCTCATACCACCTCCTCACCAGGTCCTCACCGGCCAGAACGCCGGGGTACCGGCCGAACCGCCTTGATAACGTCATCAAACCGCCCTTTATAAGCTGAGTGCTCAAGCTCGCCGCTTCACTCACATTCCGGGAATCTCTGTATTACTCACGGTGGGCCGTTTCCCATCCGTTGAACACGTTGCCGGGGACATTGCCGGTCATCCGCGCCCGGCGGGAATTTTGAGCATGTTTAAACTTCCTGCCTGGTGAGTAAAAGCGGCGGCGAACGGGGAGAGTCCGGTTTGAGGACGGTAAAAACACGGCGGACCCGTTTCGCGCTCGTTCGCAGGGTGGTGGTGATAGACGGCCACCTTACCGTATAATAGAAAAACAACAAACAATCAGTAAAAATGTCAACGGGCGCAATTTGATTTTTGTTGATGGTCACCGGGTCCATACCGTTATATACCGGGTCTATGCGGGGTCCACACCGTCCTGGTACCGGGCTCACCGTCCTCATACGATGCTAGCTTACCGTTCTCACCGGGTGCATAACACCTCCTCACCGGGTACTCGGTCCATACCGCTCTACACCGGGGCTGTACCGGGTTCTCACCGGCCTGGTACCGGGCTCACCGGCCTCATACAGGTCTAGCTTACCGTTCTCGCCGTGTCCTCACCGTGTGCATACCACCTCCATACCGGTTCCTAACCGGTTGGAACGCCTGGGTACCGGCCGAAACGTCTTGATTATATCATCAAACCGCCCTTCTTAAGCTGAGCGCTTAAGCCGCTTCGTTTGCATTCCGGAATTTGTACGACCTACATCTATAATACAACATGCCTGCTGAGAGTCCGTTCCGGGAACGGTTACCAGGCTGCATGCGGCCGTTCGTAGCCGCGCTAAGATGGTCGACGTCCACCACCGTCCATCACCGCGCTGCGAACGAGCGCGAAACGGATACGAAACGGGTGCGAAACGGGTGCGAAACGGGTGCGAAACGGGTGCGAAACGGGTGCGAAACGGGTGCGAAACGGGTGCGAAACGGGTGCGAAACGGGTGCGAAACGGGTGCGAAACGGGTGCGAAACGGGTGCGCCGTCCTTATATACCGTCCTCATACTGGGCTCTCATCGTTCGCCGCCGCTTTTTATCAACCGCCAGCAGTTTTGAGCATGTTCAAAACTCCGGTGGCCGGCAAAGTCCCCTGAACGTTTCCAACGGACGGGAAACGGGCCGCCGTCCGCACCCATTTTTTCACACGGTAAGGGGCCGCCCAGCTCACACGGATACATGTGAGGGGCCCATTAGGAAAGTGACTTGAATGAGGTGTCATATTGTTGAGAGGAAATTTGCTCGTTTATGTCTCAGTTTTTTGATAGTGATTACTGATTTTAAATTAGCTAACATCAAATCACCTGGTCTTGAACTTATTGGGATAGGTGTACAATATTTAGGCCTAAACTCCCAAACGCGACCGACACATAAAATCTATAAAAAACCGTTGGTTTTTTTAAAGATATTTTGTATGGTGAGAAATGTATTGTTTGAATGATATTACGTTGCCAAACAAATAAACAAACAGTCCGTAGACTTCAAGATTCTAGCACAATCTAGAGAAAACAAGACATCAAACATGGTCTGAGGATTCGACTACGGGCTGCAAGCCTGTCACCCTTGCATTCAACACACATACTTTAACTGAGATTTTTAGACTGTTCCAAAAACATTGGTATGGTGATATTAATACAAACGTATATATATAAAAACATTAAAGTAATTAAGTATTTTTCTTCTCTTTAAAAAAAGTGTCGGGTAAACTGTAGAATAGAACTCCAAAGTGTCTATAGCAACAATAAAAAGATAAATAAAAGGTAATCGACCGACCGACCCACCTTTTGTTCTTGTTTGCGCAAACAAACCCTTTTTAGCCTTAAATTTAAATATAACTTAGCATCAAATAATTAGTGCTGTTAATACTACGTTAGAAGAATATCCAACGACGTTCTGTTGCTTGTAAATTATCATTTAAAGAAAATATTAAGGCACTGCTATAAGTTGACCATACAACTTGATATTTTTTACTAATATTTTTAACCAGAACATTAATGCTTACTAAAACTGAACTGGTCATTTCCAATAACATCTAATAGTTGAATACTGCATAGAACAGGGTAGAAATGAGTCATTAGTCACGAGTCTTGAGTTAAGTAAATATGATTAGTATCCCTATAAGTTCTTTTGCGTTTGTGATTACCTATCATGAACATCTGTATTGACGCATTGACAGGCAAAACCAATTGACTTGATTAAAGTCCTTCCTTATAAAGAAAACTTACCGTGACTTGACATTCGTAATGAACAGGGTATGTTCAAAATGTATTTAAATGGTCACGTTAAAAGTGGATACACCTTTTTCTTGAACATACGGTACACCCGGTTGCGGTATAATTATGTTGATGTTTCTTCACATGGTTGGAATTTTGGGTTGGTTGATTTGGTTAGGCTTAATGGGCTGTGAATCCTCAGGTATAGCCTCCGTAAAACTGCCGTAACTTCTTCATTATCCATTTAATCTATATAAAAGTATACATTTTTTTGCAGAAAAGGGTTAAATAAAAGGGTTCAATGAATCCAACCATGATCATGAAATTGACCACTTTGGAGAAAATTATAAAAAACACGTTTTTTGACCCATTTTAGGTTCTGCAAAGAAAACTCAAAATATATTTTGTCAAATTTTGTCATACTAGTTTTATTATCTTCCTAATACAATTCCCTATGAATCTTTTTTGTTGTTGAAAAAAGTGCCAAAAATGTGATTTTTTTTTTTAACCTCCAAATCATGAAAATCAAATTTCTGGCACTTTTTGGCACTTTTTTGGTCCATATATCAAAAATTAATAAAGATTTTCCAAAAAAACCATAAAACTAATTCTTATAAACGGTCACCCGCTGGTTAATTAAAACCTTTTAAAAAAGTTTTAATTAACGAAGTTCAACAAACGATGACAATGTATTTTCGTGAATATAATGTTTACATAATCACTCGTGCATATGACTTCCTTATTATTTCTAGTAGAATGTAAGTCCAAATTTTATTTCTATCAAAACGATAAACATGTACTAAAGTCCAGGTAAGGTAGTTCCTGGTTCACCATACAAACTGTTATCATTCCTGTTTACGTATTACACCTTGATAGAACGGACATAAAAGTCGTGCATACTCGACATGCAATGAGACAATAAGAAGATTCCTAAGGCGATCATAAGGTTATATGAAATCATGATACCCAAACCATTGAAACCAGCCAACATGTCATCTATCATCGAGTATATTACAGTAATCGTTATATGTTCTGCGTGGAATACCAACGCTGCAAGTAAGTCTGTAATCATAAAAGGTTATAGTAAAAGAGATAATAAGACCAATAAATAATTAGATATTTAGCTTAATAGTTTTATTAGATAATCATAGTGGTAATTCACATTTTTGCTGAAAATCAACTCACTTTATCCATTTCTTGGTTTATAATAAATAGATGTAAGAATAAATCCTATGGGATAACCCTACCCTAACCCTACCCTACCCTTTCATATTTACAAGATGTTCTCCACACTCACGAGCCTGGACGGATGGGCCTTAGATCAGCTCGCGATACCACGCGCCTTGACGTTCCCATTTCCAAGAGAATTGTTGCTGATTGTGCCTTTTCAGTCATTGGGCAAAAGTTGTGGAATGTCCTCCCTATTCAGTTCCGCCAGGCTCCCAATGTTAAAGTTTTCAAAAAGCAACTCAAAACTCATCTCTTTCCAAAAGATTAGGGTGTGTTTTTTATTGACTGTTGTAAAATTATTTTTGCGAGTTTTTAATGTGTTATGTTTGCATTGCATGTTGTTTCTAAATTATTCTTGATGTAATTCATATATTATAATACACATATTTGTAAAGCGCTTTGATCTACGGAAAAGGCGTAATATAAAAGCCTTTTAATAATAAATAATAATAATAATAACCCCGGTGTATTGGTTTTTGACCGGGATCACGATTTTCGTGGAAAAAACGCCAACTAAATCTCCGGGAACCTGCCGGGATTCGATCCGGGGACCCTCCGTTCTCATGCCCCACGTCCCACCCACTAAGCCACGGCCCTCAGCTTCACATTCGCGCAGTATACTGCGCTCACTATATAGGCTCGGTTGACTACGTCATCGAAAACCGACGGCGCATGCGTTTGGAGAGGGACTTAGGATTAGCATGTATTTAGCACTCAGGGGGGTTAGGGTTAATAGAACAAAAAAACAAAAAAATGTTACCATAACCCTAACCCCGGTTTAGGGATTTTGACCGGGATCACGATTTTCGAGAAAAAATGCCAACTAAATATCCGAGAACCTGTCGGGATTCGATGTATAGGTCTACACCTGACCACACAAAACAACCATGCTATTTTATTTCAAATCTATAGTTAATATCAGAAATCTGTAACGTACACTGTGTGGCAATATGTGAGAGTATCAGGTCCATTTCTTAAAATTATTTTTAAAGTGTTTCTTTATTTTTAAATATATTTAATTTGTTGTTATATTTTTAAATAGATTTTATTTGTTGTTATATTGTCTACTATAAACACCGTGGGTTGGTAAACTGCTTTATATTATATTATATATATTATTATAAGATTTAAAAGCATTTATAATGCTCATAAACACCTCCAATTATTTAGATATTTCATGATATATTCATATTGACTGAAGACCATCATACAGTTTCAGAAAGTATCCGTCCATTCAAAATGGACGGATAAAGATTACCTTCGATAAAGATTCTGTTAGAATCGAAACGTCAGGTCCTCTTATATTTATTACATATTCATATTGTGTTAGATATCAATGAAACACTAATGCGTTCTTCTTTCCAATGAGGTAACGGTACAATTTGATAAAATTATATGATGTCTAGATATACAAAGGATTAGGAATGGACGGATACTTTCTAAAACTGTATGATGGTCTTCAGTCATCCCATTTCTTACTATGGTCTGTTCATTTCTAAGATATTGATTTGGTCTTATATGATTTTTAAATGTCTTGAAAAAGTTTACAAAATAGACGTGACAACATTTGACGGAAGTCCTCTGGTTGGATCCAGTAGTGCAGAGGAATATAGAACTTACTTAGCATGGATTCATAGATCTGCAACCTTCGATAGGATTGGAAGACTCGAAGACACGGGCACAGGGGAAGTGGGCACTGGGCATGATGATCCCGGAGATGGCAATGCAGTGGTGCCATCAGGTAGTGGATTCCCTACAGACACAACGACGAATAAATATATAGCCGATAACAAACATTACCGATACGAAGTAGAATTCCCTCTGTCGTCGCAAATTTCAAGAGTCGGTGTATTCTATTCAACGGTTAGCAGAGGTAGCTTTACACTTACAATTCCGACGATAAAGATATCTGAATCAGGTAAGAAACTAGACTCCATCCAAAAAGAAACTTACAGTTGTTGTTGTTGTTGTTGTTGTTGTTGTTGTTGTTGTTGTTGTTGTTGTTGTTGTTGTTGTTGTTGTTGTTGTTGTTGTTGTTGTTGTTGTTGTTGTTGTTGTTGTTGTTGTTGTTGTTGTTGTTGTTGTTGTTGTTGTTGTTGTTGTTGTTGTTGTTGTGGTGGTGGTGGTGGTGGTGGTGGTGGTGGTGGTGGTGGTGGTGGTGGTGGTGGTGGTGGTGGTGGTTGTTGTTGTTGTTGTTGTTGTTGTTGTTGTTGTTGTTGTTGTTGTCGTTGTTGTTGTTGTGGTCGTTGTCGTTGTCGTTGTTGTTGTTGTTGTTGCTGTTTTTGTAGGGTCTTTTTGTGTTTTTTTGTTTTTTTGTTTGTTTTTATTTGTTTTAATTTTTTTTTCTTTTCTGTTTTTTGTTTTTGTTTGTTTGTTTGTTTGTTTGTTTTAGTGTGGTTTTTGATTGTTTTGTATTTGTGTTTGTTCTTTTGTTGTTGTTACGTTGTTCTTACCGGGGTTTACATTTTTGTCTTATGTTACGCATGTTTTCCAGCCGAAATCAAACCATTGAAGTACACATACACCGTAAGTATTGGGGACACCACAACTTTAGCAGTAACAACGCTTAAGACCACTTTGCGATGGGTCCATGACAATGGTGACATCATCACCAAATGGAATGACGTGACCAGTGTAACGATAGACAACGTACGAGTGGCTGATGGCGGCATTTATGAATGTTATGAAGATGGTTGGAGAGGAGAAGGAAAACACGCAATCATGAGACTGATAGTACGAGGTAATATGGCAGGAACCGTGTTTGAGAAATTCGTCATTAAATAAGATAACTACAGGGTGTATCAAAAAAATTAGGACACTTTTTGATGATGGTTTAAATCCTTAAATCACTGAAGCATGACCGAAAGAAAAAAATCCATCATTAATTAAGGAAATTTTGACCTATTACGCAAGGCAATCTATTTCGTAGTATGTACAATGGTCATTCACACAGTAACAGTAGTGTAACGCGCACACTATTTATGCAAAATCTACTTCTTATCATGCTAATGAACCATTCGAGAACTTGTTTAATTTGCACAGAATATGCATGCATCTGATTTGTGTATTATTTAGCCAGTATTGATTTGTGCCAGAATTAAATGGATTACCAAACTAATCTTTGCTATTGACTGATATATTATTTTCTATGTGTATAATTATTGTAACGTATTGAAACGTAGACCATGTTATTTACTGGTCTATACATGTAAATCCCATCGTAAAAACTAGTAAATGACATGGTTTACGCAAATTATGCTAGTTCTCCTTTTTTTTTCATTGGATTGATCTCACATTTTCAGGAAATCATAATAATTAATTGGGCTTTACATTGAGACTAAATTGGTCATGGTTCAATGACTATAACAAGTATTACACCGTCATGAAAAAGTGTCCTATTTTGTTGATACACCCTAGACACTTTTTCGGAGTAATTCTGTTATACCCTTCACAGAGGTATTCATAGTGCATGATTTTTAAGAACGACGCATACTACCGATGTAGGTGTGTAGGGTATAACAGAATTATGCCAGTTCGAACTACAAGGAACATGACCAATAGATGATTTGATTTGTATAGCTAAATGATTTCAACTTGCTTAGTACTAAACATTCACAGATGCTATGCTATGCTGTGCTGTGCTGTGCTGTGCTGTGCTGTGCTGTGCTGTGCTGTGCTATGCTGTGCTATGCTATGCTATGCTATGCTATGCTATGCTATGCTATGCTATGCTATGCTATGCTATGCTATGCGATGCGATGCGATGCTATGCTATGCTATGCTATGCTATGCTATGCTATGCTATGCTATGCTATGCTATGCTATGCTATGCTATGCTATGCTATGCTATGCTATGCTATGCTATGCTATGCTATGCTATGCTATGCTATGCTATGCTAAGCTAAGCTAAGCTAAGCTATGCTATGCTATGCTATGCTATGCGATGACAATGGCAATGGCAATGCCAATGGTTAAAGGCAATGGCAAAGACGATATAGCAATGACATTGGTTATGTCACCGTAATCTCACAAACAACAGGCAGGGAGCTAGGCTTTCCTGATATCGGTTTAAATTCACCACATATTTGCTGAATTTATTTTACTATGAATCTTAACAATTGTGTTGAAATTTTTATTACAGAATGTCCAGGGCCTAAATTTGGACCTACTTGTTCATCAGACTGCCCAACTTGCTGGTCTAGTGGTATTTGTGCTGCTGATACTGGGACATGTTTATGTCAACAGGGCTTTTCAACTACTCTATGTGGAAATCGTAAGTTTTTGCAAATCTTATTTCCCTTCTAATTACGGGTCATGCATAGTCTTTGTCAAAGACACCTCGCAAAATTTTGAAATAGTACTTGTCGAGCGCCGAGCGGGGCGAGGCGTATGTCGACCTGTCGATCGCCGAATTACATTGTACTTTTATTACAGAGGGCGCTCACACTGTTTTAAAAGTGGTCACAGACAAAGCCTTGATGAAAGGCTAGATGATACATGACTGTTTCAGTTATTTATATTTCAGTCGATCACACAGTTAGGAAAAAGACAGTCGGATCATACATGATATGATAGTTGGGTCATTTTGTGATTTGACCCCAAACAAATTGCTACAAAAGGTTTTTCAACTGATTCTGCTTCCAGGTGATATCAAAAGAAAACCCCAAAAAATCTAACTTCCGGAAAGGGGTTATTTTCAAGACGGCGTCGAAGATTGCCGCCAACATCATAAAATGGCTATAACTCTGATATTAATCACCCTAGAGATGTAAATTTGGTATTTATTCCTAGGTTTTAGGGTGTAATAAACTCAATCAGACTGGTTTAAGGTTTCCTAGACACTCAGGTGCACTCTACAACAAAGATGGCGTCCAAGATGGCCGCCAATATCGTAAAATGGCTATAACTCTGGTATTAATCACCCTAGAGATGTAAATGTGGTATTTATTCCTAGGTTTAAGGGTTTGATAAACTCAATCAGACTGGTTTAAGGTTTCCTAGACACTCAGGTGCACTCTACAACAAAGATGGCCCGCGTTTACAGCACTCATATGCACAGTTGTAATGTGTTGAAAATAGTGTTTGGTCTGACAGGCAAATGTGTTGAAGATAGTGTTTGGTCTGACAAGCAAATGTGTTGAAGGTAGTGTTTCGTCTGACAGGCAACTCTATCTTTATTATTAGCCTGGATGAAAATAGATGTTTTTTGTGTGGATGTGGACGTGGTGTTTCGTGTATTGGTGTTTGATGTAATTTTATATTAATGTTTATAGTGTTTGGTCTGACAGGCAACGCTATCTTTATTATTAGCCTGGATGAGAATAGATGTTTTTTGTGTGGGTGTGGACGTGGTGTTTCGTGTATTGGTATTTGATGTAATTTTATATTAATTTTTAGATTCAATTCCAAGCAATCGTATCTGGTTTTGAAATGTGCTAAACTAAGCTGCACTTGTTCACTGGCATCCACTGGGCGTCTTTTCATGGCAACTGCCATGCGAACAAAGCATTTCAGTATGTATTATTATAGGTATATCGCCATTGTTATGTTTGCGATCCGATAGAACGAAACCCATTAGTATGATTGTCTAATTGAGTAAAGGACTGCATTATGCAAAATTTAGATTGAGATATATTTTGGGAACTTGTTACTTTTTGCCACCGGCCTGCTGGACATCTATTTGTCTTACAATAGCTGAGAACAATTAGCGTATTGTTTTCAATCAAATTCATTATTTAATTGTGTATACTCGTGGCAAGAAAGTACACTGGGAGATCGAATTATTAGACACAATTCAAGTAAACAAACAAAGAAAGAATTTAAGATATTAATAATCTGAATTAACCAATATATTTACAGCATAACTAGTCTTGATCTAAATACGATACGATGTAGGCCTATACAGTGAAAATGAGGAAATAGGCCTAATTAATATTAATTGGAATATGAAAACAATAAAGGACTATGGCGTAATATATATTCCAAGCAATAGCAATAGCAATTTTAATTGCTATTAATAAAATAAATAATAAATGAGTAAAATGTATATAGTATTTAGGTATTTTAAAAATATGTTGAAGTGATATTAAGATATCACTACTGCATCAGATTTTTAAAAATAAAATGAAATAAGACATGCAAAAGATGGGCATTGAAGCCGTGTCCACAGATTACAATCAATAGGGTGCTGAACAGCAAGCCACGGGGTTTGCAGTTGTGAAACTATCGATTTGTTAATATTCTATCGTTAAAAGTTGGCTTTTCATGCGATATTTGCACGTGCCACTGACATAAATATTGTTTGTATGTTGCAATAGTCCTTATTGCATATTTGACAAAATAATTAACACCCACCCGACCGGCAACCGCTGCGAGCCGACGGATGCCAGGCCCGGATGCCAAGTATCGCTCAAATACACGTGCATTTGATGCATTTGATCATTTTTTTACTACGGTGTCTTATCTGAGCCACTATGTATCATAATTATACCTGCATGAAATTACCCTACGAGTTCCATAGGGACGATATTTGCATAGTTTAAAACCGTATTTACGTGTTTTGTCAAACGACCTGTCTAAAAGATAGACTTGCGTTTAACACGAGTCTAGTTAGCGACGGTTTTAGGCTAAACGCGCGTTTAGTACGAGAATACGGCCCTAGAAGTTTAGTCCAAATACTCGTTTAAAAATTGGACATTGGAACTTACTTCACTTATTGATTATTAAACTCATAAACTCATCATGAAATATTAAACTTAATTTATGGGTTTCTGGTACTCTTAACACATGACATGGTGCGTATAGTACCGGTATTTATACTTTTATAATTGCGTGTTACTACAGGTTGTGGTAGCAATAACTGGGGTGGTGAGTGTAGTTTGTATTGTTCAGGTGGTAGCGGTGACTGTGGAGGCAAACTGATATGTGGTCCTGATCCGTTAGGATGTTCCTGCATTACAGGTTATATGGGACTAGACTGCACTGAAGGTACTTTTCAGATAAATATGGAATAAGCTCATCATATCCATGGTTCGAATTCGATAAGATAAATTATATTATTCACAAAGTCCGAAAATGATTAGTACCCATCGATGCCCAAAGTTCATTAATTCTTTTCATCATCAAAATCATTGAGATTAGGTCCGTCGTTTTTTCATCATCTTCGACATATCGGACTTATTCAACTGAGGTTACACTCCATTGTGCATGACATGGTGATTTCACCTTTTTGGCAAAGTGCAAAAAAGGCGTGTATGTTAAACTTGTTTAAAGAAACAAAGATATTCTTCAATTTCTTGTCTGCCATTGTTCCTTTCTAACTGTTGTTTGTTAATCACGGTTGTTCAAATCATTAATATTCTTCAGTTTGACTAAAATCAACTAGCAGGACGCCCGTTCTTGAGCAACAATGTTGCTCAAAAGTTTAAGCAAGTTAATTAAACTTTGAACAACAATATTTAAAATGTTAAACAACATTGAGCGATGCACTGATTAATTTGTGTTGTTTAAAAAAGCGTTTTAACAGTATACATAAAATAAATTCGTGCAAGGACCATTGAGAACAAGCTACGCTTAAATGATGCAAAAACAGAAGTCGTCCACATCTCTTCTCGGTTCACTAAACCTGTTCCATTGGAGCATGTAACTGAATAACAAGCGTTAAATAGCATGGAGCTTGATGGATAATTGATAATGGATCCATCATATTATATTATATACGTTATATATTAATTGTTATGAATGTGACTTTTATCTCTTTAGCTTGTCCTCCTGGCAAATATGGCGCAAACTGCGACCTTGATTGCCACTGTGATGTTAGCAAGTGTAATGCGGCCGAGGGATGTGTACTGAGTGCTGGTGATAAATGTGATGATGACTATTTGGATCACCATTGTGAAGGTAACGAGGATTATAAGACTAGTATCAATAACAATTATGATTTTAAAAATAAATTATTGAACATTGTTAGACATACTAAAATAAACTTTCTGTGAAGTATGACTTGATACATTCATTTTTTCTTAACAATTTAACCGTCGAAATACCATGGTATGAGGTAAAACACAAAAAGCTCATCCTGTATAACTACATGTAGTATGCACATTTGATAGCATAGTAGCCTATACATTCGTCCGATGATCATGATGAATTGACGACACAGAAGACTAGATAAGACTACCGATAGGTGCAGGATAAAACACACACGGATGCTTATGGCCTATGCATTCTCACACGAGACTCCCTTTTTCATAACATCAGCCAAATCAAAATACTTACCTGAGACTGTAAACTTTTTGAAGATCGTCACTCCACTACTAGAGTTTCAAACCCTTATACAAAAGTGTTGCAAATAATCATAAGGCCAATGTTCATGATTAGGTCCAATTGTTTGTACTACTGGATACTACGGTGAACAATGCGAGTACAATTGCCACTGTGACGAAGAAGCTGCGTGTGATAAATCCTCTGGAGTGTGCGTCAATGGTCTGTGTGCAGAAGGATGGGCTGGTGATGACTGTCAACAGGGTAAGGTTCCAGTAGACTATATCTTGCTAGACGTGCCATTACCATGCATACGGAATAAACCGTGTACTACGACAACACATTAGTCGTTATGAGCATACGAACATCAGTTACGGGACGTCTAGCAAGACATTTCCGGCAAGTACATTTAGGGACTTGCCATCTAATCAATAGGGCACTTGCAGGGAAGCTCATTATTTCTAATCATCCCTCCAAACGAAGACATTCACATAGACGGAGTGCAATTTCCATCACTTGGATCGATATCAGTTGAATTGTTATTATTCTTCATTCATTGGCATGACATGCAAACGTCCTGTAGGTTAAAGTGAAAATATACCTCCATGCGCAAGGACCCAAACAATTCCTTTTAAGTGGGTTATTGAACGTCCATCTAATCAAATATTAAATGATGTTTGTAACTTCATTAGGCCAGTCTCACTTCAATGTTGTTAATTTGTATTTACCTGTATAGATCACATTGAAATGGTGTGTTTAAATGTGTTTGCTTCACAACTAAAACATTTCATATCTTCATTATTTCAGCTTTACCGGCATTGTATAACGATCCACAAATAGTTCATAAAGAAGGCATAATGATAGAAGTTGACTGGGATGATTGGGACCAAAATGTTGACCATGGGAATGGACCGGTTACATTATATCGCCTATACTTCAGAGAGCACGGCAGTGGTGAATTTGTCGACTTCGAAGAAGTCACTGATTCAGACGGGACACCTCAGAGTTTACGACCGGAAACAGAATATGACTTCGCGGTTACAGCGTTAAGGTCTGTGGATGGCAATCCTGTCGAAGGAAAGCTGGGAAATTTTATTAGTGGAAGCACACACTGTATAGGTAAACAAGATTGTTTCAATTTAAAAATATGAGACTATAAAATCAAAATGTTCCTAGAATACTTTCGTTTAAATGTATTGTTTGAGATTTTCCTCCTTCGTGAAAAGATATAGTAAACTTCATAGTATGTAATCTATAATAGCAGAAATATTATTCATTACATGAAAATAGTACAGAGATCAGGGATGTTTCTCCTGATAAAACTTAACGCATATAAATGAACAATGAATGTTTCTCAACAGCACCTACAGAATACCCGAACATCACTGAAGTAACTGTACTGAGTAGCGACTCTGTCATGCTAGAATGGACGGTAAGATCAAACATTTGAAGAAGAAAAAAATCGGTACCAAAGTCACAAGAGATCCCTCAAACGAGTTCAATTGAGATCGAAACAGTTGATGAAATTGCAATAAATATGACAAATCGGCTCTTTAACCGCGCCTTCGTACTCGGCGTTTAATGTGCACCCGTTAAAGGTATAGTATGTGATCTATTCTAGGGAACGCCCTTAGGGGCCATATCCAAACTATCAAGTGATTTTATAGCGTTTTTATACCGATTTTACCGATCTTTTTCCGATGCTTTTAACAATAGAAAAAAATACCGTTTTAATATCGGGGTAAAATCGCTATAAAAACGCTATAAAATCACTTGAGAGTTTGGATATGGCCCCTTAATCCTCGAGAAAAAAATGAAAGCAGATTTTCTTGCAGATTTACATTTGTGATCATCAATCGTACATACATTACAATTTCAGGGCGATACGATTCTTAATTACTTCAAAATCATGGTTTTAGAGTGAAAATAAACTGTCAGAATCTGCGCCGACAACTTAATTTTACTCTAAATTCAATCTAAAACCATGATTTTGAGGTAATTAGGAATCGTATCGCTCTGTAACTTGGAAGATATTCATGATTTGTAATCATGAATGTAAATCTGCAAGAAAATCGGTTTTCAATTTGTTTTTCGAGGATTGAGGGCGTTCCCTGGAAAAGATCACATAATATACCTTTAACCCTAACCCACCCGGTGGATTTTCCAACGAATTTTTTTTCAAGCGAAAAAAGCACACACAACAAGAGGTGCCACGCCCCGGGGTTTGAACCCACGACCTCTCGGTTGGCGGGCGAACGCTCTACCAACTGCGCCACGGGGGAAGCTGTGCTGGGCGAGTGTATTTGCCCAGCTATATAGCCCGGGGCCATTATTTCACACAAAAACCTCAGCGCCAGGTGGAACCAGGAGGCTGGGAAATGGGATTTCATGGGATCCGGGGCTGTAAGGGTTAAGAAGAACCTCCGGGTACGTAGAACGACCAATGACGCTGCCCACTAGGAACATAACATTTCCATCGTAACATGAATACTAAACAAGAGGGTAAAATGTGTGCTCCGAAATAATTTGCAGATATCGGTAAATTGCTGAAGCGAAAGAATACAATGAAGTCCTTCTTTAGCAGCGTGTCAGTTGGTGAAAATTGTCAGCCTCGTCAGCTTAATTCACTTATAGTTCGGTTTCTATACAGTGTCTATTGGAGAGATTTGTCAACATTGGGTACCTTAATCTGAATGAAATTTTAGATTTGAGTGGTTAGTCCTGCAGGGAACATCTTTATTTTCAGCACCAAATGCCACTGTCAGGCTCTGCATTTTAATGTTATTTTTTTTATAAAAATCAAAAGTGAAAATTTCAATGATCTTTTCTATCTAATTCGTATGCCTTGGTAGATTCCCGATGGCGACGACTGGATGCAATGCTCAAGTTTGAAGGACTTTATAGTAACCTACTATAAAGTTGGTTCAATTCCGAAGACCACAATACGAGTTCCATTGACCAATCTAACAACCACAATAAGTTCACTGGAACCATGTACAAGCTATGAGTTTCAGATACAAGCAACGAACAAACACGCAGACGGAGTGACAAGCCCACCCGTGTCCACCATAACAGATACCGTTGGTAAGTGAACTATTTTTCAGCGCAAGCTGTACTGAAATTACTTGTGAAACCTGTACTGGTATATGTCCATTACGCTCTGTGCAGAGATCAACTTAATTTCTAGCAAGGTCACTGTATCCCTGATGTGAACTGCGCTATCCAAGTACAGTGTGAGATTAAGCCAGCCAAACGTCCATATAAACTTGGTTTCGGTTGGTCCACCTTTTGTCAATGAACTCTTATAACCATGATAACACAACCATGTCACCCGGGCATGTCACCCAATCACATCACTAGACATGGCTGATTTTGGTATATCATATCGTCGCTGTTCTGATATACCGGCACATCACAACAGAAATAAGTAAAGAGATGTGCCGGTATGTCAGAACAGCGACGATATCTATGCACAGCTGTGACTTTTTACAGGCATGGGTAGACTGCACTAGCCAAAGTACTCACTAGGTATTAGTACCTTTATATCATCAAGTCCATCATCAATCATCAACTCCTAATTTTGGGATTGTATATCTGTGTATGGGGTTAAAGGCCATACTTTTTGGCCTGGCCAAAAGAAAAGGGAACACACACATGGGTGCAGTATCAATTACCCAGCATAAAACAAATGCCTGCTGTGTCAAGTGTTTATGGGATAAATGATGACAACTTGACAGCTCACATTTCAAGTCAGGTTTACTATTATTATTCCTCCTTATCCTACAAGTAAAATGGATGGAACACTATTATCTATGATACTGTAGCCAACATTATTTAGCAGTTTGCATTAGAACTTTCTTTCTTGCAGTCAATATGCTATACACATCTGAACAATACTCATACAGTCATACTCCCATGGATAATATCGAAAACAGTATACAATTAATGTCTGTAGTATAGTGTACTGTCAAACCAAGGAGTTGTTATAAACACTTCAAAAGAAGTAAGTTCCCCTTTAGGGTTTCCCTTATATTTTCAAAAATATACATTTGGTTGAAATGGGTTTTCTGTAAAATTGTTATGAGGCTCATACCAATACTTGACCAAAATTTCAAATCAACAGCTTCTGTCATGCTTGAGTGAGCTTGTATTGAATGACAGAATGTCCCATTTCAA
This sequence comes from Ophiura sarsii, assembly GCA_035610835.1. Taxonomy (NCBI): domain Eukaryota; kingdom Metazoa; phylum Echinodermata; class Ophiuroidea; order Amphilepidida; family Ophiuridae; genus Ophiura; species Ophiura sarsii. Next base: position 120,300,535 of record CM069441.1, on the reverse strand, counting down.
AAGTTGTTAAAATAATGTTTAGTAGTGTGTGTATCCACCACTTTGGTGTATCAATTGACGACATCGATTTCTCATAGTGTTGATATGGAAGTCCAACTCTTGTTGCTAATCAGTTCTTGGAAGATGAAGGTATAGAGCGTTTGGTTTGGCTCGCGAACTCCCCAGATCTCAACCTAATCTAGCGTCTGTGGGATCAGTTAAAGCGGGCCGTGGATCGTAGAGTGGATGATCACACTAATCTTGTTAACTTACGTCTTCTGGTAAACAAGAGTGGGGTGCCATCCCACAGCATCGAGTGGCGCGCCTCATCAACACTATGAGACGTCGATAGGCAAGTCATACAACAACGCGGTGGATACACCCGCTACTAAACATTACTTTAGCAACTTTTGAAATTAAACGCTATTTTAGCAACTTTTGAAATGGGATATTCCATCATTCAATACGTGCTCACTCGAGCATGACAGAACCTGTTGATTTGAAATTTTGGTCAAGTATTGGTATGAAGCTCATAATCATTTGACTGAAAACCCCATTTCATTCCAATGTATTGTTTTGGAAATATAAGGGAACCCCTAAAGGGGAACTTACTTCTTTTGAAGTGTTTAGTTAACTTTATTGCTGGGTCTATCTAGACACAGTATAGTTTCAGTACAGCTCATTTTGACAAGAATTTTGCCAAGAATTTTGCCATGAAATTTGCCTGGCGTTTTAGTATTACAATGCCCAAATGCGTAAATGTTCTGCGTAAATGGCGGACAAGACAAATATGCCAGTGTAGTGGCATCTACCAATAGTCAACAGGAGTGGCATCAACGATGGCAGCGACATACAAGTCTACTGTATAGATGGTGATGTAAATGGAGGACAAGACAAATATGCAAGTGTCAAGACTTCTACTCGGTGAGCAGGGTGAGCATGGAACACATCGCATAAGTGGCATCTACCAATAGTCAACAGGAGTGGCATGAATGATGGCAGTGACATACAAGACTACTGTATAGATGGTGATGTAAATGGCGGACAAGACATATATGCCAGAGTCCAGACTTCTACTGGGTGAGCAGGGTGTGCATGGAACACATCGCATAAGTGGCATCTACCAATAGTCAACAGGACTGGCATGAACGATGACAGCGACATACAAGTCTACTGTATAGATGGTGATGTAAATGGCGGACAAGACATATATACCAGTCTCCAGACTTCTACTGGGTGAGCAGGGTGTGCATGGAACACATCGCATAAGTGGCATCTAGCAATAGTCAACAGTAGTGGCATAAACGATGGCAATGACATACAAGACTACTGTATAGATGGTGATGTAAATGGCGGACAAGATAAATATGCCAGTCTCAAGACTTCTACTGGGTGAGCAGGGTGCGCATGGAACACATCGCATAAGTGGCATCTACCAATAGTCAACAGGAGTGGCATCAACGATGGCAGTGACATATAAGTCTACTGTATAGATGGTGATGTAAATGGCGGACAACACAAATATGCAAGTGTCCAGACTTCTACTGGGTGAGCAGGGTGTGCATGGAACACATCGCATAAGTGGCATCTACAAATAGTCAACAGGACTGGCATGAACGATGGCAGCGACATACAAGTCTACTGTATAGATGGTGATGTAAATGGCGGACAAGACATATATACCAGTCTCCAGACTTCTACTGGGTGAGCAGGGTGCGCATGGAACACATCGCATAAGTGGCATCTACCAATAGTCAACAGGAGTGGCATCAACGATGGCAGTGACATACAAGTCTACTGTATAGATGGTGATGTAAATGGAGGACAAGACAAATATGCATGAACGATGGCAGCGACATACAAGTCTACTGTACAGATGGTGATGTAAATGGCGGACAAGACAAATATGCCAGTGTAGTGGCATCTACCAATAGTCAACAGGAGTGGCATCAACGATGGCAGCGACATACAAGTCTACTGTATAGATGGTGATGTAAATGGAGGACAAGACAAATATGCAAGTGTCAAGACTTCTACTGGGTGAGCAGGGTGAGCATGGAACACATCGCATAAGTGGCATCTACCTATAGTCAACAGGAGTGGCATGAATGATGGCAGTGACATACAAGACTACTGTATAGATGGTGATGTAAATGGCGGACAAGACATATATGCCAGAGTCCATACTTCTACTGGGTGAGCAGGGTGTGCATGGAACACATCGCATAAGTGGCATCTACCAATAGTCAACAGGAGTGGCATAAACGATGGCAGTGACATACAAGTCTACTGTACAGATGGTGATGTAAATGGCGGACAAGACAAATATGCCAGTGTAGTGGCATCTACCAATAGTCAACAGGAGTGGCATCAACGATGGCAGCGACATACAAGTCTACTGTATAGATGGTGATGTAAATGGAGGACAAGACAAATATGCAAGTGTCAAGACTTCTACTAGGTGAGCAGGGTGAGCATGGAACACATCGCATAAGTGGCATCTACCAATAGTCAACAGGAGTGGCATGAATGATGGCAGTGACATACAAGACTACTGTATAGATGGTGATGTAAATGGCGGACAAGACATATATGCCAGAGTCCAGACTTCTACTGGGTGAGCAGGGTGTGCATAGAACACATCGCATAAGTGGCATCTACCAATAGTCAACAGGACTGGCATGAACGATGACAGCGACATACAAGTCTACTGTATAGATGGTGATGTAAATGGCGGACAAGACATATATACCAGTCTCCAGACTTCTACTGGGTGAGCAGGGTGTGCATGGAACACATCGCATAAGTGGCATCTACCAATAGTCAACAGGAGTGGCATCAACGATGGCAGTGACATACAAGACTACTGTATAGATGGTGATGTAAATGGCGGACAAGATAAATATGCCAGTCTCAAGACTTCTACTGGGTGAGCAGGGTGCGCATGGAACACATCGCATAAGTGGCATCTACCAATAGTCAACAGGAGTGGCATCAACGATGGCAGTGACATACAAGTCTACTGTATAGATGGTGATGTAAATGGAGGACAAGACAAATATGCAAGTGTCAAGACTTCTACTGGGTGAGCAGGGTGCGCAAGGAACACATCGCATAAGTGGCATCTACCGATAGTCAACAGGAGTGGCATAAACGATGGCAGTGACATACAAGACTACTGTATAGATGGTGATGTAAATGGAGGACAAGACAAATATGCAAGTGTCAAGACTTCTACTGGGTGAGCAGGGTGCGCAAGGAACACATCGCATAAGTGGCATCTACCAATAATCAACAGGATTGGCATAAACGATGGCACTGACATACAAGTCTACTGTATAGATGGTGATGTAAATGGAGGACAAGACAAATATGCCAGTCTCCAGACTTCTACTGATGAGCAGGGTGCGCAAGGAACACATCGCATAAGTGGCATCTACCAATAGTCAACAGGAGTGGCATAAACGATGGCAGTGACATACAAGACTACTGTATAGATGGTGATGTAAATGGCGGACAAGACAAATGTGAGCAGGGTGTGCATAAAAACACATCGCATAAGTGGCATCTACCAATAGTCAACAGGAGTGGCATGAACGATGGCAGTGACATACAAGACAACTGTATAGATGGTGATGTAAATGGCGGACAAGACAAATATGCCAGTGTCCAGACTTCTACTGGGTGAGCAGGGTGTGCATGGAACACATCGCATAAGTGGCATCTACCAATAGTCAACAGAAGTGGCATGAACTATGGCAGTGGCATACAATACTACGGTATAGATGGAGATGTAACTGGCGGACAAGACAAATATGCCAGTGTCCAGACTTCTACTGGGTAGTGGCATCTACCAATAGTCAATAGAAGTGGTATAAACGATGGCAGTTACATACAAGACTATATTCAGACTACTATATAGATGGTGATGTAAATGGCAGACAAGACAAATATGCCAGTGTCCAGACTTCTACTGGGTGAGCAGGGTGTGCATGGAACACCTCGCATAAGTGGCATCTACCAATAGTCAGCAGGAGTGGCATTAACGATGGCAGTGACATACAAGACTACTGTATAGATGGTGATGTAAATGGTGGACAATACAAATATGCCAGTGGCCAGACTTCTACTGGGTAAGCAGGGTGTGTATGGAACACATCGCATAAGTGGCATGTACCAAAAGTCAACAATGTGGCAGTGACATACAAGACTAATGTACAGATGGTGATGTAAATGACGAACAAGACAAATATGCCAGTCTCAAGACTTCTACTGGGTGAGCAGGGTCTGCATGGAACACATCGCATAAGGGGCATATACCAATAGTCAACGGGAGTGGCATACAATGATGGCAGTGACATTCAAGACTACTGTATGAATGGTGATGTAAATGGCGGTCAAGACAAATATGGCGAGGACTAGCATATATGCCAGTGTCCAGATCACAATGACGGTCCGCTGGCGTACCACTTCGTCCGTGGTGTAAATAAGGGTTTACCACAGACGTAGTGGTATTGCAAATGCCCATCATCAATACCAACTATCACACAATCGTGTACGCCACCAGCTTAGGAGATGAAGAAATCGTCCACATAACAGGTAAATATACAATCCTTTTTAAAATGTAATATCACTATCTTCACTCGGCCATCCATTCAGGGGCCCTAATATAATACTATTGATATGTAATATTCAGGTACTTGCATTCTTCAAATACAAATACTTAAAGACATTAAAGGTAGATGACCCAATCACATTTTTGTAACACATAATTATTTCAAACATATGGAGATTTTCATATCATATGAAAGCTCGTATTTTTCTCAATGAGATGTAACTCAAACTTTGGAACACGACTTTTTTAAGGATGACCTTTCATGTAGAATAGAAAACTTCAAGTTGAAAATCGGAACATCTACCTCTAATCTTATACATATATCTCTTTCACATTTATGAAGCCTACTTGTAATGCCGTATAATCGTATATCTTTAATACAGTCGTAGAGAAAAATATGTCAACAGGCAGAAAAAAATAAGTTGACTTCAACATATACAACTATATGATACACCAAACCCACAAGACCCAGCTAGGTTTTGTCCAAAATCATTTCACCATTCAAATCCACCAACCGCCAAACCCGAGAACCGCGAAAGCCGAGAACCGCTCTAGTTTAATATGATAACTCCTTAGTCAAACACAGTACACAAAGTGAACTCCAATACGGTTAATAGGTCAGTGACAGACATGATACACGTTGTGTATGGCTTCATTGTAGTCACCAGTGAACTACAGTACTGTATAGGGTGTGTACAAAATGCAATATAAAATGTATTTTCATGGAACCATTACATTCAAAGTACAGAGCTGCAGCAGGTTTTCCAGTTGTATAAATTCATGAAATGAATGTATTTATTCATATTAATTATAAATTATTTAAATAATAAATGTATTAATCATTAAGTTTATTAATTATTAAAATAGTTCTTGAATGAAACTAATTAATATTAATGTATGAATTAATTAATTCATAAATTCATGGACTGTATGTATAAAATCATATTATTAATTAACTTAATAAATTAATTAATAAATAATAAATAGTTAATAAGTTAATAAGCTGATAAGTTAATAAAGCTAATTAGTTAATAATAATAAGTTAATAAGTTAATAAATTAATACGTTAATATATTAATAAATGATTACATTAATACATTAATACATTAATACATTAATACATTAATACATTAATACATTAATACATTAATACATTAATACATTAATACATTAATACATTAATACATTAATACATTAATACATACATTAATTAATTTGAATTATTTCAATCAACTTTAGCAATATTTTTAAGCAATTTCATTAAACTCATCAATTTAAGTAATTACTTTATTTAAAAGTAAGCCCCCCCCCCCCCCCCCCCCCCCCCAACAACAACAACAAAAATAAAAATAATAATAATAATAATAATAATAATAATAACAATAAAAATCAACAACTACAATAGCATGAAAATGTTGAACATGTTGAAGAAGATTCGTGGACCTCTAATTTGGTCACTCGGGCATCTCAGCAGCATGGCAAAACAAATGTAGTTCAGTGAAAAAAGTTACATGACTCTGATGTGATAGGTCTGTTCACCCTTTTTTATCAACATATTTTGATATCAGAAGAAACTCCATATTTTTCTCATTCCTCTGAAAATGTTTGAAATGTTCCATTTATGCGTTATAGCCTAAAATGCAGTGATTTATTGATAAAGGTGGTTAAATGTAGACGTTCTGATTGCTTGCCCGATTTTCAACTTGATGTTTTCTATTTTACATGAAAGGTCAAATATACACCAAAAACAGCGGCCCGATTCAGTGAGAAACCAAAACCATCATGGTCACGGTCAGTTTGTGTACTCAATGGACATATTTCATGTCACCTGATGCTGCTATGATAAGAACTATTGGAGTTATCCAACTCAAACTGTGAATTACAAATTTGTTAAGGATGACTCTTCATGTATTTGTTTTGAAAACATCAAATTGAAAACCGGATATCGGAACACCATTAACATACATGTTAAGGTGTGACTGGTAACACCTTTCACTTCTCTTAAATCACATTTTCCTATTCATCCTTAAATGTTCCCACCCCTTCTATGCGCTGTTTGTCTTTTTTAAGACTCTTCTTGTTATGTTAGACATTTGATATAATGTTTATGTGTGTAATTTACATAGCTGGATGTTTGATACTTCATATTGCTATACTTGTTTTATGAAGTATCTGCCAATAAATTGAACGTGTTAAAAGTTAATGACTATGTACATAGACAACGAAATTGTCCGAAGGAAAATGCAAAGTAAAGTATGCTACGTTCATGACGTTATATCTTAAATCTAAATACATTGCTACCTAAATGGGCGCAACTGCATAATGCAACATACATCCTAGACTATATAGATCCCGATATAGATACATATGGTCAACTCTCATGAAAATAGTGCAAATGAGATTTCAGAAGTTGCGTCATAAGCGATAAACAGAAGAAAAAATTGTCTCCAATTTTATTTATTACGCTATTTTTTAAGAGTAGATATGTGCTGGATACTAGATTTAAAATTTTGTGAACAACACTCCTTGCATTTTTTAAAAATATAACGTTGAATTCAAATTATTAAATCACTTTTTTGCAGATTTTGTTCCACGTTTATTACGTTATCTACTGCCTATCAGCTCTAAATCAGAACGCGTTTACAAACTGTGATGCCCAAAACACAAAATAGTAGTTACGAGAGCATACGTCTTTCAATTACAGCGAAAAAAATGCAATGTAATTTTTTAACTTGCAAGTACTATGAATCGTTTTTAGGTCTTCACATTACTTCATGAACTTCATCTTTAAATCTAAAAAATGCACGGTTTTCCGAAATGAATACTTTTGTGCAAAGTATAACATATATCTTTGATTGTATCTTTTTCCAATCGTCATAATGTGTTTTCCAAAGTTAGCCCCGAAACAATGATATTATGCTTCACTAATAACGCTGGCATTGGAACTCTGACTTTATTTGGTTTGATAACGTAATAAACAGTTTGTTTTGTATACAAAACACATCTTGTCGACATACATTGAAGCCCATTTGACAACATAAAGCAATAAAAAGCAGTAAACACACTTGTAAATTACATCAGAATGCAATTCCAACAACGAGGATGGATAACGTAAAAAACATAGTTACAGTTGTTTGGTACCACATTTTCAAACGCTTAGTTTTACATCACAATACATTTATTTTATCTTCAATCTTCTTTTACCACCGAAATAACAAACAAACAGTTTACCATATATTATGCTTACCACATATAATCTCACTAAACTTGTGTTAAATGACACAAGCATAATATGTTATACCTCAAATTCTAAACATCCACAATGATAATACAGAACTAAGCACTATCAAATAAATTTAAAAAATCTATGTATAAAGCACCTCAGTGTATTCAGCGATACCCGGTAAATGGTATTTGAGAAAGTTAAGATGCCTTAATCAACCGAAAGACAGTTCTATATATTGTTGACTCGCTCTTTTGATGTAGAGTAAATAGAGTGAATAACGTAATAAACCATCTGGTCACTAAATCGCCTGATATAACATAGCACTGTGCAGGTATGTTTATTAAACCATAGCATTATTACCATCATGTAACTTATAATAGCACTAAGTATTGAATTGCCTTGTAATCTCTTTAAATTAGTAAGATATTGATTCATTTTATTTTAAATGATTGTAGTAGATTTGTAATAAGACTGTACTCTGATGACCTTTTTGTCTCCACTATTGCATTTGGTTCTGCCGGTATTACCATTAGTTGTTTGCACTGTGTTGCCCATATTCCTGTATAATAATGATACCAAAACAAAACAAAATTGATGAAAGATATTGTAGCTGTTTCAGCTAGGTATACCATATTTATTCACCCAATTATACGTATCGGTTTATTACGTTATCCAATAGCCATAGAACTATACACCATTGAAAAATGCAAACAAATGAGATTGTGTCAGTATGTGAGACAATTATGTATGTACACTAAGTTAACATTCAAAAACACATACTGAATGTTGAATCACTGTGAACAAGGTGCAATTATCTTTATCAAATGATGAAAAGTTTATTACGATTTATTATCCATTGTAAGGTGGTTTCAGTCCTGACATAGAAAGGCCAACATATTAAAATTATAACATTGGGTACAATGTATGATACTCAAGTACATCATGAAATCTACGGAATTGACGCCAACATTGACATGAGAATAGACAATGAGGTTGGTTACGTTATCCCGTTTATTAAGTTATTGGCAACTGCAACCGTGCCTAATGCTGGCTTATAACGTATATACAAAGCAATCAATGTAAATGTTAGCGATACCTACTGCATTTCTTCACATTATTAACCCCATTCTGATATCATAGGTCCATTTTCAATGTTCTTAAGAGATCTATAATGACTTCAACTGTCATTCAGCTTAATTTTCATATTCCTTACAAGAAAAAAATGAGGAATTGGTACCATTCGTCGTGATTCTTTTTGCATTGTACTTTCAACAACGAGTTTTCCGTGCATGCCTGCGAAAAGGGCCTGCCACGTATCTTTGTTTAATACAGTCGTAGAGAGCAGCTGTCTCTCTTTAGATTTATTCGATAACGTAATAAACGATAACGTAGTAAACGGTTTTCGTACTCAAAGTACCATGTAGACGATCTGGAAAGAGCTAGCGAGTGCTCCAAGTAACCACATGGTCTATGTATATGTATCAAATAAAAAATTGTGTTTTAATACATAGTTTGGGAGAAATCTGAACAACGTAATAAACATCCTTAACAAGGTCGCATGCTTTGCAGCATTTTGATTTCTTCTCAAGGTCAGACATGCTGCTATAGATTTTTGACATTATTATTTTTCAACACCCATGTTCTTTAGATTTAGAATATGTACATTTAAATGTTAATTTTGAACAACTTTGATCCTCTATATGTCGCAGGTAACGTAATAAACATCAACATCTCGGACAAAATATATGAAATTGAGACAGGTAAACATCGTAAAAGATGTGCATTTTTTTCTAACCATGGAATATCGCTATGTTCCCTACAAATTAGGACATATCTTGTAGAAAATGGTGTACTTTTTATATTGTAATTAATAAAGGCAAAATTTACTTTTATGCTGCGGACATGGAAATTTCGCTAATTTGGGGTATATGAGTGCAATTTTTTTTAGTGAAAACACGATCAGAAGTATAGCAAAGTATATATATCCAAGTAGAAAACATCGAGATCTATCTAGAAAAAAAGTTTTTCAAGCAAGAAAACATTGTATAACACGGAAATGGACCAAAGACATCAAAAAGTTCATTTTGCACTGTTTTCATGAGAGTTAACCATATCTTGCTTAAATATTGTTGTTACGTGTTATTCCTTCGTGTACTTGATAACAGTATAGCATCGTTTCGATCGATGTATGTATGTTGGTTCAACAGTCGCCCCTTTTTATCCTCTAGACCAGGGGTTCTCAACCTGGGGGTCGTGACCCCCATGAGGGTCATTTGGTGTTTTCCAGGGGGTCATGAAGGGGTCATAAATATAGCTTTTTGGGGGAACCATTTTGATATCTCTCTCTAAAAAAAGCTTAAAAACTCATAAGAATCTTTCAAATATGCTAAATTTCCTACTCGCTACGCTCGCATCATATAACCAAGCAGTTTCAGTTTCAATAAATCGGGTTCTTTTTTCCATTTTTGGGGGGTGGGGGTCACGGTACTGATCAAGAATGTCAAAAGGGGTCGTGGGCCAAAAGGTTGAGAACCACTGTCTAGACGCCACTTGCGCCGACGCATTTGCGGGATTACTCGCAAATCCCCTTAGGGGAGACGTCAAAACTCGACCGCCCGTTGACTGCCGGTTACGGGCGGTTCCGCCCGGTTCTTTCAGGTCAAATGTTTTACTGGTATATGAATATTCGCGCATGCAACACTGAACAACCGCCGGTTGACTTAATGCTGTAATCTGACCAATTTACACTATCAATCTGTTACTTTGCGGTCATAATAGCTCTCTCTATAATCGTTCTATAAAAAACAAACATTCATAGACTTTCGGTATTGATTTTAAAAAGTTAATTGAGCTATAAACAGATTGAAAAAGCCAACCCCAGCGAAAATCAATAGCTGTATTGTACTGGTTGTCAAATGAGACTTTTAAGTCTTTAAAGAGCCTATTACTTCAAGATGTTATTGCTCACGTGTGTGACGTGGCACTTTCAACCGGTCGTGTTCACCAGAGTGTTACTATTTGACCTCATTATGTGTGTATATTATAACAGACGACACGTTTTGTGAGAACCGAACGGAACCGGCCGTAACCGGCGGTTGCCGGGCGGTCGAGTTTTGACGTGATCCCTTAACACAGAAATTAGTCTTAGATCTGCAATAGAGATATGTTATTCAGTTTATTTCTGTATCTCTTTATGAAGCTCCTGGTGAAGTCGATTCACTAAATGTCACAGCATCGTCCAACTTTTCTATCGAAGTCAACTGGATGGAACCTGCTCAGAGTCAATGTGAGGTCACAAGTTATATCGTTAGTTATAATCTCACACTACTTGACCAGTGCGTCATAAGCGATAAATATTCGTCAAACACAACGGTCGAGACCAGTTTCGAGATACGCGGTTTAGAGAGCTACTCAACTTACGAGATAACTGTACAGGCGAGATCAGGCAACGAAAGTGGACCCGTGGAGCGTGGGAAAGCGGTTATCGCTGAGACGGGTACGTATTATGTATGATTGATACAAGTGCACAATAAGTAGTATCGTAATTGTTGATAAAATACTGATCTTCGCATCGAGTATTGATAGCGATACTATAATGTAGTATGATGCCGCTACCTCGAACGGCGAGTTTTGGTTTTCATCCCTTAATTCTATTAAAGATATTATACAATGTAAACTTTAATTAAGATGTACATGTTCCCCATTGTTATTCAAATCATAATATACAGTTTCATATTAAGGTGAGATAGCAAAATAACACATGTCGCACTTTCAAGTTTAGTTCCAGATGGAATGCCAGAAAAACTGACGGTATCAACTGTGATTAAGCAACAGCTATCCTATGCTTGGATGCCGGTAGAATGCGGTAAACGCCATGGAGAAATAGTAGTATATGAATATCAATTTGGAGAAAGTATTTCTGATGGTGACTATACATCCGGACCAGCAACATCTCTTACAGTTGACTTTACCAAATTGCCTCACTATACGTCGTATGACTTCCGTGTTCGTGCTTATACAATGAAGGGTGCTGGACCATTTACTGAAATAATTGAGACCAGAACACCGGAGTCTGGTAAGAGAACCGCCACTTCAAACATTTCATTTGAAATATTGTATAGTTCCGTTTGTACTGACGTCAATGGTTCCTTAGTGGACCAAATAGTTCACGTGGTTCACACCGTCCGGTTCATGTTTATCAAATGCCAAACATTAAGCAGTCTATACGAAAATCAGTATTTTAAATTTACGTGAACGAATTTCCTTTATGATAACTTATTCAAAGCTAGCTTCTCGTTATAGGCTAGAGGCTGTGCAATCATAATTAGATGATTCATTTCAGGTCCCGAAGCCCCTGAGGACGTTGCAATATTGGGAGAATTTACAAACAGTGTCGAGATACAGTGGAAAATACCGTCAGTTCTCAATGGTGTCTTGATTAAATATAGGTTGGAAGTGACCACTGAGGAAACCACGGATGACCCAAGTCACGTAATGATAGAGGAAAATCTTCAAAGACGAAGAATTGGAATAAATGTGACTGATTTGGCGTCAGAAACATTATATTTTTTTAAGGTACCGATAATAAATCTTAGGTTATTTTGAGTTGGAAAGAAGTCCATGAAGGCCACCACGTTTAATAGACCTGTGTGTCACAAAGTAGAGAACATCATTATGGACGGTTAGTCTTGTCTGTACGACCCACTGTATTTCGAGTAAGGGATGGCATCCAGATTCGTACGGATTGAAAACCGTAGATCGGAGAGGGTAAACGCACTAGGATAAACGGACAGTTTTGTGTAGATAAACGGAACGCGGTTAAATAATGACCAATCAATACGTGTTAAGCCATGCTTAGTGAACGCATTGAACAACTCCCGTGAACGGACAGCCAATGCGTTTACCCTCTCCGATCTACGGTTTCCAATCCGTACGAATCTGGATGCCATCCCTAACTGTGTAAATATGGTAAAGCCAGGACGGACTGTTATGGAGGCCACAGATGTTACGACCATGTCTTATCCTTCAAATCAACTTTACATTTAATAGCAAGAAGAAAAAGGGTTGATAATACATACAATGACATTTATTCAAGGAAGAAGGAAAAAAGGATATTCTTCAGTTTGGTTGTGAAATTATGTTAATATTGTAAACATGGTAAACAAAATAATTTGGTTCAAAAGAAAGACTCGTTTAACCGGATGTGACACCATTTTCAACAGGTTCAAGGATTTACCAATGGAGGTGAAGGATCTTGGTCAGACACGGTTAATGGCACAACTCTATCAGACAAGAAACCACCACCCGAACCTCCGATCGGTAATGCATGTATATTATTAAAGAACATAACACAATGTTCCTATCAATCTCTATCTATCATCCATCTTGATCTATCATCTATCCATTAATCCACTACCACTCTCTGAATGTAAACGAGCTAAACAATTCCCTCTTTGGGTTTGAGGCAGGACGGTCTTTTCTAGAGTGACGTTCACTCTTTTCAGAGTGAAAATCACACTTAAAAAGAGTATCACTCTTAAAAAGAGTGAAAGTCCTTCTTAATAAGAGTGAAGGTCACTCTAAGAGAGGGGGAAATCGCTCCAAAAAGAGCGAACGTCACTCCTGAAACGAGGTGTCCCTCTACGAGATCTCAACGAAGCTTTAAACATCCATGACATGATTTATTGTGATATGTGTTAACAAATTAAAACAAAGAACTTTTATGTTCCCGTATAATTTGTACGATCGATACTGGTATAACAGTATCAGGGAACTAAAATACAGTTTTTCCCAATCCGCTTTTCGGCGCTTTTCTCCTGTCGAATACTCTGTCGTCGCCATTAATGATTGTCTTCGTGACTAAATTTTTTCTGATATTTGAGCCCAAAACTGTGGCCAAATTATGTTCCAGGACCATAAAATATAACAGCGTGTTAAAAACCCGTCATAATAAATCCCGAAAGCCGAGTTGTCTTCACAGCGTCATAACAGATCCCTTAGCGTCATGAAATACCCCTGCGATTCTTCAGAGCGTACCTCCTACTCATAACGTTGCTATTATAAAATAACATCCAGTTGATGAAATGTTCCACAGTTGAAGCATTGAATCTCATCTCCATCTACTGCTTTTCACCTGATGTTATTGTTGTTTTGCTGTTGTTTTATTGTTCTCTCTATGATATTTATATAATTTATATACACAATAATGTCTTAAGTCATAATAAAAACATGAACATGTTTAGCGTCCCTCCCGCTTCCTTTCTTTTTTGGGGAGGGGGGAGGTCCGCTTCAATTTTCTTTTTTTTTATTTCAGTTATTTGTTGGGGTGTTTCAGAGTTTAAGATGTTTGTAACAGATTTGCATTTTTCTTATAATGCATTTTACACCAGTTTTGTAGTGATCAACCTGCCAGAACCATGAAATAAAACCGATTAAAAAGGCCTCCTTTTTCAGGTTCACAAAGTTTATCACTATCCAGGGCGATTTTGTGTAAAAAGCTGGGTGGGGGGGGGGGGGGGGGGGGGGGGGCTCCTTCATTTTTTGAAAAAGTCCGGACAATAAACATTATTTTGTTTTACTTTGCCTCAAGTATGACTATACTTTACAATTTATCAATATGTATTAAAATATGCCAGGAAATAGGCCTCTCAACGCTTTTTTTATCTTACATTTATCAGTGGGCCATGAACCTACATCATAATCCAACATGACCACTTCACTTGCTCACTGAGCTGTTTTACTAGTCTGAACACTTACAAAGTATACTACCCTGAAAGTGTGAAATCAAACTTCAAACTGCCCAATTTCGCAACAATGGATTTATTCTTCATTTGACTTTTGATATATCCATGGATGTATTCTCACTTGACTTTTGACATAACTCTGAATTTATTCTCCACTCACTTGACTTTTTGACATCATTACCTTGATTTTTTCCAAAAATCGAGGTTCTGTATCTCTGCCGTTTCTTTCTTCATCTTCTTCATCTTCTTTCCTCAAACCCACCTACAAAATGCATCTCCTCCTACAGGTTACATGCTACAATCACCAGACTTGGTCAGTAGGACCCCCCACCAGACCTTCATATAGGGTGTTCACGGTTTGGGGTCAAAGGTCACACAGGGGTCACTAGGGGTCAAAAGGTGATTTTCACTTAAAACGCATTTCCAATTTAGTGAAATGACCTAGGATCGTCAAAATTGGTCCACATATTCCTTTTGACCGTACGCATGTACAAAAGATCGGTTTTTAAAATTAAAAATCATTTGGGGTCACTAGGGGTCAAAATGTAAATTTTCAATTCGATCACTTAAAATGCATCTTGTCTCAGAGGAAATGACTCATGACCTTCATAATTAGTCAAAAGATTCCGTGGGTCCATGTTCATATAGGGTTTTCAGCGATTAAAAGTGACATGTCATACGGGGTCACTAGGGGTCATTGAACTTTACAGAGGTAAAAGTTAAGACATGCTCTGATTTGAACCAAATTTGTTGCATCTTGTTTGGATTGATGAGCCATGAAAATAATTTAATCATATTGACCATGTCAAAGGTCAAGAAGGGGTCACTAGGGGTCATTGAACTTTACAGAGGTAAAAGTTAATACATGCTCCGATTGGGACCGAGTTTGTTGCATCTTGTTTGAATTGATAAGCCGAGAAAATAAGTTAATCATATTGACCGGGTCAAAGGTCAAGAAGGGGTCACTAGGGGTCATTGAATTTTACAGTAGTAAAAGTTAAGACATGCTCCGATTTGGACCGGGTTTGTTGCATCTTGTTTGGATTGATAAGCCAAGAAAATAAGTCAATCATTTTAATCAGGTCAATGGTCAAGAAGAGGTCACTAGGGATCATTTTCTCATAAAAAAATCAAGGTAGCCTGGTCTTAGACCGGAGCAAGATCTAGTTAATCACCTGCTGTTATAATGTGTGACAGTATATTATGCATTTTATTTTCTTAGTGATTTAAACGCTCTGTAAAATCCGATCTTAAATTTGTTTATAATCATGCTTATGTATACATGTGCATACATAATTTTTAAGTGTGAAGGCGCTACATGAAAAACCTATAATTAAAAAAAATGAACCACATACAAAATGTTATTATCAGGATTATGAACATGAAAAAAGAGTGAAAGACATATTTGACAGAACTTTAAGTTAACACTGATATGTTTTTGCACCCCCCCCCCCCCCCCCATATTTTTCTGTGTGTTATCACCGTCTGTTTTGCTAGTTGGAGATGCTGGGTTGTGGGAGGCGTAAATTATAAATTAGGTGAATATTAATATCGCTTTTTATGGGTCCATGTTTTTTTATTTGCTAAATTACATGTTTTGCGATAATTATAAAAATGTTTCATTAAAGGTTTAATAAAGCTATTAAAATTTAGCACACAAGATGGCTTCAGGAATGTTCATCTGACCATTTAAAAAAATGAAACTGTTTGAGCTCTTTTACATAATTCAAAATGATAAAACAATTTTGTTTTGCTTCCATGCACACCACTGGGTGTTTGTTTGGTGGGGGTTCACAGGGTGAAATGTCTATGATGTCAGAATTGTCAATCAATAACATTTGGAGGTAACTGAAATACTTTACCAGAAACATTTGTTTCCTTCAGATTATTCGAAAATCATGAAGTAAAAACTGTGCATTTGTACCGTGTGCTTTGCCAAGTATAGTAAGGGACCACAGTTATAGACCACATACCTTTACTGACCTGTTAAACCAGGGAGGTGTAACAACATCTCTCTGGTTAACCTACCCAACTATGGGCAACAGGTTAAAGAGTTTAACGACTACGTTATAGCTTTGGGACAGTTTAACCCCAGTAAACTCTACAAAACTATACCTCATGTTAAGATTATAACGAGGTTGGCTTGTGTGACAGTTTAACCCCATTAAACTACATGCCACAGGTTATTAAGAGGTTGGCTTTGACAGTTTTGATGGTGAACCAATTGAACTCTTAACCTGAATACCAGTCGTAAATGGTGAACCAATTGAACTCTTAACCTGAATACCAGTCGTAAAATCACTCTACAACTCGCTCCACAACTCTCCCCACAACTCACTCCACACATCAACTCACCCATTCACAACTCGCCCTACAACTCTCCACATATCAACTCACCCCTACACAACTCGCCATTTAGCCATCCCCGTAAGAATACCCAATCGAGATCACCGTAGGCATTGGTGAAATACCATTAGCCCATAATTGTAGCTACCATACAAACTCAAGTTATCAAGAACATGATTGTTGGAAAATACTGATTCCAGCAGGCCCTACTTTCGAAAGATATAGAGAGCTTTGGCGTGAACGCAAAAAACCATGCACGCATGCAAATATAGGCTATACAGCGAGAAGGTAGTATGTAACTTATTTTTATGCAAGTAATATCTTCAGACTACATAGTTCCAATGCATGTGCACTTTAGAATTGGTAAAGCAATGTAAAACCAAATACTTTATCAAAAATATTGACGTTTACATTTTAAGGTAATGAGAGCAGTGCAGTTTTGATCGGCATATCTGTTGGCCTATCGATGATTATACTGTTTCTGGCATTGCTGGTTGCTTATTTAATAAGGTAAATAGTGATGATCAGGCCAGTTAGAGGTGTATCTACAAGACAGATGGCTTTTAAATTAAACGATATGGTGGTCTGGATTCTGGATATTTAACTTAGGTCACATACAAAATATATACAATATGGTGGTGTTGGCTTTTTGATTTAACGTATAATTATTCGAACTCCATGTTAATAGAATAGAATATTTTGATATTTGTAAAAGTATAAAACAATAGTAAAAATTGTTCTTTGAATCACTCTTTCGTATGATCCTCCTGTATTTTCTATGTTTTTATTAATTGCCTTTTAAGACGTAAACCCAATGCAGTACCCCGGGATGAGCAGGCAAGCCCGGCCAGCCTTAATACAGCATATAACGAAGCTGACAAACAAGAAACCAATATCGACCACACATATTTCGAACCACGTGAGTTGCAACAAAAGGGCGGGAAATGTTCCGATTACGAGGATCTAGATTCGAAAACTACAGAGGAGATACATATCTACCAGGACACCGTAGATTCGGACAAACAACAACTGCCGCCTGAATACCAAAATGTCAAAATAAGAAAAAACTTTGAAACGAAAGCTTGATTCATTTTTTCACGGCTATTCTCAACGAGCAATAATTTGTTTTTTAGACCTATAGCTTTCAGCTTTCCAATATAATGAAACTATATATTTAAAACAATACTGTTTACGTTAGATATAAATTTGCACCAAATAAGTAGAGCTGCTAATGCTACGTTAAAGGCATATTATGTGATATTTTACACGGGCGCCCTGTATGCATATTTAGAAAGTAGATTTTCTTGCAGATTTACATTTCTGATCATAAGTAACACTCATATCTGCTTTTCTTCAGTAATTAATCTAGGTATGAATTCGTTTTTGGTTTTTTAGAGTGTTTTTACTCTATCATGTCTATTGAGGACGAAAAACACCTTTTGATGCAGTTCATAAAATTTCCATAAAATCTGTTGACCCATGCAACTGGTATTAAAGAGTGATTTCAGTGTGTTTTCTTTGCAAGCGCATTTCTTCACAATGGATCCACGGGTGTACTTGAATTCAAGCATTTCAAACATACGGACTACTCGGACTAATAACCATATCTGATTTCCACTTGTGTGGCTTTATTATTTTAATGATTTTATCCTATTGAGTCCAACTAATTCTGAATCCCCTCGTACAGTTCTACATTGTAAGGGGTCTGAGCTTTCAATCCTAGCAGAATCTTTATCAAAGGCAGAATGAGACAAGATACATATAAACACTTGTATATAAACATAGGTACGAACGAGAAAGAAAAAGAAAACAAAGGACCGGAACCAAAACAATGAAGGGGTTTTAAATTCAACAACAAAAGGGATGAGTGGGTAAATTAAGTAGATTAGTGTAATATAAGTATGAATGAGAATATAGGCTGTAAAGATGATAAGATGTATATTGATTGACTGAAAACAAGCATGAATGGAAAGAAGAAGAGTCATAACAGGATTAATAAAGTACAAGATTAAGAAATAAAATAAGACAATTATTGATGTGTTAACAAAATGCATGGAAAGTCAAGAGAACAAATGGCTGACTATAAAAATAAAAAGAGAGTGGTTGAATTATAAATTATGAAGTACACAAATAAATAAATAAATAGTTATATAATCATTAACATAATAAATTAATTAATTAATCAATAAATTTATAAATTAATACAAAATATATAATAACTAGAGCGGTTCTCGGCTTTCGCGGTTGTTGGATTTGAATGTTTGTATGATTTTGGACAAAACCTAACTGGGTCTAGTTTGTTGGTATATTATCATGGTTGTTTATGACTACGTTGACTTATTTGTTAATTGCCGCCTGATGACTTATTATTTTGAAGATGTATGTTATTATAAAATTATAACACTGCCGTTTACTGTTGGAAACTTATGGACAAAAGTCAACTCAAAGGTAAACGCAATACCAAACACTTATGTAAGCCCAACAACTAAGCTGTTTTCCTCCAGTCTCTAATTAGGCATAGCACAATGCACACACACAGAGTCTGCCACACAACAACATGAAGAGCTGTGTTGCAAAAGGGCCTACATCCACTTCTACCTGTTACTCTTTTTGTATTATTGAATGGATGGCTATTCATATGTGGAATGTGGCTTGTATTGTTGGTGCCTCAATTGGCGTGCATGGATGCACTATTCAAAGTCATGAAGACAGACATACAATAATTTGATTAACTCAATTATGCAAAATGAGTAACATGTAGGAGTGGTCTGTAAGCCCTTATGCAAAAAAAAGCTCTTCATATAATGTATGCAGCTCTACTTTGACAAACACCCCTATATAAAATTGATTATCCTCACTGTGCACTCCCTATAGGGCAGTGAACTTGCCAAATATATGGTAGGCATGACCTTACACTATATAACCTTGATTCGGGTATAAATAGTTATCATCTGGTTTTTTAGTTAGGACTGTTTTTACCAATTTTCGAAATTTGCTCTAAACTTCTACATATTCGGGCGATTTAAATAAACCTAACCTGAGATATTGTACTAAACACTTTAGTTCATTTAGTGATATGATCAGATTTTGCATCCCTTGAGTGCACAGTGTGAGTAAAAGACTTAAAAATTTAAATTATTGGTATTTAAGAAATGAAAAAGCTTATAATTTCTAAATGCAGCAATATTTGTCAATCAATTGGGTATACATGTTATATATCTATTACCGATCACTCTTATGATGGGAAAAATTATCGGACATTGCTCATTTACATCTTAATGACTTGAATAGATAATTAGCTAATTTGCATATTTAATGAGCTTATGAAACTAAATTATAGTTTAAAAGATTGGGTATCATACAGTTATCCAGTATACCAAGTTTGATTGCAATACACCATTCACATCTGGATTTATAACATTTACGCATATTAATTAGCTGGACATTTTTTGATTGCGGTCCTAGAAGATTGAGGGTCACAACCCTCTCGAATTTAACCGCACAGTTCATACGTGGTCCGTTAGTAACCATAGCAAATAAACAGCCATTGCATTCGTGAGCAAGAACAGGGATTTTGATGAATGGGCTGACCTGAATAGAATGAATCTCAACCCCAAAAAATGTATGTACATGGATGTTTCATTTACTCGAAGTCCTTGTATGTTGGAACCACTGAGACTATCTGGTGAGGAGCTGCAAACCACAGATATTGTGAAGATTTTGGGTGTCAAGATATCTAAGGATCTTAAATGGGGGGTGCATATTTCTGATGTCATCAAACGGGCCAGTGGGCGGTTGTTCATGTTGACTACGCTCAAAAGGTTTGGGTTACCAATTAAAGATCTTATAACCATATATATCGGTTTTATTCGACCTCTTACTGAATATGCTGTCCCTGCATGGCATTCTGGGCTTTCACAACAACAGCATGCTGCCCTTGAGAGAATACAAAAGCGTGCTTGCAGAATTATGTTAGGGAAAAATTATAAATCATATGTAGATGCTCTTGACCAGTGTCAGCTCACCAACCTTAGGTCTCGTCGTGAGCAAATCTGCCTCCAGTTCATGGACAAGCTTTTGAAGACTCCTGCATTCCGCAGCTGGGTGCCTAAGACAAGAGGGGAGGATAATGACAGGTCTTTGCGTAACTCTAACCTCCTATCAGTCCCCAAGGCGCGTACTGAGAGATATGCCAGAAGTCCCATCCCGTACATGGTCAGGTTGTGGAATGCAGAAGCTTCGAAAGTTTAAGGGTGTATGATACATTGAGTGACTCTGTATAATTGTTGGCTGTTGCCTTTAACTGCTTGCCTTTTTATTTGTAATATATTTATTTGTATATATATATCTAATTGCTGTCATTTGTATGTATTTAATTGTTTTTATTGTAAGATTGTATGCAATTCAGCCTTTGGCTGCTATGTACATTTGTTTAATAAACCTTGAATAATAAAAAATAATAAGTAATATCGGGCGTTTTCCCGGTCTAGAATGGGTGAACAAATAGAGCTGAAACTATAACTTGGTCTCGAAGATCCAGTAATAAAAATATATAAATAAATAAATAAAATGATTGAAATACAACACAACATGTAGATAAAAGAAAGTGAACAAATTGAAACTTAGTCGTTGGCTTCTTGGATGTTGAGACCATGTGGCTGGATGGCACGCAGGCGTTTCATCCATAATTTATCTATACTAGCACGAACAGTGTCTGGACGGTTGTAGGGCCTAAGGGACCGTTCATTATTTATGGTGGAGGGAGGTTGGGACAAATTCGAGACTCGTATGTTAAAATTACCTACCCCCCCCCCCTACAGCTGAAACTGCAAATTACATGACCCCACTGCTAACCAGTAGCTTTTTACAAACCCCCCCCCCCCCCCCCCCCCCCTCCCCGAAAAAAATTAACTTGTCACATACTTAAGGGGC
The DNA here is from genome assembly GCA_035610835.1 of Ophiura sarsii. Classification (NCBI taxonomy): domain Eukaryota; kingdom Metazoa; phylum Echinodermata; class Ophiuroidea; order Amphilepidida; family Ophiuridae; genus Ophiura; species Ophiura sarsii. Next base: position 120,278,694 of record CM069441.1, on the reverse strand, counting down.
TGTCTTTACCTTTGGAATTTTGTTCATGGATACGTTGGCAAATTTTGTTTGTGCCCTATCTGAACGGCCAATAATTTTATGATGCCCCTTCTTTTTATTGTGTGAAATTAGTAATGGCGAGCGTAGCGAGTTGGAATTTCTTTTCTTCATATTTATACATTTTGGGTGATTTTGTGAGTCTTTATAACCCGAATAAGTAAAAATGGCATTTACACTCCAAAATAGCCTATAAACCACTCCAATCACCACCATCTTTATAGTTTAAACAAATTTACACAACCCCCCCCCCCCCCCCCCCCCCCCTGTTCAAGAATACAAAGTTACATATGAATTACCAACATTAGACGCTGACCAAATTAGAAAGAAAGCTGAGCACAACAATTATGTTAGTGTCCGAGTACTTAGATGACCTGGATGAAAGTCTTGAAGATGAAATGCTGCAGTTTAAATCCCTCATGATTCTTTAACCGTCAGTTCATCAGACGAAAGAATGTTTTATCAGCATTTCCCAGTGTGGATATTGCATTTAGAATCACTCCTACGAAACCTGTCACAAACTGTGAAAGGGGACGATCATGCATTCTCACGCCTTATCGATAACAAAAACTCTATCCAGTCATCAACCATCTTTGTATTCTTGCTAATGACCAAATCACCACATTGTATTTCAAATATTTGAAAAACGTTTCTGCCAGACAAAAAGCGAGGAGCAACGAATCAGTGAATTGTAAAATATAAATGGTGGTTATTTAACGGGTTAAAGGCATATTATGTGATCTTTTCCAGAGAGCGCCCTCTATTCATTATTTTTTTAGAAAGTAGATTTTCTTGCAGATTTGCATTTCCGATCATAAATCATACATACAGGGTGTCTCAAAAAAAACCGTGCACGTGTTTACCCAACTTATTGATCATGAACTTCTTGAATTTGGTGTAACAATTGTATACATATTGATAGACCGAACACTTAGCTTTCATATGCCGTTTATTTCATCTAATTTGGTTTTGTCAATCCTGAGATATGTTCAATTAACTAAAGCTACCTAAAATCGAAGTTGTGCCACTTTTACGGACAGAATGCTTAAGATAAGCATTAAAACCCTCGTCCTCTTAAGGGAGGGTGGTCGCCGATTGCGCTAGAACGCAAAGAACAGTGACCTAGGGCGTCTAGGTGATCGCTTTTACATTCCCTGCGCTCACTTTGACGAAAACAAATTGAGGCTGTCACCTTACCCGGGGGTAGGATAATCCGTCAAAGTCCGATAGTAGGGGGGTGGTTGCCACCTTATAATTTTTTTCAAATCGCCATTTTTGAAAAATATTTTAATTGTATATGTTCCTGAAATATTTTAGCATAGGCCTATGTTAGAAACACAATTTTTATCACTTATAAGCAAAAAACCGGGTGAAATTCCGATATTTAGAACGTTTTTGGCGAAGATTTCTATTATATTTCACTGTCCAGCGAATACGGCGGGATTTTGAGGTCGGTCATGTTTGGTGACGTCATTGTGACGTCATGCGTGGAATGTGTGTACTTGTTTTAGTATGTATGGATAGAGGGAACCTCTAGCTATAACATGGTACCCAAATAAGCATACTCTACATTTCGGATTGGATTTTTAGGGGGTGGTAACAAACCCCCCTCTCCGGAGTAACCCTTTCTATTCATTGCAAACTGTAAAGTGGCACAACGTCGACTTTAGGTAGCTTTAGTTAATTGGTCATATCTCAAGATTGACAAAACCAAATCAGATGAAATAAACGGAATATGAAAGCTAACCGTTATGGCTATCAATATGTATACAATTGTTACACCAAATACTATAAGTTCACGGTCAATAAGCTGGGTAAACACGTGCACGGTTTTTTTTTGAGACACCCTGTACATTCCAAGTTACAGAGCGATACGATTCCTAATTACCTCAAAATCATGGTTTTAGAGTGAATTTAGAGTGAAAAATATAAACTGTCGGAATCCCGACAGTTTATTTTTACTCTAAAACCATGATTTTGAAGTAATTAAGAATCGTATCGCCCTGTAACTTGGAATGTGTGCATGATTTATGATCAGAAATGTAAATCTGCAAGAAAATCTGCTTTCTATTTTTTTTTTCGATGTTGAGGGCGTTCCCTGGAAAGATCACATAATATACCTTTAAGTAAATTATTATTGATGAGGAAAATTGCAGGTTTTAACTATTTTAAGCTTGTCATATCATCGTGTACATTTTAAGTTCCAAATAATTGTCTATTTTGTGACCAAAGAAAATAGTATTTTATTGTGGTTTTCTTTTGTAAATTATAATTAGATAATTGTTCATTAATTTCCTTTTTGAAAATCTAAGATTATATGACCCACATAGCATTTTTGGTAATCGAAGCTGAAATTGTGAGCGGTCACTTTCAGGGAAAAGGGACCAAAATCTACAGACTTAAAGTAAATTTTTATTATTGATGATAATAATAAGTATATTGAACATAGTTTCATGACATTGGTAAAATTTATCAATCTTGTCACAACTTTGTAACAAAGTTCACTCCAGTGCAGTCTGTGGTTTTCACAGCAATTAGATGCAGATGAAATTGCAGAGGTTTTTGGCTTTTGACCCCATAGTCGACCTCACAATCACATCTAATTTTTAATTCTACGAGAGCCACCAACATCATTATAATCTTATAATCAGGTCATAAACATTTAGCGCTGGAATAAGGAAGATGTTAAAAATACAAAGAACGGTTCTTTCTTTGTATTTTTAACATCTTCCTGATTCCTGTGCCACAAGTTTCTGATTATATGACTTGTAAAACAAAACAAAAAAGGAAGGGCTGGAACCTGTACATACCCAGATACAGTGGAACCTAAAGTTGCTTTGGCATGCTTAAAAATAAATATTCTTAAAAGGCTTACTATAACAATCACTAATACAATGTTCCATATTAAATATGACAGATGCCTGTTTAAAAACCGCCCACATCAGGTTGGTTAGCTTACCAATCATAATTCGAATTGAAATAATTAATGTTAAGTGCCAGAATAATTCCAATAGTTCATAATTACGCGTTTAAGTTACCATAATTATTATTGACAAATAAATATGGGGCTGGATCCTTGCTTCTCCCCGACTTATAGAACTTTGATGACCAAATTACTACAAAAATAGCAAATAAGCCCCCCACCCCCCCCCCCCAACTTCTCTATGTACGCCACTGCTCTTCCCTATTGTTCTCACCTTTTCAGCCACTTGAGAGCACATGATTTCCTCGTGGTAATTTGGGGCCTTCAAATTTGGTCCTGGCCAAGGACCCCACAAAAGGTAAATCCGGCCCTAGCAAATACATTATTGTGGCCTTTCTTGTAACAACATTATTTAGGGAAACAGTATTGAACTTTAAAAATAATTTAAAAAAATAATATCTGAATCATATTTATCACAAATTTGTTTACTAAAGTCATAAGTTACATGATACACAATCTGAGATCAATATAACTTATATACCTTACATGTAGGTATTACACTATTACACTACGAATTTACAAATTAACAAGGCACGAAACATGATCCAAATATCAGGGGCGGACCTAGGTTTCCAAAGGGTGGATGGACCAATTTATTGTTAAGTATTGAAAATCAACATTGTGAGCGCAGAACGTGAAAATCCGTTAAGGATTTTTTATTTTTTATTTAGTCCGCTGAAAATATATTTCCTTCAAATGACTTTTTATTTGCTGAGTCTCAGGACTTTTACTTAAAACAACCATTTTTTTTTTAAATCTTGTTTAAATCAATAACACTCAAAATTGAAATTGATCATTTGACACATTATTATACTTTTGTTTGGTAATGTTGTTGCATGTAGTTATAAATAAAAAAAGATGGAAAACCTTATTGTTTTTGTTATGTTTCTTAATTATAGTTTCAAAAATGTAGTCCAACTTAATTTGGTGGGCAAGGGGCGGGGGTTGCACGTGTGCAGAGCCCGTTGATGTGGAGAATCTTTAAATTTGGTCCACCAAAAACACATTGTATTGCTGCAATCTATTTTCTAGCTATTTTCCTTCAAATTACTGACAAAATTGTAATCTCATTTCAATCAATAACACTCAAAAATGAAAGCAATCATTTTGACACATTTACTTTTGTTTGGTGATGTTTTTGTACGTAGTTAAAAATAGAAAGAAGGAAAAAATATTTTGCTTTTGTATTGTTTTGTAATTATTTTTCCAAAAATAAACTAACTTTTGTTATTGGGCAAGGGGTCGGGATTGCAAGGGGCAGAGCTATGGAGTTTTTTATTTTAATTAGTCCATTAAAAGAAAATTTGTTGCTGTGTATTTTAGCTATTTTCCTTCAATTACCGAGTCATTGACACTCAAAAATGGAAGTGATTATTTGCACATTTGTGTACTTTGGTAATGTTTTTGCACGGAGTTGCAAATAGAAAGAATGACAAACATTGTATTTGTATTGTTTTGTAATTAATTTTTCAACAAAAACTCGTCCAACTTACGTTGTTGGGCAAGGGGCAGGGTTACAAAGAGTAGAGACCCCTGTGGGCTTTTTTAATTTGAATTTAGTCCGCTTTAGTCTCCTCATAATTACCGAGTCTCGGGTCTTTTGTTTCTTTAATATTTGTTACGGTCAGTTCGTGCTTCGCAGACAGGAAGTAACGATGTCCTCTCTACTTTTAACTTACTTTTGTTGTATTTTTTTATTGTATAATATCTTCAAATTTAACGTCCCGCAGGATACCACGCAACACATGCGTGTTACGCCATCTTGTTTGTCCACCTTTTCTAACCTGCTCCTTAATTGAAGGCTACGAGGTGTGGCTAAATGTCGCAATCGAAAGAATGAGCGCTCTGATTGGATAACGGCACAAGTCTGGCGACACAAAGTATACGTCATAAGAATGCCCACAAACAGATGTGGGAATTCCCCTTGTATGGAAAGCCGTATCGGTCAAAATAGGATGAGTGATGCACACTTCCAGGTATCACTCTTTCAAGCAAGCACTTTCTTTATTTTCTTTATATCCTCAAAAGTTATACTTTCGAAAAGAATAAATGAAATTCTTCAGGATCTTACGCATGTTATGAGTTAATATTCAGAATGTTTTTTTCTTTTTAAAGCTTGTCTGCAGTAAACACGATAAACCGATATTGTATTGTAACGCGGGCTGAGCGGGAGCCAGGCTAGGGGAAGGTACCCTTGTAGAAGCTCGTAATAAACACACATGGTAGCGTCCGTATCTTTTCTCGTTAGTATATAGTTTATTTATAATGAAAGGGACCATTGATAATATGCAAAATACTGTTACAATTTATTACTAAATTGCACAGCTAAGCCTACAGTGAGATCGCATCTCGAGGATCGAATCTCACTGGTGCCATTTTTTCTATTGTCTTTATTTTTGTACAACGCGATGGCGTTGTTTTATGAATTGAACTTTGGAAATTTAATTTAAACTTTACAAATGCCTTTTTTCCTCTGAAATATGATATTTGAATTATTTTTTATAATTGCAATACTAATTTGCAACATGAACAGGGGCGTAACTAGGTAGGCCTATTTCATTTCTTTTTTGGGGGCATCAGGGTTGCATGGCCTCTGACTGGAGGCATATCCAGTGGCGGCGCCAGCATTAAAACAAAAATGGTGGGGAAACGGGGGCAAGATACATTTGTGGTGGAAAATGCGCGCGTAGCGCGCAAAAATTTGTTCCTTTTAATATCAGAATTACCTAAATTAGCTTAATTTGGTCTAAAAGTAGGTATTTCAGACCATTTTAGAGTTTTTACTTTAAAAGTCAAGCACTGGTCAAATTAGGGCATGTACTGCACTGTCATGGGTCATTATATTTTGTCTTTTTTTGGGGGGGGCATCTAAAAATAGCTTTTTGGTCTAAAAGTAGGACCGTATTTCATACCATTTTAGAGCTATTTTTACTTTAAAGTCAAGCCACTGGTCAAATTAGGGCATGTACTGCACTGTCATGGGTAACATTGTATTTTGTCATATTTCATTTGGGGGGCATCAGGGGGGCATTGCTTCTGATTGGGGCCTACGCCACTGAATATATGAACGACGTTGTATGGGCGGCCATTTGGGTTATTGAATATAGTCTAAAATCGGGTAAAGAGATATTAATGAATTTTAATTTTGTAATGAATACTAATTTCCAATATGAATATTCACTAGCAATATGAATAATTAATCAATTAATTAGCAATATGAATAATCATTAGCAATATGAATGATCCAGATTGAATTGAAATTATCCTGGTTGAACCGAGGTGATCCAAGATAGAGTATCCCAAATTAATCATGAATATTCATATTAATTTATTCATCTCTTACCAATTACAAGACTATATTCAATAAATCTAATTTATACTGTACAAAAGCTTTTTCCCCTCTGAAATATGATATTTGAATTACTTGCAATTTAATACTAATAGTAGAGAAATATACGGCTTTTCAAGAAGCACGGCGCGGCGACAAAAATATCTTAATTTATCCATCTCTTACAATTACAAGACTATATTCAATAAATTTAATTTATAATGATCCAGATTGAACTGAAAGGGTCCTGGTTGAACCGATATGATCCAAGAGGATCCAAAATTAATCATGAATATTCATATTACTAATTAATAATCATTACAAAAAATTATCATAATTTATTCATCTCTTACAAATTACAAGACTATATTCAATAAATCTAATTTATACTGTATAAATGCTTTTCCCTCTGAAATATGATATTTGTATTAATTGCAATTTTAATATTAGAGAAATTAACGACTTTTGAAGAAGCACGCACGGCGACAAATCTTGATTTATTCATCTCTTACAATTACAAGACTATATTTAATCAATTTAATTTATAACTCTACAAATGCTTTTTTTCCTCTGAAATATTATATTTGCCACAACAAATTATCATAATTTATTCATCTCTTACAAATTACAAGACTATATTCAATACATTTCATTTATACTGTACAAACAAATGCTTCTGGTCAGAAGTCACAAACTGGTCCAAAAAAATGTTTCACTTCTAATAATGTTGAGAAATGCACCAATTCTGATTAAACGGGACAAACTTAAGTTTTACATACTTAATGACCACAAACTATATATTGTTGGAAAGCTTATAATTCAAGGTTTTTCATTTTTGCAAAAAAGAATCAAATTATACAGGGTGTGTAACATTTTTACAGGGTGGAACATAAAAAAGTTGATCATTTTTGCTCCTCACAAAATATTTTGATAGTTTGTACAATTAGGGTTTAGCTGAAGAAAGTCACCAAAATCAGAACAACCGCAGAAGGTGCTACCAAATTTGCTAAGAATCAAATGCCCAAAATGTACACAGGAAAAGTACAGGGTGTCTAAAATTATGATGAAATAATCCATAAAATGAAGGTTTGTATTATAATATTCTATGAAATTTAGTTAGCATGGACTATTTAATTTAAAGGAAAATGGTTATCAAAATGAACTACATGAATATCATTAAAGTTCCTTTTATTTTGAATACAGGGTGGCCCAAAATAGGTCTAAATAGCAAATTTTTCATAAATCTATGAACAATTCTGTGAAGAAACACTTCTGGTTTTTTTAGTTAAATGTTTTACTACCCAGGGTAGAAAAGGACCGAAGAGTCACACAAATTAAATAGAGAGACTGCGATTTGGCCATTGTTTATTCAATAAAATGAATAAAACTGTGTATTTTTTACATTAAAACACTCCCTGAATTGAACATCATATTCTAGTAGAGAATGTCTAGATAACAATTCAATATTATTATTCATAGTAGCAGGCACATGTTATTAACACATATGAGAAGTTTGAAAACTTTCCTATGTATACTTTAAAATGGCATCAATTTCAAAAGTTCTAGTTTTCCGCTATTTTGTGTAGAAACCTATGGGCGCCTCATCCACCGGTGCCTCATCCACCGGCCCCACCCTCGACTCACTCGACGTTTAGCTTGATAACTTCACTGTTGCTAAACATGTGGCTTTAATCCTTTTTTATTCGGTAGCTGTCCTTTAATATGATACCAAAAATGTTATGTTTTTTGACAACTTCTATTTAAAATAGAGACACGTATCACGATTTTAAGGATTTTTTGAAACGGCCCCACCTTATTTGATATACTTGATTTAATGTTATGGTCAGTATAGTGAATTTACTCAAATTGGGTAAAAAGAGCTTCATTGTATTAACATTTTCTCTGCAGAAAACGGTTTCAGATATTGTCTTTATGATCTCCTGTTTAAATCTATAATATGTAACAATGAGGAACAAGAGGTTTAAGCCAAATCTTGCGGTGGATACCTTGACCTTGACTGTTTATTCATTAAAGAATTTCTTTTAAGCTATGACAAGAAGATGACGTTTTAATGTTACATAATAAGTGTTTTTCTCCATAATTTGCGTCTGAAAATAAGTAATGTTGAGCACATAGTACTGGTCTATCACTATTTCAAACGGCAACTTATTCCATGCATCGGTTCTTCAGATATTTTGAAAAAAGTAACTGTGCATCAAATTGCTTGCAAATATTCTCCGCTATTTTTCATGCAGTGTCCAGAGAGTATTGATTTTACGCATGTGCCATTACGTAATCCCACAAACGATATTGTTCATTCATGCATAGCGAGGAAAGATAAAGACCCATATTTCAAATTACCCTAATTCTAGTTGGCATACGTCGCGCATGAGTGGAGAAAAACAAGGGTTGCGGGTATTTATTGAACGTCCCTCGTATGATATTGGAATTAATTGCAATTTAATATTAGAGAATTGTACGGCTTTTCAAGAAGACGACGCGGATCCCGACAGATTTGTTTGTGTTGCTGGTGTGTTCTTATGACCAGCAAGCTTGGAATAATGATGAGCAGCAAGTGACCAGGAGTAATGATTTCTTACTATTTTTTTACTTTTTAAAATAAATACTGTTGTTTTACAGAAATATATATTTCGGTGTGTTTTCCTCGGCCTCGGTGTGTTTTCCTGGTCCACGGCGCGGCGACGACGCGGATCCCGACGGGTTTTTGTGTGTTGTCGGTGTGTTTTTTCGACACCAGCAAGCTTGGAATAAGTAGAATGAGCAGCAAGTGACCAGGAGTCTTGCAACAATGATTTTTTACTCAGTTTTTTTACTATTTTTAATATACTGGTGTTCTACAAATATGTTTCGGTGTGTTTTCCTCGGTTTCAGTGTGTTTTCCTGGTCCATGTTCAGGTATAGTCGGGTCGTCATTTTTAACCCCCTAATGCAGGGGTTCTCAACCTGGGGGTCGTGACCCCCATGGGGGTCGTTTGGGGTTTTCCAGGGGGTCATGAAGGGGTCATAAAATATAGCTTTTTGTGGAACCATTTTGATTATTTGCTCTAAAAAGGCTTTTAAACTCAAAGAAACTTTCAAATATGCTAAATTTCCTTGCACGCTCGCATCATATAACAAGCAGTTTCAGTTTCAATAACTCGGGGGGGGGGGTGGGGGCGGTTTGGGGGGTGGGGTCACGGTACTGACCAAGAATGTCAAAAGGGGTCGTGGGCCAAAAAGGTTGAGAACCACTGCCCTAATGCATATCATTTTACAGTTCTATTTCTGCCAATAAAACGGGAATACCAGCCAAGTTGAGCTTTACTAGCAGTAATTACCCCATACTCGATATCAAACGATTGGTGTATATTTTGCCGTTTCTGCACTTATAAAACTCGCCCATTGCTTGTGTGTTGGATTTCGATCAGGAGCATGCGCAGATGCGATTTTTGTGTAAGTGGTCTGTGATTTTGTCAATATTAGATTTTTACTGTGATTTGTCGATCTGCATTAATTGTAAAAAGAAACAACGCCCCCGGGTGGACTCGAACCACCAACCTTTCGGTTAACAGCCGAACGCGCTAACCAATTGCGCCACGGAGGCGGTTATTTACTAGGCTGTTTTGGTTTGTCATGTTCACCCGTACACTTCCCCGTACACTCCCTTGCAAAGCCGGGTATCGTTTTTTCTCAAATGTTGCCTGAATATTGTTGTTGCTGTGTAATTAAATACATGTGCTGTCTGTTGAACTTGGAACCAACGCTCATTAGCATAATTTATGTCCGTGAAATGTATCATGCAGTTTGATAAGTGGTACGTGCTTTGTTATCAATTTCCAGCTCATATTCATTGCTTTTGCGCACGCACACACATTACATGTGGGTTGTTCGGCACCCCTATCATTTAAAAATACATTTTGACAACATTACATTTGAAAAACACTATACCGTACACTACTTCAGCACTACAATACTAACGTGTACAAATGTAATTAGTGTACTAAGGTCCCAATCCTGCACCAAGTCTATGGTGTAATAAAATGAACTGGCCTTTATTATATTGTATAGTTGCACATTACGTCCATTATCGCTTGCTTACGGTTATCGTTGTGTTTAGAATCACCCCACGTCCCCTATTTGTTCAAAACGTGGGCCTAGGCTTACAAGTATAATGCATGTCCCATATGGCAAACCTGCCATTGATGTACATAATTATAGCCTACCAATTGACATGACGACAAATTATACCCCATAAGTTATCATGGTTATAGAATAAAAGATATAAATCAGTGGCATAAACATCCAGGAGTGGGAAAGTCTTCCCCGTGCACGCTTGACCGTAAGGGACGCACCATTAGATTTTCAGGGGGGGGGGGGGGGGGGGGGGTAGGAAGTTTTCGGGGGAAAAAATCCCCCTCTATGCAGACCAAAAAAAAGAAATTCACCCCCTGATGAGTAAAAAAAATAAGAATTCTACCCACCCAACTCAATATGAATGGATACGGCGGCGGCGGGTGGGGGGGTGGGGGGGGGGGGGGGGGGGGGGGGGGGGGGGGGGGGGGGGGGGTTAGGACATGTTTTAGTCCAAAACGGCCCGAAAAAACGCTCTACACAATGGGAAATGGGCCGTTTTTCGGAAAATTTGGAAATTGGGGTGGGTGGGGGGGGGGGCGTTTTCACACAAAAAAAGGTACATTGGTACCAAAAAAGGGTACATTGGTACCAAAAAAAGGTACATTGGTACCAAAAAAGGGTACATTGGTACAAAAAAAGGTACATTGGTACAAACAAAAAAAGACTTTTTCAGATTTGGGGGGGCGTCCGCCCCACCCTCCCCCCCCCCCCCCCCCCCCCCCCGCCCCGCCCCGCCCCCCTAGTTACGGGCCTGGTGAGTGGGGAGGTTGAAGTGATTGGTGTTGACAGTTGATCCGGGCAGTTGATCTGTGGCCATAGAACCGTCTCTCAGTTTCGTTTTGGTCGACATATTGAACACCACTAACTCTGCAAGATAATATCTTGCAGAGTTAGCGGTGTTCACTTCATCAAATGTTGTGTATCTCATATTATGCGATACAAAACATTTGATGAAGTGCAAGTGATGGTAGTCAGTTCTACATTTA